>JAOSBK010000007.1:19037305-19049960 GCA_027568895.1 Erythroxylum shatona | reverse complement strand
GATGGACCGATGATGGCTAATGAGGGTTAAATGAAATAACCCTATAGGTTAATACGCTCACGTTTATGAATGGTTTCCAGATGTTAAGTTCCGAAAACGAGATCCAACATGTATGGTATCAGAGAAAAAGTTGGATTCCAAAAATGGTTCCCAACATCTTTACTACATTTTCAACTTCCATGCATCAAAATCATTCACAATACACTCCAAAAATCCAAATTGAAACACGACATTAAAATTAGAAAATTCATCTCTTATCTTTCTCATTTTCTGCATTTCCTTTCACTATTGAAATTTTTTCATCTCGTGTATATTTTGCATTTTCCTCTCTAACTTCCGTTCAACTCTAATCTTTAACAATCAAAATCCATAATCCATAATTAAAAAAATTATCAAGAATAGAAAAAGATCATTTACGCATTTCACCATTTTCGATATTTCTTCACTGCTGCACTTTTTTTTAATTTTTCTGTTACACTCTTTCATCTCCATCAACACTTTCATTTCATCTTAATCTATCATTTTAATCATTCCCATATCAGAGTACCAACTTATACCGATTTCATAACTCTAAAACTGATTTTCAGTTAATATCACAAATCACTCAAAACCCATATACATTGTGAATACATAACCATAAACAGAGCACTTACTTGTTATTTTCTCCAAATTTTTCTGCACCTATTTAAACATGTTTTATGTGATCTTTCAACTCCAAAAATCATTTCTACAACCTCTTAAAAAAAATTATAATTAAAACCAAGAAATAAACAAATTCATTTTTTCATCTTTTATTCACAGTGAACATGAAAAATGTCCATTTTTCACTTATTCATGACATGCCAATAAATCACTATTTTCTCTTCATAAAACAACAATTCTAAAGGATTAACAAGTTACTTATTTGATATAACTCCAAAATCTACAAAAACTCAGGAATCCCCAAACTTCATGCAACTCACGTATACTATTGAAGAGGTTGGCAAGTTTCGATTTTTCTTAAAGAAATGAAAGAAAACCGAAGTTGGGAGTATCAAAACGGTAGACGAGAACAAGGTTTTTCTTTGGTGGAGTTTTGATGAAAAACTCTATGTAAAGGAACAAGCTTGAAGAAGACAACCACGAAGAAGATATATTTAAGACAAGAACAATACTTAGTCTTTCAAAGTTGAGAAAAAAGTGACTTGGTCTTTTAAAGTAACTGTATGCTAAAAGTTGAACTAGATAAGTGCACTTATGACTTATCTAACATCCAATGCTCTAATTAATTCTTATTGAACTAGTCCCATATCTCCTATCTTTTGATTCCAATTATCTCTAAAATTCTTCAATACTATTTAACTCTCATCTTTATTTCCATTCATCAATTTACTCACCAAATGGCATTTTTTCTAGTCCAATAATATCTAAAAATTTTGAAAATTACTCCTAAAAATTCTTCAAAAATTCTAAATTCATGAATTCACTCTTCGAATTGGTTTTTCATGCATTTAAATCACAAATTCTCAATATAAATCACCTTTCACATATGTCAATCAATTATATCCAGAATGTCAATGAACGCATATATAGTCATTTTCATGTGTGCAAAATTCAAATTCACGTGCGTGTATGCTAATAATATGCATGAGCATGAAAGTGGATTTTTCTTAATCTCTCATTGATCTCACATGTACCACATTTTTTGGTTCTAACTCTTAATATGGGAATGGGATGTTACATTTCTCCCGTTCTTAATAAATTTCGTCCTTGAAATTCTTATCTGATTAATCAGGAAGGCAGGGGTATTGCTTCCTCAAATACTCCTTCATTTCTCATTTAACATCATCATCATCATCATCCAATCCGAAATCCCGTAATAAAGTGGAGTCTGGGGAGGTCTGATAGTACGCAGGCTTACCCTTACATAGTAGAGAGGTTGTTTCTAGTAGACCCACATGCAAATGAAGGGGACTAATCCATACACATTCTTGTAATATTAGAAGAGCTGGCCAAAAAAAAATTGAAGTGGAAAGGTGTTGTAAGCAACCCTTCCAAAAATCACATCACTTAACATAAATAATAATAAAAATACCAAAATCTAATATGAATAAATAAAAACAAATGCAAATAATATTAATACTAATAATACTCAAAGGTGCTAATAATACAAATAATAAAAACTAATACAAAGCCGAAAAGACAATAAAATAAAATAGTACTAAAATAAAATAGAGGGAAGTAAATAACTAGTGGACCAATCGAAGAGAGCCTCAAACCTATAAAAACACCCATGATGTCGTCACAGTAGGAGAGCTCAAAAGGGGAAGAAAGACTAGAGTGCTAGTGAGGGAGTCATTGGAGAGTTTACAGATAGAAAGAAAATCACAGAGACACGTTATGCCCAACACAAATAAATACCATGATTACCAAAGGAGGGCTTGTAATGGCACAAGTATGAGCTACTAATGGTAAAAAAAGGAAAAAACTGATGGGAGAGGATTAAATCCTTCCCACAGTCTCCGGTCTTCATTTACACGCATGAATAGGGCGCTGCAGCACAGTTGGTGGTATCGCCAATGAAGGGAATCACTAAAATTGCACGTTACCAAAGTCTAAAAAGCTATTCCGACAGCAGGTAATAAATGCCTTGCTAAACGACAAAACCTAAAATAAAGACACCCATTCTCTCTTCCTCTCCCCCTCACTTACCGTCTACAACTACACTCTGCGATGTCCTAAGTAAAGAACTCCATAACTACATGACATTACGAGCTATGCCATCTTAGCCTTCAAACAGTAATACACAACCATTGCTATCTGTCTAGCATGGATTAGTAGAGAAGAAACTACGTTAGAGCAAAGGGAACTGTGATTATACAGACCCATTAAAAACAAAGAAGAAGAAATAAACCTCCTAACCCCAAATTGCGGAGAAAAAGAAGTGAAAAGCACAACTGAAGCTAAAAGTATGCATATGTATGCAGAGAAAAAGTTTCACACACCATAAGGAATCCAGCACAAATAAAACCTGCGACACCCCCTTCCCAGAAAACCTCGTTACTCAAGACAAACAAAAAAGGGGGGGCTATATTCAGTAACTCAAAAGAAGGAAACTAGTTGAAAAGCATGTTATTAATAAGCACCTCTAACACTCAGAACCTCCCCCAGCTATGAATAAATCAATGCAAGGAACGTATTATTGATCATACAGAAACTTTGGCTACTGTTCACATCAAAACATACAACAAACCTAGTGAATCTTGACCTCCTCAACCACCAAACACAAAAACCTATATCTATAAAACTCAGTACTCACCCTAACAAGTGCAAGAGGGATATAAAGACAAAGCAAAAGAAGTACCTAGAAAATCTTGGGAGAGTAAAGTAAGGAGAGGATGATATCTTACTTTCCCCACCTCGTTTGACATGGTCTGAGTGCCATACTTATCATCCCAATACATTATATGCACCAGATCAAGAACATGACTTTTTGTATACCTCTTATATCACGATCAACCAGATGAATCTCAGAAAAAGAAAAAAGAAAGATACCAACATACTAGGTGCTTGCGAAGAGCAAGAAAGTTGTAGTTTTGACGGTAAGATCAAAAACTAAGCTTGACCCAGAAGACAACAACCAACACTAAAACAAACCAACCGTAACCCAACCCAGAAAGCAAAAATATTACCACTGCGGTTAACAAGAGCAAGCATGACTAAATCCCAATAAAGATGACACCTTGACGAGGATATTCAGAACCAAACAAGATCACACCACCAACAACAGCGAAGAAACTGATGAAAGGAAAAAGCTCTTCAGGTAAACTAAAAACATAAAAAGTTCATACCTTTGTCACTTAAACTCATAAGCCCATGGATCTGACAAAACAAAGCGCTGACCTTTCCATCCTCAGACTAAGCTTAATAAGTCCAGTACACTTCTTCAACATAAATCTAGCAAACCCATGCTCAGCTCTACAAGGAACCCTCCATAGCCGTACCCTCGTTACTTTCACCTCGATTGGCTTCTTCCTCATTCACCATTAACGAGCACAGTTTTCTGTCAATTAAATCAGTCAATCCTCTAATTATTTCTTTAGATATCACACTATCATAACTGCTTTCTTGATATAATCCAGGTTATTCAAAATTTTCACTTCGCAAGCCGACAATACATCTTTGTCAGATCATATCATTATTTCTTAGCATACTCACATATCACAAATTATAATTTTGAGTCATCTTTATTGATAAATACAATTCATAAGTTATTGGTTCTATGCTCTCAATGACTTTATTTGGACTAATACAATTCGAGCTTAGTGTATCCTTTCTTCCTAATCTAAGCACAACTTGTACTCAACCCAAGCACACCTTAGCAAGGTGATACTCTCAGAGACATTTCATCTATCATTTGGTATTTCACATCTCTTTAGTGTTAATACACTTAACTTTTATATCCATCTCACTATAATCCATATCTTCTCTGTTGATCGACATAATTCATTTATCTTTCTTGAATCACCTAATTTCTATTACAAATTCATTTTACTTATCAATAGTACCTCGAATCCATTCTGGCCTTCTATCTTTTTTTATAGGCCCTCTCCATTTCAATGTAAGGGCGAACGACTTCTTTTTTCATATTACGACTCATGCAATATCCTAAAGATATCACTAGGATAATGATTGTTATTCTTAAAATCACTTAGATCTATACATTGACCTCATGATCTTATGAACTCCAAAATATAAGTTTTAAGCATATCTCCAATAGTTAAGATTGTTGGCAACTTATACATATGGTCACTTGTTTCTACCTCCTTAGCTATCAAATGCTATTCTGATGTATTCCTACTGGGATGTATAGTATAAGTTGTTATTTATGTTTTTTCTAACTATCTCTTTACTCAATCATCTTTATCGGGTACACATACATTTTATTTCAATCACAAGATATCATTCTTCCTATTCAAACTCAAAAATTGATCTTCATTTTCAATTCCTCTATAAGATTCACAATCCCAAGTCCTCAATTTTTGGCCTTTGTTAATTCTTTCATGTGAAAATGATCTTAATTTCAATAGCTAATGGTACTTTGAATTGTCCAAAATTCAATTAAACATTTTATGCTTTTTATTGCAGTAGATCGGTAACCTTAATATCTAAATTTGTGTTCTTTTATTATTACATTTTCTGTTCAATACATCATATTACAACACTATCTTTTCTGGAAAATTCTCATTTGCCTAATCATAATCTTTCAGTAATTCTGACCATTGTCTCTATTTCATATTCAATTCTTTCAAACTCAACAATTACCTCAAACTTAAATGATCTGTATATTTACATCTATATCTGAAATGTTCCACAGTATGTAAAATGTCTCCAAGCTCTCAAAACAATTACTATTGCAGCAAGTTTCAATTTATTTATCAAATAATTAACTCATGAGGTTTAATAGTCTCTATGTATATAAAATCACTTTAGGATGTTACAACAAATTGCATCTTAATCTCTAATAGGAAACTTCATTATATACTACGAAATCTCCAAATCCAAATGGCATAATTAACATTGGGTTATAGTTCCTCAAAATTCTTTTTATATTCATCACTCATACGATTTACACATTTTCCTCAGACATTTTTATCAAAGGGCTAAGATAAGTAAAAACTCCTTAACAATCTCTGATAGTATTCAATATATAGCTAGTTTAGAAATCTCCGGATCTCTCATATATTCCTTGGAGTTTCTCACTTCATCATTACCTCTACTTTCTTTGGGTCTCTCAATATGCCATGTTCAGATACTATACAACCCAACATTTTATTCAATCAAGCTAAGATTCACTCCTATTGAAATTTGCATAGAATTGTTTCTACCTTTATGATATGTAGGATTTCCTCAAGTATTCAAAATATTCTTCTTAACTTTTCGAATACACTCAAAATATCATTTATGATCATAGTCACTAATTGATACAATTTTTCTTGGATCACTTTAATCTTCAATACCCTAATGCTATCGGGGGCATTGTTAACCCTAACAGATATAACCAAAATTTCCTTATGCTCATGATTTGTTCTCGTAATTCTTTAAGTATCTAATTCCTCAATGAGGTAGTATTATCTTATGTTATTTTTAGTTTTCCTAATTGACTACTTCTCTCAAATGATTTTTTGCTCCATTCATTTGATTTTCTCTGATTTTCATATAGATTTATTCTAATGCCTGCTCATTCGTTCTAGTTTCTCCACGCATTTCAATTTCATTGCAATATTAACTTCCTATGTTGGTAACACATTCATCATATCTTATTTGTATCTCTTATACTTAATGTCACCTCAAATTCAAGAATCCATTTACTTAAGTGGATACTTTGCATCAACAAAATACATACACTCTCAATAGCATATTCTACATTGTATGTTTGAGTCTCCATTAGGATTAGGACTCCAATATTCACTTTTGATTCATTAAATAATCATTTCTGTCTTATTTCTTCATTGATCATTCTTAAGAATAAACTATCTGGTCTGCTTAATCTAATTCAGTGAAATTCTTCTCCGAAAGAAGATTTCTTGTTTCTATCATCTATATTATTCATGTAACCTTTATGAAACCACTATTTCCATCACTGCTTATCAGACATTCTTAGTACCTCAAGAAGATCAATTTCTATTGTTTCTTACAAGATCAAAATGTTCTAGTTACCAAAACCCAACGAAGTAGCAGACATCATTATTGTCATATATGCTTAGGTGTGTATCATCAGGGTAATCCCATTCTATCCAGAGATTTATTTCTGACATATCACCAATTATTTTACAATAATAATACTTTGATCTCAATTAATCCTAGACAATATTTTTCTCTTTATCCTCACCACAATCGGGATTTCGTCGCATTGACATTTACTAACATCAACTTTACTCTAATTCTCCAAGATTTACCTCTTATAATGTTACATCAAGTCACAATGATTCAACTACCATATTAGATGCCTTAACTCTTCTCATTTAATGCATCATCTTTCTCTTTATCTTATTTTTATCTCATCTTCCTATTGTCTTTTATTTCATCTCTAAGACGTATATCCTTAATCAAATCAGAATTATAGATGTATAATCATTATAAAATTTTGATCTCAATTTCCACTAACATATTCTTATGGTGGATCATAACTCTTGTCACATTAATCAAACAACCATTTTGTTTCTAACTTCATCTTCTTAAGATCCTAAAAATTTATGTTTTCATTACATTCTACTTGTACACTTTACTCTCATCATTTCTACTTATCTCCCTATTTTCCTCAAGCAATCTATGACATTACATTCACATCTTTATCACATTCAAGGATATATCACGATGGTACAATATTGATGTCATATTCAATAATACATCCACCAATACAAATACGTTGAATCATTATCTATCATATTTATCCATATACTATTTCTCATTTCTAAATATCCATAAACTCTCGTTTTCTCACATTCTGATAGATCATCGTTCTTCTCACTATTTCTATCAGTTCAAACTTTCGATATATGCTCATGCTTGTGACTTATGTAAATGTGACTCAGACTAGGGATCAGTTCTTGTTGCATGCTAAGACATGTCTAAAATGCATGTAACTTTACATATATTTCAAAAAACATCCATATAAGATACTAAATCTAGGCTCTGATACCAAATTGTAACACCCCACTCTAGCAAGACACGTACCCGACATCCTAAGAGATATCCAAGTACGAATCCTGCAAAGGTGGCATGCTAATAGCAGTCAATCAAACAAACCTTCATATAAATTTTTTTAACACACATGTATGTGAAAATATATAGTCAAATTTGGGCCTATATTTTTATTTCATAAAACTCGAAATCACAATTATTATTACACTTTGATCAATCTCTCTTGCAAAACATTTCCAATTGGAAAGTTACACACAACAGAAATATTCAAATACACAAGATACAGTAATTGCGAAAGACTCAATTTGGTAAAAATAAAGAAACACAATGCAAATGCAAACTGATCCCAACCTCCACCTCTTACTTGAATGCAGTGGCTATACTTTTGTTTGCCCAATGGGATAACTCTTCTGAGCCTTAAAAATATTGCAAATTTTGGGTGAGTTTTACGAACTCAATGAGTGACCATCCTCGATGGCTCACTCAATCACATGGCTCACTCAATCATACAACACATACAATACACATATTAACATAATACATGTCAATTCATTAATAATCATATTGAGTCGCATATATTTCACTTTCTCTTGAAACATATCTCACATTCAAAAAATCAGTCAAACTATTCAAAACGTACACATCAAATGCATATGTAATGCTTATGAGACTCACTTTTAATTTGTTATTATTATGACCAAGTGCCTGTAACTGTCTTGCATCTATTGTGTATGTCGAGCTCATTAGTAACTATCCCGTATCCATTGGGGATACTGAGAGCATTTTACATAGTGAGCCTTTGGCTCTTATACACTTTTTGAGCTTTTAGCTCTTTTTCACAATCTGAGCTTTAAGCTCTTTTTCGGTGGCTACTCCAGTCACAATAGCTTTTATCTTTCATGAACTTATGAAATGAAATGCATCACATTCACATCCTTTCAATCAATTACTTTATTTCACTTTACATATATCATCGGACCTTAGCCTGGCATTCAACATTAAAGTTGAGAATTACTTTTTCATTTATATGCATATTCGTATTTCTCTTCAAAACTCAGTCTGGCATTTAACAATCAATTTGTGTATCACAAATTTCGTCAAATTCACATACAAGGAGCACTTCTGTTATTATTTATGCATTTATCAAACTCCTCGGATATTCAATGTTCGAAATCAGAACAATCACATTTCATTTCAATGGCAACTCAAAGCAGAAAGTTAAAACATAACAAATAGTGAATGACACCATCTAGGTTGATTCACAATATGCTCTATATTAGCATTTTCTTCCAAGTTTTTGAAACGTCTGATTGCAAACGTTTAACCTGCACATCACAGTTATGCCCTGCAAATCACAATTATGCAATACGCACGTTGCACGCATATTAACAATTGCACAATCACATAAACATTCAATTTTACACATATGCATGTGTAATGTACAATGCATGCTCAATTGTAATCCCAGGTATATTATAAAATTTCACTTCTTAAGCACATTGTCATTTTATAACTCAATTACTCGTCATTTCATTTCTAGCATTATTTGCACTTATTATCAAATTCTTACTGACTTTAACTTGATACACGTTACTCCTCTTCTTCGAATCACAACTTCAATAATGTGGACATCTTTATTCCCAAACAAATTCAACAATTTATTCACTAATGTTATTCCAACATTACAAGATCACACATTATCTAAACTCTCATTTCTTCTTATAAATTTCTCCAAATTTCTAGACCTTTGGGTCTATTTTCCATTAACATTCTAAAAAGGAAGAAGTAATTTGATATCACTTTCTTCTAGAACAATGTTACCCATTGTCTTAAGTTTCTAATGACACCAACATTATTCAATTTGGTTTAGTAATTTGAAAGTTATGCCCCAGACATTTCGAATTGTTCTTAAGCTAAGACAACATTTTGTAATCAAATTTGATTCAAAATATGAAATTTTATAGATAGGATAAAATTATCTCTTCATACAATTTGCAATCTTATGTCTCTAGTTTACTCCAAATCAAAAAAAATTCATTCGGTACAAAACAAAATTCATTTTCCAAAACTTTTTATCTTTTTGATCCCACATTTATCACTCAATCTCTCCTAAATGATTTCATATGGCTATAATTTTTGGTAGAGATGTAGATCAATGTGTTTCATATCTAATGATTCAAGTCCCATGTCATTTGGAGGTTGGAAGAACAAGATATTGCCAAAAGATCGAAAGTTGTTTGGAGTTTTTACCAACCAAGGTGCATGATCGCGAGTTTGAAATCAACATTGAGAGTCGCGATCATATATCAGCACGATTGTATGATCATGACTTCCTATCCTTTCTTCCAAAAATAAGATCATGCAAAAGCACAATCACAAGTTACCCTCTCCTTCCAAACCTCTGCATTTTTTTCTTCTTCCTTCTTTTATTCTTAATCAACTTCTCTAACTCATCTCTACTACATTTTCAACTTCCATGCAACAAAATCATTCACAATCCATTCCAAAAATCCCGATTGAAACATGACATTAAAATTAGAAAATTCATCTCTCTTCTTTCTCATTTTCTGCATTTCCTTCCACTGCTAAAATTTTTTTATCTTATGTATATTTTGCATGTTGGACCCGGGATTTTTATTAGAAGATTAGAAATGGTAAATGAGGAATTTAGATAATTCGTCCTGAGTAAAGAACAAATGATGAAAATTCTTAAACCAAGAAATGTTAGGCAAAGGTAAAGTAGCAAATGAAAAATGTGGATAGATTTATGTCTTGCTTTGGTTGGTGTTTTTATGGATAAGAGATTTCGAAATGGGAAGAATTAAGGTGAAAGTTAGAAGCAACAATGAAGTTGAATTTGTGTAGTAAGTTGATGAGGAATATGTATATATTTGTATGTTCTGTTATTGGTGTTCATGATTAATCATAGACTATATTTTCTTTATGGATGATATTGATTTGAAATGGAGTTGAGAATGAGGACTAAATGAAGTAGAAAAGGTGATTTTAGTATGATTTGTGTTAAGGAAAGATTGTGAAACAAAATGGGTGGTGGATCTAGAAAATGTTTAAGGAGTATGCTTCAATCTTTTAGCTACAACTTTTTCTCTAGTTATCCAAACGAGATGATTCTTAATTTGGATTAAACTAGACACATTTTGCTACATTTCTTATGAAGACATAGAATTTAAATTCTATCTTTAAGAATCTCAAAAATTGTCATAAAGTTGAAAATTGGGTGTAGTACATTGAATGAATGTAAATTCGTGTTCTGAATTTGAGGGCAATTCTGGATCGATCTAGGCTATATTAAAGAAATTTGTCTCCTAAAAAGTTGTAGGAATTTCTTTTAGCTTTCCAACGGTATATAGTATGGAATTTGTAGAATTATAGGCTGAAAGTTATGGTCCTTATAAAGGAAGATGTATCTTCTGTCTTTGTGTATCTGTTATGTTTTGCTTCTTTTGCTTTTTGCTTCTTCTATGTTTTTGCTTCTTCTGTGATGACGTTACATTGTCTGTGATGATGTCATATCTTTTGTGTTTTGCTTCTTCTGCTTTTTGATCCTTCTGTGTTTTGCTTCTTCCACTTTTTGCTTCTTCTGTGATGACGTCACATGGTCTATGATGACGTCATATATTCTGTGTTTTACTTCTTCTGCTTTTTGCTTCTTCTGTGATGACGTCGCATGATCAGTGATGATGTCATATCTTCTGTGTTTTGCTTCTTCTGCGTTTTGCTTCTTTTGCTTTTTTCTTCTTCTATATTTTGCTTCTTCTGCTTTTTGCTTCTTCTATTTTTTGCCTTACCTATCTTCAGTTCCAGTTTTGACCCTTCAAAAGATAGAATCTGTCTTCAAGGTTTTCATGAAAGTTGTAGATATTGAAGTCTTATTTCAATCCATATAAAGAACATATTAATCCAATATCTGTAGGGAAAGTTATATTAATTTTCCCAATTCGACTGTCTTTTTCCATTCATCTGCTTTTTCATTTGTCTTTGTCTGTACCTATCTTCTCTTCCATTTTTGACCTTTCAGAAGATAGAAATTGTCTTCAAGGTTTTCATAAAAGTTGTAGATCTTGAAGTCCTCTTTTGGAACATTTAAAGAATACCTATAGCCAATATCTGTAGGGAAAGTTATAGCAATTTTCTCAATTCATCAGTCTTTTTTCCATTCATCTACTTTTTCATTTGGCTTCGTCTGTACCTATCTTATGTTCCATTTTTGACCCTTTAGAAGATAGAAACTGTTGGATCTTGAATTTTCTGAATTTCTTATAAATTTCTTAAATAGTTATTTATGTTTGTATGTTGGTTTAATTTTTTTTATTTTAGAATTGGGCCATTAATTAGAAATTTGAGGGAAGAATTAGAAATTGAAATTAGAATGAAGGGTTAGGTTTAAGTTAGAATTAAGTTAGCTTAAGTGGTGGTTAGAGCCATATAAGACAAAATAAGGTCAAATTGGGAAAGGCCATGTTAGTGGGGGGCAAAATGGGAAGAAAAGGAATAAGTGGTGTCTTAAATTTGAAGAAGAGAAGAAGAGTGTCGTGGAAGCCATAGAGAGGAAGAGAGAAAACGTGAGGGAGAGAAGAAAAGAGAAGAAAAATCGAAAAAGCTAGGGAAAAAGGAGGAAAATTTCGTGGGAAGAAGAAGAATCAAGCTTTCCAAGGTAAGTTCATCATCTTCTTCATGCTTTAGTTAAGAAATGGGTTGTGGTTTTGTGAATGAGAAGTTGTAGAGAGAGAAAGGGGTTTGTGTTGGAAATGTTTGGGGGAAGAAGAAGATGGTGAGATCCATAGGGTTTTTGGGTTTCTAAGCTAGGTGTTGAGTTTTCTAACCTATATGAACTATGGGTAGGTTCAATTGGAGCTTGATTAGGGTTAATTTCATTTTGTTGAGATTATGGAAATTTGGGGAATTTCCAATTGAATTGGAATTTATGGGAATTTTGGTTGTGTTAGGAAAT
>JAOSBK010000007.1:19024213-19037205 GCA_027568895.1 Erythroxylum shatona | reverse complement strand
AATGTGCCTTCGGGCAATCCGTTTTCAAGTGTGAATTATGTGATATGTGGGTTTGGTTAGGTCCCTTAAGTGAGTCAGTGCACTGTCTCTTTTTAATTAAAGGCTTCTCCCGCCTGCCCGCTAGTGGCATGGAGCTCCGATTTCGGACTCCCATAAGTCACGGCTACATCGGACCGCTATGCGGGAAGGTGTAGTACGTTCCGTTCACGGCTGCACAGGACCGCAATGCGAGAATATGAAGTACGTTCCGTTTTGGACTGAACCAAACCGTTTGATATGTTATGTGTTTGATTTGCGTTAATATGTGATGCATTCACGTTTTGGAATGTTGTTTATGATTTATGAAAATTTTGAGAAATTGTGAAAGAAGAAAGTGAGTTTTTCAATCATGAAAATTTAGAAACTGTTTATTAATGATTTTGAAAGGTTGAAAAGTTTCAGAAACAAACTTTTGACAAATTTTCTGTTGTGAAATTTGATAAAGTGGAAAATGAGCTTTGCAAATGTTTTTGGCTTATTGTTCATTTTATAGACATATTATCCACGAGCTTTGTGCTCACCCCCCCTTTCATCCCCATCTCCAGGTATTCGAGTGGGAGATCGGATGAAAGAATGTCAAGATGTGTTGTTCGATTTTGTATCGTTGTATTTTGTGTAAATTGGGATTTTTGTATCGGTTTGTATAAGGCTGGATTTGTCCATTAATGTATTACAAGTATTATTGCAGGATGTATGTGAATTATGAAATTTGGTATATAGTTGAGTAGTGATGTATATGAATTCTGGAATTGTTTATTGAATTAAATTATGGATGGGATCGTGTATAATTATAGATATGATTTGGGATTGTATATAACTGTGATCGATTTTTGGGTTTTGGAATTGATTGATGAATTTGTATATTGAATTGAGAAATGACTATGAATTGAATTTTGGATAATGTGTTTTGGATTGAGTTTGGTGTTCGGACAGGAGGTCCGAGGAGTTGTGTTGTGTGACTGTGCTGGTATAGAAGTGTCTTTAAACCTTTTGCAGGTTTTGGGTTTAATGAAATGCAGCCGTTATGCTGCCCGATTTTTGTTAAATAATGACTAAATAAAGAATAAGAATAAGGATAAGTTTTGTTAAAGATGAAATTGAAATATTGCATGATTAAGAAGAATCTTATGATGTGAGATTTGGATTTGAGGATGAATTTCCAATTGAGGAAAATTAAGTTTTGAATTGTATACGATGAATAAAGATGAAAGGAGTGAATAAAAAAAAGCAAAAAAAATTTATACCGATTCGGATTGGTTTAGTCTTAGGGTTTTCCAACGCGACCATTTCGACGTTTTTCTAAGATATTTGTGCGGATGTCGGAATTTGTTTTTCAGTTCGATTGCTTCGTTTGTTTGGGTTGTTTCTGAGCCAATTCGATTTGACTTCGTTTGAATGCTTTGATTCCAAGTTTGCTTTTAATTCGTAATTGATTTGCTTCGATTCGTTCGCTTCCGCCTTTCGATTTGCATTTTGTTTTCACTATTCATTTTCGTTCATTTCGTTTTGTGATACGCTTTGATTTGCTTTCTGTTTCGTCTTTAGATCCATTTGATTCGTTCCGTCATCTTCGTTTTTGGCTTCCGTTTTACGTTTTCCGGTTGGGGTCTGGTTCCGAGATCGGGTCCCAATATTGCGCGACGTTTTTTGGAAACATCATGAAAATGTCACGAAATTTTACTTTGCGCGATGTTTTTTTTAAACGTCATGAAAATGTGTCGAAATGTACCATTGCGCGACATTTTTTGAAAACTTCATGAAAATGTCACGAAATGTCCCATTGTGCGACGTTTTGTGGAAACGTCATCAAAATGTCACGAAATGTCACATTGCACGACGTTTTTTTAAACGTCATCAAAATGTCACGAAAAGTCACATTGCACGACAATTGTTGGAAAAGTCATGAAAATGTCACAAAATGTCACATTGCTTGATTTTTTTTTGGAAACGACACGAAAATGTCAAGAAATGTCACATTGCGCGACGTTTTTGAAAACATCTTGAAAATCTTAAGACATGTCACATTGCGCCACATTTTTTGGAAACGCCATGAAAATGTCACAAAATGTCATATTGCGCGGCGTTTTTTTAATCATCATGAAAATGTCACGAAAAGTCACATTGCGCGATAATTTTTGGAAACGTCATGAAAATGTCACATTGCGTGACGTTTTTTGGAAACTTCATAAAAATATCAAGAAATATCACATTGCGCGATGTTTTTTGGAAACATCATGAAAATGTCAAAAAATGTCACATTGCGTGACGTTTTTTGGAAATGTAATGAAAATGTCACGAAATTTCACATTGCGTGACATTTTTTTTAAACGTCATGAAAATGTCTCGAAACGTCCCATTGCGTGACATTTTTTGGAAACGTCATGAAAATGTCACAAAATGTCAAATTGCACGATGTTTTTTGGAAACGTCATGAAAATGTCACGAAATGTCACATTACGCGATGTTTTTTTAAATATCATGAAAATGTCACGAAATCTCACATTGTGCGACTTTTTTTAAAACGCCATGAAAATGTCATGAAATGTAAGATTGCGCGACGATTTTTGGAAACGTCATGAAATGTCACATTGCGCGACCTTTTTTGGAAACGTCATGAAAATGTCACAAAATGTCACATTACATGACGTTTTTTTAAACGTCATGAAAATGCCACGAAATGCCACATTACATGATATTTTTTCAAAACGTCTTGAAAATGTCACGAAATGTCGCATTGCGCGATGTTTTTTGGAAACGTAATGAAAATGTCACGAAATGTCACATTGCGTGACGTTTTTTTAAAAAGTCATGAAAATATCACGAAATGTCACATTGCACGACCTTTTTTGGAAACATCATGAAAATGTCACGAAATGTCACATTATGCGACATTTTTTTAAACCTCATGAAAATGTCACGAAATGTCACATTGCATGACATTTTTAGAAACGTCTTGAAAATGTCACGAATTGTCACATTGCGCGATGTTTCTTGGAAACGTCATAAAAATGTCATGAAATTTCACATTGCGCGATGTTTTTTGGAAACATCATGAAAATGTCACAAAATGTCAAATTGCGCGACGTTTTTTGGAAAAGTCATAAAAATGTCACGAAAAGTCACATTGCGTGACGTTTTTTCGAAACGTCATGAAAATGTCAAGAAATGTCACATTGCGCGACGTTTTTTGAAAAAGTCATAAAAATGTCACAAAATGTCACATTGTGCGACGTTTTTTTTAAACGTCATGAAAATGTCTCGAAATGTCCTATTGCGCGACGTTTTTTGGAAACGTCATCAAAATGTCACGAAATGCCACATTGCGCGACGTTTTTTGAAAATGTCATGAAAATGTCACGAAATGTCACATTACGTGACATTTTTTTAATCGTCATGAAAATATCACGAAATCTCACATTGCGCGACGTTTTTTAGAAACGTCATGAAAATGCCACGAAAGGTAACATTGCGTGATGTTTTTTGGAAACGTCAAGGAAATGTCACGAAATGTCACATTGCGATATGTTTTTGGGAAACGTCATGAAAATGTCAAGAAATGTCACATTGCGCGATGTTTTTTGGAAACGTCTTGAAAATGTCACGAAATGTCACATTGCGCGACGTTTTTGGAAACATCATGAAAATGTCACAAAATGTCACATTGCACGACGTTTTTTGGAAAAGTCGTGAAAATGTCATGAAAAGTCACATTGCGTGACATTTTTTCGAAACGTCATGAACATGTCTTGAAATGTCAAATTGCACAACGTTTTTTGAAAATGTCATATAAATGTCACAAAATGTCACATTGCGCAACATTTTTTTAAATGCCATGAAAATGTCTGAAAATGTCCCATTGTGCGACGTTTTTAAAAATGTCACAAAATGTCACATTGCGCGACGTTTTTTGAAAACGTCATAAAAATGACACGAAATTTCATATTGCGTGACGTTTTTTTAAAACGTCATGAAAATGTCACGAAAAGTTACATTGCAAGACAATTTTTGGAAACGTCATGAAAATGTCACGAAATGTCACATTACTTGACGTTTTTTGGAAATGTCATGAAAATGTAAAGAAATGTCACATTGCGCGACGTTTTTTGGAAACGTCATGAAAATGTCAAGAAATGTCACATTGTGTGACGCTTTTTAGAAACGTCATGAAAATGTCACGAAATTTCACATTGCGCAATGTTTTTTTTAAAACTCATGAAAATGTCTCGAAACGTCACATTGCGTGACTTTTTTTGGAAATGTCACGAAATGTTACATCGCGTGATGTTTTTTTTCAACATCATGAAAATATCACGAAAAGTCACATTGCGCGACGCTTTTTCGAAAAGTCATGAAAATGTCACAAAATGTCAAATTGCACGAAGTTTTTTGAAAACGTAATAAAAATGTCACAAAATGTCACATTGCGCGAATTTTTTTTAAACGTCATGAAAATGTCAAGAAATGTCACATTGCGTGACATTTTTTAGAAACGTCACGAAAATGTCACGAATTTTCACATTGCGCGATGTTTTTTTTAAACGTCATGAAAATGTCTCGAAATATACCATTGTGTGACGTTTTTTGGAAACATCATGAAAATGTCACAAAACGTCACAATGTGCGACGTTTTTTGGAAACGTCAAGAAAATGTCACAAAATGTTACATTGCGTGACGTTTTTTTAAACGTCATGAAAATATCACGAAAAGTCACATTGCGCGACGTTTTTCTGAAACGTCATGAAAATGTCACGAAATATCACATTACGTGTCCTTTTTTTAAACGTCATGAAAATGTCACGAAATCTCACATTGCGCGACGTTTTTTGGAAACGTCATGAAAATGTCACGAAAGGTAACTTTGCATGACGTTTTTTAGAAACATCAACAAAATGTCACGAAATGTCACATTGTGCTACGTTTTTGGGAAACGTCATGAAAATGTCACATTGCGCGACGTTTTTTTAAAAGTTATGAAAATGTCACGAAATGCCACAATTCAAGACGTTTTTTAGGAAACGTCTTGAAAATGTTCCGAAATGTCGCATTGCTCTATGTTTTTTGGAAATGTTATGAAAATGTCACGAAATGTCACATTGCACGACGTTTTTTGGAAAAGTTGTCAAAATGTCACGACAAGTCACATTGTGCGATGTTTTTTCGAAACGTCATGAACATGTCATGAAATGTCAAATTGCACAACGTTTTTTGAAAACGTCATATAAATGTCACGAAATGTCACATTGTGTGACGTTTTTTTAAACGTCATAAAAATGTCTCAAAATGTCCCATTGCGCGACGTTTTTTAGAAACGTCATGAAAATGTCACGAAATGTCACATTGCGCAACGCTTTTTGAAAACGTCATGAAAATGTCACGAAATGTCATATTGTGCGACATTTTTTTTAAACTTCATGAAAATGTCACGAAAAGTCACATTGCATGACAATTTTTGGAAACGTCATGAAAATGTCACGAAATGTCACATTACTTGACGTTTTTTGGAAACGTTATGAAAATGTCAAGAAATGTCACATTGCGCGAAGTTTCATGAGAATGTCAAGAAATGTCACATTGAGTGACGTTTTTTAGAAACATCATGAAAATGTCACGAAATTTTACATTGCGTGTTTTTTTTAAACGCCATGAAAATGTCTCAAAATATACCATTGCGCGACGTTTTTTGGAAACGTCATGAAAATGTCACGAAATGTCACATTGCGCGATGTTTTTTTGAAACGTCATGAAAATGTCACGAAATGTTACATTGCGTGACTTTTTTTTAAGCATCATGAAAATGTCACGAAAAGTCACATTGCGCGGCATTTTTTCGAAACGTTATGAAAATGTCACGAAATGTCACATTGCGTGACGTTTTTTAGAAACGTCATGAAAATATCAAGAAATGTCACATTGCGCGACGTTTTTTGAAAACGTCATGAAAATGTCACATTACGCGACTTTTTTTGGAAAAATCATGAAAATGTCACGAAAAATCACATTGCGTGATATTTTTTCGAAAGGCCATGAAAATGTCACAAAATGTCAAATTGCACAATATTTTTTAAAAACGTCATAAAAATGTCACGAAATATCACATTGCGCAATGTTTTTTTAAAACGTCATGAAAATATCTTGAAATGTCCCATTTCGCAGCATTTTTTAGAAACGTCATGAAAATGTCATGAAATGTCACATTGCGCGACGTTTTTTGAAACATCGTGAAAATGTTACGAAATGTCACATTGCGCGACGTTTTTTTTAAACGTCATGAAAATGTCACGAAAAGTCACTTTGCGCGACACTATTTGGAAACGTCATGAAAATATCACGAAATGTCACATTGCTTGACATTTTTTGGAATCGTCATGAAAATGTCAAGAAATGTCACATTGCGCGACGTTTTTTGAAAACATCTTGAAAATGTCACGAAATGTCACATTCCGCAACATTTTTTTAAAACGTCATGAAACTGTCTCGAAATGTCCCATTGTGCGACATATTTTGGAAACGTCATGAAAATGTCACGAAATGTCACATTGTGCGACATTTCTTGGAATCGTCATGAAAATGTCACAAAATGTCACATTGCACGACATTTTTTTAAACGTCATGAAAATGTCACGAAAAGTCACATTGCGCGACAATTTTTGGAAACGTCACGAAATGTCACATTGCTTGATTTTTTTTGGAAACGTCATGAAAATGTCAATAAATGTCACATTGCGCGACGTTTTTTGAAAACGTCATGAAAATGTCACGAAATGTCAAATTGCACAACGTTGTTTTGGAAATGTCATGAAAATGTCACGAAATTTAACATTGCGCGATGTTTTTTGAAAATGTCGTGAAAATGTCACGAAATGTTACATTGCGCGACGTTTTTTGGAAAAGTCATGAAAATGTCACGAAAAGTCACATTGCGCGACGTTTTTTTGAAACGTCATGAAAATGTCACGAAATGTGAAATTGCGCGACATTTTTTGAAAACATCATAAAATGTCACGAAATGTCACATTGTGCGATGTTTTTTTTAAACGTCATGAAAATGTCTCGAAATGTCCCATTGTGTGACGTTTTTTGGAAACAACATGAAAATGTCACAAAATGCCACATTGCACGACGGTTTTTGGAGAAGTCATGAAAATGTCACGACGTCATGAAAATGTCACGAAAAGTCACATTACACGACGTTTTTTGGAAAAGTCATGAAAATGTCACGAAGTGTCAAATTTCTTGATTTTTTTGGAAACGTCATGAAATTGTCAAGAAATGTCACATTGCGCGACGTTTTTTAAAAATATCATGAAAATGTCACGAAATGTCGCATTCCGCAACGTTTTTTTAAATGTCATGAAAATATCTCGAAATGTTCCATTGCTCTACGTTTTTTAGAAACGTCATGAAAATGTCACGAAATGTCACATTGCGCGAAGTTTTTTGGAAACGTCATGAAAATGTCACAAAATGTCACATTGCGCGATGTTTTTTTAAACGTCATGAAAAAGTCACGAAAAGTCACATTGCGTGACAATTTTTGGAAATTTCATGAAAATATCACGAAATGTCACATTGCTTGATGTTTTTTAGAAACGTCATAAAAATGTCAAAAAATGTCACATTGCGCGACATTTTTTGAAAACGTCATGAAAATGTCAAGAAATGTCACATTGCGGGACGTTTTTTGGAAACGTCATGAAAATGTCACGAAATTTCACATTGCGTGACGTTTTTTGAAAAAGTCATGAAAATGTCACGAAAGGTCACATTGCGTTACGTTTTTTCGAAACATCATGAAAATGTCACGAAATGTCAAATTGTGCGACGTATTTTGAAAACGTCATAAAAATGTCACGAAATGTCATACTGCGCGACGTTTTTTTAAATGTCATGAAAATGTCTCAAAATGTCCCTATGCGTGATGTTTTTTGGAAACGTTATGAAAATGTCATGAAATGTCACATTGCGCGACATTTTTTGAAAACGTCATGAAAATGTCACGAAATGTCACATTGCGCGATATTTTTTTTAAACATCATGAAAATGTCACGAAAAGTCACATTGTGCGATAATTTTTGGAAACGTCATGAAAATGTTAGGAAATGTCACATTGCTTGACGTTTTTGGAAACGTCATAAAAATGTCAAGAAATGTCACATTGCGCGATGTTTTTTTGAAAACATCATAAAAATGTCAAGAAAAGTCACATTGCGTGACAATTTTTGGAAACGTCATCAAAATGTCACGAAATGTCACATTGCTTGACGTTTTTTGGAAACTTCATGGAGATGTCAAGAAATGTCACATTGCTCGATGTTTTTTGAAAACATCATGAAAATGTCACGAAATGTCACATTCCGCGACATTTTTTCAAACGTCATGAAAATGTCTCGAAATGTCCCATTGCGCGACGTTTTTGAAAACGTCATGAAAATGTCAAGAAATGTCACATTGCGCGACATTTTTTGAAATGTCATGAAAATGTCACTAAAAGTCACATTGTGCGACGATATTTGGAAACATCATGAAAATGTCACGAAATGTCACATTGCTTGACGTTTTTTGGAAACGTCATGAAAATCTTAAGAAATGTCACATTGCGCGACGTTTTTTAGAAATATCATGAAAATGTCAAAAAATGTCACATTGTGCAACATTTTTTGGAAACATCATGTTATTTTCAGTTTTCCCAATTGACTTCTTTCCTTGAATGATTTTCACAATTCATTTGACTTTCTCTGATTATCAAATGAATTTATTTTAAGGCCTGTTCATTCATACTAGTTTCTCCATAGATTTTGATTTATTAGGAATCTTAATTTCCTGTCTTAATAACACATTCATCATATCGGATTTATATCTCCTATGGTTAATGTCTCCTCAAATTCAAGAATCCCGTCACATAGTTGGATACTTTTCTTCAACAAAATGCATACACTCTCGGTAGCATATTCTATATC
The DNA here is from genome assembly GCA_027568895.1 of Erythroxylum shatona. Classification (NCBI taxonomy): domain Eukaryota; kingdom Viridiplantae; phylum Streptophyta; class Magnoliopsida; order Malpighiales; family Erythroxylaceae; genus Erythroxylum; species Erythroxylum shatona. Next base: position 19,028,208 of record JAOSBK010000007.1, on the reverse strand, counting down.
TTATGCTTGAGTCTCCGTTAGGATTAGGACTCTAATAGTCACTTTTGATTGATTATAATCATTTATGATTTATTCCTTCATTGATTGCTCTTAAGAATAAACTATCTTGTCTACTTAATTTAATTCGGTGAAATTCTTCTTCGAAAGAAGATTTCTTATTTCTATCATCTATATTTTTCATTTAACTTTTATCAATCCACTATTTCCATCACTATTTATCAGACGTTCTTAGTACCTCATGAAGATCAAGGTCATTCCATTCTATCTAGAGATTTTTTTGAAAGATCACCAATCATCTGACAATAGTAATACTTTGATCTCAATTGATCCTAGACAATATTTCTCTCTTTATCCTTGCCATGATCGGGGTTTCCTCGCATTGACATATACTAACATCAACTTTACCCTAATTCCCTAGAATTTACCTCTTTTAGTCTTACATCATGTCATAATGATTCAAATACCATATTAGGTGCATTAACTCTTCTCATTTACTTCATCATCTTTTTCTTTATCTCATTTCTATCTCGTCTTCCTATTGTCATTATTTCATCTCCCATATGTATATTCTCAATCAGTTCATAATTACAGAGGCATAACCATTATGAAACTTTAGTCTCCATTCCATAGACATATTCTCACACTGAATCATAAACTCTTATCACAATAACCACACAACCATTCTAAGTCTAAGTTCGACCTTTCAAGGTTATAGAAAATTTTATTTTCTTTAAACTTGGCTTATACACTTTAATCTCATCATTTCTACTTATATCCTTATTTTCCTCAATCAATCCATGACAATACATTTGCATCTATATCTCATTCAAGGGTATACCATCACAGTACAATATTGATATCATGTTCAATAATATAACCACATATACAAATGTAGTAAATCTTTATCTATTATATAGAACCTGATACTATTTCTCATTTCTAAATATCCACAAATTTTCATTTTCTCACATTCTAAAAGAGCATCACTCTTCTTACTAAGTCTATTAACTTAAACTCTGAACACATGCTCATGTGTGTGACTCATACGCATGCGACTCAGATTAGGGATCAGCTGCTACTGTCTACTATGACATGACTAAAATGCATGTAACTTGACACATATTTTGAAAAATGCCCATATAAGATACTAATTCTGGGCTTTGATACCAAAATGTAGCATCCCACTCTTGCAAGACACGTACCTGACATCTTGAGTAATGTCCGAGTGTGAATTTCGCAAAAGTGGCATGCTAGAATGGTAAAATACTCGAACTTGGCATAAATTTTTTTCAAATTTATCACACGAGTACATGGAATTCAATAATCAAATTCAGGCCCATACTTTTATTTCATAAAACTAGAAATCGTAATTATTATTACACTTTGATCAATCTTTTTTGCAAAACATTTCCAATTGGAAAGTTATACGCAATAGAAATATTCAAATACACAAGATATAGTAATTGCGAAAGACTCAACTCGGTATAAAGATAACAAAATACAATACAGACGGGAACTGATCATGACCTCTACCTCTTACTTGAATGTCGTGGCTATACTCTCGTTTGCCCAATAGGGTAACTCTTCTGAGCTTGAAAAAAATATTGCAAATTTTGGGTGAGTTTTACGAACTGAGTGAGTGACCATCCTCGATGGCTCACTCATCACATAACACATACAATTCACATAATTCACATCATTTCATTAATAATCATATTGAGTCACATATATTTCACATTGTCTTGAAATATATCTCCCATTCAGAAAACCAGTCAAACTATTCAAGACATACACATTAAATGCATATGTAATGCTTATGAGACTCACTTTCAATTTGTTATTGTTGTTATCGAGTGTGTATAACTATCCCATGGGCTCATTAATAACTATCTCGTATCCATTGGGGATATTGGGCTCATTTTACATAGTGAACCTTTGGCTCTTATACACTTTCTGATCTTTAAGCTCTTTTTCACAATTTGAGCTTTAAGCTCTTTTTCACATCTGAGCTTTAAACTCTTTTTTTATGGCTACTCCGGTCACAACAACTTTTATCTTTCATGCATTCATGAAATGAAATGCATCACATTCACATCTTTTCAATCAGTTACTTTATTTCACTTTATACATATTATCAGACCTTAGTCCGACATTCAACATTAAAGTTAAAAGTCACTTTTTCATTTATATGCATATTCACATTCTCTTTGGAACTTGGTCTGGCATTTAAAAATCAGTTTGTGTATTACATATTTCATCAAATTCACACACAAGCAGCACTTCTATTATTATTCATGCATTTATCAAACTCCTCAGACATTCAATGCTTGGAATTAGAACAATCACATTTCATTTCAATGGCAATTCAAAGTAGAAGTTAAAACATAACAAACAGTGAATGAGACCATCTAGGTCGACTAACAATACGCTCTAGATGAGCATTTAGTTCCAAGTTCTAGAAACTTCTGAATGTGGATGTTTATCCTGCACATCCAAATTATGCAATATATACATTGCACACACACATTAACACTTTGCACATATTCCATATACACATTTGTGCATTTCTTTATACATAAATGTGTATATGGAATATGTATAATGCACGTTCAATTACAATCCTGGGTATATTATCAAATTTCACAACTTATACACATTCTCATCTTTAGCATTATTTGCTCTCATAAAATCAAAATCAAAATCACATTCACTTTTATTAGATACTTATTACTCATCTCCTTTGAATCACAACTACAATCATATGAACCTCTTCATTTCCATTATACACGTGTTTTTGATGCTTTAATATCAACAATCCGTTCACTAATGTTATTCTCATATTATATGATCAAACAATATCCAAACTCTTATTTCTTCATATAACATCTCCAAAATTCCAAACCTTCAGGTCTATTTTCCATGAACATTCTAACAAGGGAAATGAATTAATTTGATAACACTTTCTATCTATAAAATTGTTCTCCTATCTCTTAAGTTTCTAATGACACCAAGATCATACAAATTGGTTCAATATTTTGAAAGATATTCTCCAAATAATTCAGACTATTCTCATTCTTAAACAATACATTGTACTCAATTTCCATCCGAAAATTGAAATTCTTATAGACTAAATTAACATTCACTTTCTTCAAAAAATTTGTATTCCTATGTTTCTTGTTTACTCCAAATTAAAAATTATTCAATTTGGATAACTACGGAACAAGATATTGTCAAAATACCGAAGCTCATTCAATAAAATCTTTCTCGTTATCATATTCTAGCACAGTAAACATTTCATCTTAAATCCATTAACTCAATTTAAAATTAATTCACGGCCATGCATCCCATCACACTTGAGTCATGGGAATGCAACCATAATGCACGCCTGTGCACACCAACAAAAATGAGTCAAGGCTATGCAACCTCAACGTATGATCGTGCATACCCAATTGGATTAGTCCCATATTTTTTCCTCAATCTCTCCCAAATAATTTCAGATGGCTAAGATTTTTGGTGTAGATGTAGATTAGTGTGTTACAAATCCAATGGTTTAAGTCCCATGTCATTTGGATATCAGGTGAAGAATTTATAGTGAATTGAATGACAGATGTTCAAAAAGAATCGTTTTCGATCGCGACCCGCAACTTCATCACCGAAGTCACAATCATGCTGAAGAACGATCGCGACTCATGACCTTCATCACTAAAATCACAATCTTTATTCTTTATTCTCTTCTTCACTAAACAACTTCATCTTTTCTTTTTCTTAAACTAACATTTCTAACTTCTCTCAACCTCATTTTTTACTTCCATTTAAGCTCCAAACATTCAAAAATAACTCCAAAATCCAGATTAAAACACCAACATCAAAAACAGAAAAAATCCATCATGCATCATCTTCAAGGTGTTTGCACTTTTCTTGTAACATCCCATCACCGATGGGAAGGTTAGTATAGTAATTATGAGTGGTCAATGGGCGATTAGAATCGCCTAGAT
>JAOSBK010000007.1:18994177-19006025 GCA_027568895.1 Erythroxylum shatona | reverse complement strand
AGTGTATGGATATGGCATATGGATTTGTGTATGGGATTGAGATATGGATTTGTGTATAGAATTGAAATATGAATGTGATTGATTGTGTTTGGATTCCGGACAGGAGGTCCGATGAATTGTGATGATTGATCTGAAATATTAAAGTGCTCTTTGTTTATGAATTGATGGTATATAGATATGTGTGTGAGATGCTTTATGGAAAAGAAAAAAAGTAAGACTTGCAAATGATGAGTTATGATTGAATATGAAGAAGCAAATAAATTGAGTTTGAGTGTGAAAGATTTCAATTGGATATTGAAGTCACTTTGATTGAAGTTAAAAAAAAAATTTATACCGATTTGGTTTTGGATTAGACCCGATTGCCTAAGCGGATTGAGGTAGATCGGATCATCTTTGTAGTTTTCCAACACGTTTGTTTTTTTTGTAAAGTATGCGTTTACGGATGTCGGAGTTAAGAGTTGTGTCCTTAAGCGTTTTTGTTTTCTTTGTTTCCGAGCCCTTCGATTTCTTTAGCTCCTTAAGCTTTTGGAATTCTTTGGTTTTCGATCCGAAGTTGGCCCACTTTCGATTTTTGATTTCGTTCGTTTTCTTCCTCACGCGCTTTATTTGATTCCCCTTTTGATTTTTTTCGTTTTCGCCCACTTTGTTTTTCGCTTTATGATTCCGAGGTTGGGTTCTGAAAACGAGTCCCAGCTTATCTGTAACTCTTTTATGTTTTAGTATTTTCGGGGATACGTCACCCTCAGTTAGGCAATATTTTGAATTTATAGGTTGGCTATTTAAAATGACAATTTATTTTGTTGTTACTGATGAAATTTGTAGATAACTAATATTGCTTTAATAAATAATTAATATATTTCACATTTTTACAAAGAAGTCTTCCTGTTATTTAAAGTCTGATTTAGAAGGATTACATTCAATTCTTATTTTGTTTCCAATTCCGTTCCCATCCTCTTCTTTTACTTCTTCAAAATGAGTTACGCAGAAAATATATCTCAAGTTAGTTAACAATAATCATTAGTTCAATAACATATATATCAGATATTAATATTTACTACTTAACCAACCTACTATATTTTAATAAATCAAATAATTAATTATATATCAATAGTTATTAATAATTATTTAATTATTTATATTCTTATTATAATTTATTATATCAAACTAAATTATTAAACCATTTTTTAAGTTTATTTAAATTGTGCAAATCAATATATATTTAGATAGTGCCAGTTAATATTAATAACTTATTATTATTCATTATTTTAGACTATATATGTATAATAACATTTTTATATATTATTTATAATTTCCTGATTATATTACCATAACTATTAATTATAATTCATTAACTATTATTTGACTCAACTAATTATTGTTAATAATGACTGAATTTATTTATTATATTAAAAAAATTTATTATATTAAATTTAATTAGTTAACAATGGTTTAATAATTACATTTTTATTTAGATTTATTAATGACTTACTTATATTTTAATCAAGCAATATGTTAATCATATTTTAATTATTTAATTAATTTTATATAAATTTTATTTAGGCGCAAGTGTGATCATTTAAGTGATTATTATTATATAATAATTAATAATTATTCCGTATATATTTTTTCTTTTTAACCAATTAATTTTTATGGTTGCGCTTAATATTATTTATTATTACCTTATATTATTTTTACCCTTAACAATTTTGGATTATTATAAAATGTTTATTTATTTAATTACATTGTATAAATTTCAATTCTGAATTCGTTGAAATTTATCAACATTTTTAGTCAATTTAAAAGCTTTTTTATGTCATTGTTTAAGATACAGAAAAATGACAAAAAAATATTTATAAACAATTTTTATACTGATATTGATATTTCAGTAAACAGAATAGTACTCATTCAGTCTTAATCAGCCAATCATGTTGTATAGCCATTTTGTAATTAAAAGAAGTTACATTGCAATTATTTATTTTCGTAAAGAATTCATTAACATCTTTATTTTTTTACTCTTTACATTAACTTCTCTAACCTAATACTGCGATCATAATATTTGACCTAACCACTCAAACAACTTCTTTACAAGAACTTAACTTCTTTGACCTACTTTCTCTTATCACTTTTCTTCGTCTTCAATCTAAATAAATTGGATTCCTTGTTTTAGAAAAAAAGGAGATAAGTAAGATTTCCTATTTTAGCAAAGAAAGAAGACCTTGTTGATATTAGTAAGTTATTCTTTTGTGCGTCACTTTTTTTATTTATTAAATATTTATAATTTTTATAGAATGATATCTGTGTCTTCTATTTATTACATTTTTGTTAATTTTATTTATTATCATCTAATTTGTTGTTTACACCATTGAACCTGTGATATTCATGTTTATACAGTTAAATAACAAATATTGGATTCTTGTGATTATATTGTGTTATAAAATTATATTATGTTGATATGCAACATTTTTACGATAATGATATCTTAATGTTTCATCTATTATTATCGTGTTTTTAAATTAAAAAATTTGCATCGACTGGTATTTTGAACCTTCAGCTGCACTTTTAAACCTGGAATTTTTAATGAAGATCAGTTAAGGTACATTTGTACAAATGTTTCATCTATTCATTCTAATTATTCCACAAAAAAACTTTATTTAATTATTATATTAATAACTAATTTATGTATAACTCATTTATATAGAACTTATTAATTTTTATCACATTTATATTTTTGTATTGTTTTAACTAAATATTTAAAAACTAACTTATATTATCACGATAATACCGACATTTAATATTAATGATTATTAATTATACTTAATAAATATGTTAATTTTAATTTAATATAGTTATTAAATTTCTCAATTTTAAATTGTTAATGATATATTATATTATGCATTCACGCCTGTGATTGATAAGTCACAAGTGTACATTTTTTATTCATTCTCTTTATATAGCTTATATCATTTAATTATTGCCTAATTTTGGAATGAAAAATTTTAAAGTGTTGAAAATGTAAAGTGCAAATGGAAAAAATATATAGAAAATAAATATAGACATTAAAAAATGTTATCAAAAATCACACCCGTGATTTGCAATCATGTTGTAACTTAAATAAGTCACACCATGACTAAATTTTTTTAACAAAAGTTGGCAGATTCTTTTCTTATTTCAACTTAAATTAACTATTTGCATTCACCATTCCGAAACTTAATTAAGTTAACAATAATCTAAATAATAACATTTTATTTCTTAACTTTTGTTTATTAATAACATTTAATTTCTTAACTTTTGTTTATTAATATTATTTCTGTTTACTTTTTTATGTCAAAAATGCCTACTTATAAATTAATATTGTGAACCATTAGTGTTTAAATATTAAAATGTATAGTCAGAAAGGAATTATGATACAAATATTACAAATATGTAAATTAGAATATTACAATAATTAATTAAAACTAGATTACAAAATTTTAAATTTATATTAAGAAACGAATCATGATATAGATGTTAAAAGATGTACAAGTTTGAATATTAGAAATGAAAATCAAAATTAGATTGCAGCATTTTGAAATTAAAATATTTGAAAAGGTGCGAAATTTAAAGTGTAATTTTTTAAAAATGCATAAAATATATCAAAAAATTAAAAATAATCATCATTCAATTATTAATTTTGTAATTAATTAAATAAATTTGCTATCATTAAATAGGTTAATTTTCAGGGCGAAATTTTTTTTAAGGATTTAATGAATGTTTCAAATGAATGACAATGCACAAAATCTCAAATTATCTTATTCACTCAAATACACCTTAGTCACGAGTGTGACTTATTTAAATCACACTAATAATTTCATTTTTATTTTGGTTTAAAATATTTTATCAATATTTAATATATTATTTTCTTGATTTTAATTTAAATCATATCTTTACAGTCACGAGTGTAATCCATGATTAAAAACTCCTATAATTAATTAAGTTAACAATAACTGACAATAAATAGTCACATTTTATTTATTTTTATTTGATTAATAGATAAATAATTTTAAAATTTATTAATCTGTTAATTATATTTTAATTTTGGTTAATTATATATAAACAAAATTAAATTATAATGAGAAAATGTATATAAGTTCATTATTTTAATCAATTATAATCTAATTATAGTTAACTAAAATTGAAAACAAAATAAACTTTTATTTTATTAAGAAATTATAAATGATGGATTTTACCTAACAAACATTAGGATTGTTCAATATTTTGTATATGTTGTGTCTTTACAAAATACATGATAAATAATTAGTTTGCATTTTGTAAATATCATTTCATATTTGCAATTAGCCTTTTCAATTTTCTCAAATTGTTTCCCTGACCACATTTAACCTTCGTTCTTTTTAGGTTTTCTTCTTATTGACTAGTTGAGTCTTACACTATTCAGGTATGTTTAATTATGTCACAAAAATGTATTATATAATATGCTGGTATACTTGTTCATAACATATTCCTTTTCATTAATATGATAATTAGTTTCTTGTTTATCTTTCCATATTTCATGACTTACATATACAATTTTACGTTATTGTTGTATTTAGTTACATCGTATTGCCGTCAATTAATTTTTTTTTATATATATCTCCTGATCCTTTATTTATCTTATGCTATATTCAGCCTATATTATTTTGCAAACTTTTCAAATTTAATCAATAAAATATTTAGAAAACCTTACATGTTAAATATATAGTTTGTTAGGTTTTTGTTAAATGTATTGTTAACCTTATTTGACAAATGAATCCTTGTTAGATTTTTTTTATATTAACAAATACAGATGTTAGTATTTCATGATAAGCTCTTAATTAAATCTATGATTTGCTATGTGTATTGTCTTATGTTCATAAATAAAGGTGATATTATTGCTTCATTTTTCTTGCCTGTAATATCTTCACATTTTCTAATTATACCCAACATTTATGAATATAATATATACTTTTTTATACATATCTTGTTGAATCATATTTATAGTATATATTAAATTATATTAATTATATATATGTTTCACTAATATTGTTACTACAAATATTTTGATATTTTGAATAAATAGTATCAATTGATACATCAGAAATGTCAATGTTGCCTACATCATTCAAGCATTCGAATATGGATAGAAATGCCAAAAGGCGTCAAAAATATGTTGAAATGGCAAAAGATAAACAACAAGAATTGTTGCGATGACGTAGAGAAACTCAAGATGTAAAAAAGAGAAGCGCTACTTTACCAGAAGTCAACTTCTCATTCATCAATCCTCTACTAAACATATACAAAATCAATCTTCTAATTTTAATGTAAATCATATTACTCAAGGTATAATTTTGTAAACCTATATTTTGACTATTTTTAATATGACTACTCCACAAAGTGACCATCTTTATTTTATATGTCTTAAGGGATAAATCATCATTGCTCTTCCTTAAAGTTAACAACTTTGCAAAATTTACCTGTCGAGTCTCAACAGCTTCATTTTGTTCCAAATTGTGAACATTGTCATGCAAGACGATTTTATTTTGAACCTCCATCATTTTGTTGTTCATTGGGACAATTTTCCATTGTTGCTCCTCAAATGCCTTATGGTTTGAGATGGTTATTTTTTGCCAATGACGAAGAATTAGAACATTTCAGGAAGAATGTTTGTACATACAATAATAATGTAGCTTTTACTTCTAATGGAGGTAAATATCATCGTGAACTAACAAAAAACAAGAAAGGAGTTTATACATTTCGTGTTCAATTTAGTGTCAACAACCAATAAGGCATCTGGAATCCAACTATATTTCTTTGATACTGATGAAGAACTAAAAACAAGGACTGATAGTTATGATAAACTTCGTGAGAGCACACTAAAATTGATTATGGCAATTTTGTAAGACAACTCTTACGCTAAGTTCTTTCGAAGTCTTAGAGACATTCCATCACTTGAGAATCATGAAATAGTTCTGAGATGTTATCCTAGCCTTGATCAACGTGTTTATAATCTTCCTATTGCATCACAAGTGACTACTATATGGACTGAAATTAATGATGAACAAATTGATAAATGTCCTCACATCTAAGTCTATGCTCACTCGGGTACAAGTTATAGAATTCAATCTTATTATGCATATTATGACCGACTTCAATATCCACTTTTATTTCCTCACGGTGAATCTAGATGGCACTGTGGCATTAAGCGGTTGATTTCACAAAGAAACAGGAGCAGTGTTTCAGATGAACGGAGTGATGTTCATTTCGACTCCTTTACTGATCCATCTAAATTATTCGCTCTGGAAAACATAGGCAAGTTTGTCTAACTATTTTGTCATTTTCAAAATATTATTTAATTCCACAGTTTTATTTATCAAATTTATTTGCTTTACTACTAGTTGTTGAAGAAGGAAATTGTGAAGATGGTTTGGTGTCTACTAGAAAATATTATTGCTATCGACTCCAAATGAGAGAAAATAATGAATCGATGCTGCTCCATAGCTTAAGACTGCTTCACAATTTGTTCTTGGTGCTTATGTAGAAATTGAAACGTCACAGCTTGATTTCTATAGAAAAAAATGAGATACAGACAAAAATTTTGTAGGGTGTTTTGGATAGCACTAATGTTGGTCAAATAAAAGGTTCTAGAATTGGCTATCAAGTAGTTCTCCCAGCTTCATTTATCGGTAGTCCAAGAGACATGAAGCGATGTTATCTTGATGCAATGGCTCTAGTGTAAAAATATGGTAAACTAGATATTTTCCTTACTAAGATTTGCAATCTATGTAGAGAGAGATACAAGACAATCTTAAATTTCATGAGAATGATAGACCAGATTTATTAGCAAGAGTATTTAGAGCTAAATTTGAAATTCTAAAAAATGAGTTAATCAAAAAAACAAATCTTTGGAGATGTGGCTGCATTTGTTTATGTTATTGAATTTTAGAATCGTGGATTCCCTCATGCTCATTTATTGCTAATACTTAAGTTGCATTTTAAATTGCTAAATCCAGATTCTTACGTTCAAATCATATCTGCTGAAACACCCTAATCCTGATCAAAATTCGTAGCTATATTCTCTTGACATTAAACATATGATTCATGGTCCTTGTGGTTTTATGAACAAAGATTACCTTTGCATGAGAAATGATGTGTGCAAAAATCATTATCCTATGAATTTTACTCCTTTTACTGTTCATAGTGAAAATAATTATCCATGCTATAGACGAAGAGAAAATGGAAGGAAAGCGAAAATTTGTAGACATGAGGTTGATAATAGGTGGGTTGTCCCTCATAATTTGTACCTTTTGATGCTACTTGATTGCCACATAAATGTTGAAATATTTTCAACTGTGAAACTTGTTAAATACTTATACAAATATGTCATTAAGGGCTATGACTTTGTCAACTTTAGCATTATCGATCAAGATAACATAACTAATATTGATGAAATTAGTAACTTCCAAGAAGGTCGTTGGATTTCACCTCCTGAAGCTTTATGGCGCATATATGAATTTCGTCTAGCAAAGATGAATCCATCAGTTTATAACTTTATATACTACAAGTTTACCTCTAAGATCAACAGTTCATTTCCTTTGACAAAAATGTTGATTTGTTGAGAAATGTTGACTTCTTGAAAACAATGCTAATTAAAATTTTCAAGATGAATTTGACAAATAAAAAGGTAGAACAGATGAAATGTCTATATAAATATTTTCTTGAACATTTTGTTTGGAATCGAAATACAAAAACATAGTTGGAAAAAAGTCGAAGAAAAGTAATAGGAAGAATGGTTACTGTTGACCCTAGAGAAGGCGAAAGGTGTTACTTGAGGTTATTACTCACATATATTAAAGGACCAACATCATTTGATAACTTGTTAACTGTTGATGGTGATAAGAGAAGCTGTTTTAGGGAGGCTGCACTACAATTAGGATTGCTAGTGTCTGACCCTTATATAGAACAAACACTTGAGGAAGCTATTGTGTTTCAGATGCTAGCATCCCTTATACTTTTATTTGCTACGCTCTTGTTCTATTGTTCACCAAAAAATCCTAAGCAACTCTGGGAAACATTCAAGGACAACCTTTGTTCTGACTACCAGTATACTTCTTCTTCCTATAATACGTACACATTTGATGACCTTACAAAAATGGCCCTTCAAGATATTAATAAATATCTAGAGCAAATAGGGAAAAGTTTGACCGGTTATCATTTTACTGATCATCGATTTCATGTTGACTGTCATCAACATCAAGCTAAGGAAATACAAATCGAGATGAATATACAAATTGATCTAGAAGACCTATTGTTACAATTAAGGTTGAATAATGAGCAGAAGTACATATTTGATTTAATTGTGAATTCAGTTTTGACTTCAAGTGGTGGAAGTTTTTTTATTGATGGTCCTGGCAGAATTGGCACAACTTTCTTATATCGAGCTCTCCTTACAAATTCACAGTCACAGACACATATTGCAATTGTTGTTGCTACATCAGGTGTTACAATATTAGTCCTTCTAGGTGGAAGAATAGCTCACTCAAGATTTAAAATCCCGCTTGATTTACCAAAGAAAAAAGTTTGTCAATTAAGCAAACAAAGCAATATTGCAAAATTGATATTTAACTCTAGTCGTATCTTATGGGATGAAGCTTCCATGGCAAAACGAGAAGTTATTGAAGCATTCCATGATTTACTTCAAGATATCATGGACCGTAATTAACTTTTAGAGGAAAAAATATTATTTTTTGTGGTGATTTTTGTCAAACTTTGCCAGATTGACCAAGCTACAAAACAGCAACTGATTGACTCAAGCCTTCTAAATTCACATCTTTGGACACAAATGTGTAGATTCTCTTTGATGATAAATATGAGAGCTATATCAAATCCGGCTTTTTGCGAATTTTTATTGCACATTGGAGAAGGCACTGAGCCAGTAAATGAGCAAGATCAAATATCCTTACCAAAAGAACTGGTTATTCCTTATAACAGCAAGGATGAGTCTCTTAATAGGTTACTATTTTTTCCATTATATATTTTGCTATCCTTTTTTTTCAATTACAATTACATTTTTCTAATGCATCGTTAGCTTGACCAGGTTACTTGAAAATGTGTTCCCTGACCTAACCTTATATTCATCTGATCCGTATCAGATGATAAACAGGTGCGTACTATATCCAATGAACAATTCTTTTGACGAAATTAATGACATGATGATTTATAAATTGTCAGGAGATATGCATTCATACAGGAGTTTTGACAAAATAGTTGACCGAAGAAATCAAGCTGATTATGAAGATTTTCTCAATTCTTTAAATCCTAAAGGCCTACCTCCATACAAACTCTTACTCAAAGAAGGCTCCCCAATTATGGTACTGAGAAATTTGAATCCAACTGAGGGACTTTGCAATGGGACAAGATTAATGTGTAGACATTTAAAAGATCATACAATTTCTACAGAGATTGTGTTTGGACCTCATAAAGAAAAATTGATTTTTATACCTAAAATTCCCTTGTAATCTTCAGAAAATGAAAAAAAGGAATTCTTTTCGTCAAAACTTAGTTCTCTATTTGTTTGTGTTTTGCAATGACCATAAACAAATCCCAAGGTCAAACACTTGATCATATAGGAATTTATCTCCGTCAATCTATATTCTCACATGGACAACTATATATGGCTCTATCAAGAGCACGAACTCTTAAATTAGTTAAAGTTTTGATTATTCCAAGAACTTTTGAATCTTCAAAGTTTGATCAAAAAATAAGAAATATTATGTTTCATGAAAATTTTCAATTAGTCAAGTCATAAAAGATAAAGTTGTCAGGAGGTATGTTAATTGTTTCTTTTCAATTTGATATAATTTTGTTTTATATTAAAAAAATGTTTCACCTAACTAATTCATTAAATGAATTGTTCCAGGATGAAAACTGTTTATTGATTAAGGATATTTTACTTAGCACTCAATGGTGGTCTTGCGAATTATCCAAGAAAAACATCATGTTGTTGCTTCTCCTGGTACACTATCAAAAAGACCAAAGTTCATCTTTTTTTATCCTAAGGTATAATAGATACACTTTCTTCATTTAACATGTTTTATAATTAATTTTTAATAATTTCTTTATTATTAATAGGATCATAAGTTGAAGGTATTATATCCAACAATGACATTCAACGAATGAGCAACATTTTGCAACTATGTAAGAAATATATTATTTCTAATGCCATTGTGAAGCTAATTCCTGCTTAATATCAAACTGAAGATTTGAAAATACAATGGATAATTACAAGCCGCACTATCATTGAACCTGTACCGGATGCTGATACCATCATCCCCGTGAAATTTAACTAGACAACTTTTGCCCATCTTATCAACTGTATAAACAACAAGCAAAAATCAGTTGGTTAGACCCTTAATCTATTTCTATATACAGTATTCACAATTTTTGGCTGCTATATCTAATTATATTTATGTTTAACATGTAATAGATATTTTAGTCGTGGTTATTGAAGTCTTAGATAAAAAAGAAATCAACAGAGATGGAAGAAATTCAACTGTGAAAAAATTTGTTGTGGCCAATAAAGAGTAATTTTTATTCTTTGTTATTCTTTATATTTTGCATGAAACTAAAATCAATTCTTTCTTTTTACTGACATTTCTTTCTTTATTAGACAACAAACGATTGTACTGTCAATGTAGAACTCTTTTGTTATCAACGAGGACCAAAAAATTACTGAATCCTTGCACTCTTATCCAATAATTGTCTGTTGAAAACTAAAAGTGAACTTCTATAATGATATTTTTTCATCGTAATATTACATTTTATTAGTCATATTTTTATTTTATTTTAAATTTAAAATTTAAAATTTTAGGTGTTGCATTATCAACCTAGTTCGACTCAGCAATTCTTGTTGATCCATCAATGTAGGATGTTGCTGATCTTAAAAATTGGTACTGAATTATCTTTACTCTAACATCTTTGCTCCAAGAATCAATTAAATTATATATCTTTACTTCAACTATCAATAAAATTATATAGAAATTTTATAAAATTTTGACGCTTTCGTATTTATAATTATTATGTTACAGGGCACGAAGAAATAGTAAAGAAATTAAAAAACCTTATTAGCAAACAATCCTACATGAGATATAATCATGATATATCCTTCGGATCTCATCAAAAAATCACCAAAATCATGTTCTTAAATTCTACCAGCAAGGTAACTGCATCTATATATTCTTTTAAAATATTTCGTATTAATTTTTTTGATGGAAATCTTATTATGGATTATTTGCAGATATCATGGATCAAAGCTAACATGTCCTAGATTATTTGCAGATATCATGGATTAAAGATAAAATTTCCTTCTAACACATCTTGCAAAAATACTGGTATATGGCACATAAGAAATGTTTTTGTTCTATAGCTACTACCTATGAAGTTCCATTCACTTGCAATTCTTGCAGAGAAAAACTTACTGCTGAACCCAGGTTTGCTTCTCTTTTCTCTCTTCAATTTACTACTTTTTCCCTCTAGATTTTGAATTTTTGATGTTTTTACTTGGATGTCTCTAATTTAACTTAACAAGTTATACTTGTGACTTTTTTTCTTAGATATCACGCTTGGGACTCGTTAAGTCACATCCATGACTTTTTTACTAACCCACCGGTGTGACTTAACAAGTCACACCCATGACTTTTGAACTTCTATGTCACAGGTGTGAGACTTAAGTCACACCCATGATGCTTTCTTCCTCACAGGTGTGCACCAGTGACCCATAACCTTTTTCTTTATAGACATGACTTTTTTTTACCGAACGTGTCACACCCGTGAAAGACTA
>JAOSBK010000007.1:18926165-18952523 GCA_027568895.1 Erythroxylum shatona | reverse complement strand
AGATTCTTCTTACATAACGGATATAAGAAAAAGAAAATAAAAATGCAGAAATAACCAGAAATAAAAGGAAATAAAGTCTCGGACTAACAAACGGACAGCTCAATAACAAACCCACTAACTTGCCAAGCCCAGTATGGATTTTGCCCTCTATCATCTCGCTAATGGTTGTCGACTTATGTGGGTGTAAATACCCAAATGACGCCACAAAAATGGTGTAACAAACCCTAACCAACCAAACAATCCAAAATTCCCATTCTGGATTTCTAGGTTTCTCATTTTTTGCATATAAGCTTTATAGAATGCACAAACATACCAGAATAATTATGGGTTTTCTAATTTTCTAGGTTTATAAACAATTCTAGAAAATCGAAGTAGAAAACAACCAAAGAACAAGAAGCGGTTACTTCGAGAATCAGATCAGATCTAATTTTTCAATTCCAAATTTCAGTCATAATAATAATAATTTTAATCAAATTATAAAATTAAAATCCTGCTATGATATCACTGTTGGAAAATCAGGTTGAGATCCGATCCCGATCACAGCAAAATAATCATGAAACCTCTTTTGTGATTTTTGATTTCCCAAAAAATAAGATCTATTTAATTCTATAAAATGATCAACACAAATTATAATAAGCAAAAATTTAATTCGTACCTTATTCCAAATATTAATATTTTTCTTGTCGTATCCTTTAAACCATTTCTGGAACCGATCCATCTAAATCACCATAGCCACATAAATGTCCAACCTCTAACAATATCCACATAATGAGTTAAGAGAACTTTGTAACTCTTACAGAGAGGGTTAAGCAAGAAGTGTTAGCTCCATAAAGCTTAAGTCTTTTTATAATAAGCTTCAAACGTTTTAGTAATGTAATTGAAATTAAATTCTAATTTCAATTAAACTTTAATTAGAATTACAAATAATTCTAATTAAATACCAGTTATGACCATATAAGATTGGTCCTTATTTATTAAATATCTCATATTTAGTCATAAAGTTTCTTAAAATTTACAATCAAGTCCAACTTGATTAAATTAACTTTGCTCTCTTTAACCCATTCTATATGTGAGATCTATTAGGTTCCCAAATATGTTGACAATGATTATATAATATAATTTTAATTCATAATTAAAATTAGATAAATTAAAACTCCTTTTAATTTATCTTTTTTATTCTTTAATTAAACAATGTATAATTATAGATCAAGATTGGCATCTAGCAATACATCATTACCACCTAAATATTTAGGAATGCCAAAGTGGTTTTGACTAACCTTTCCGTGCATAATTTTTCTGTATAATTCAATCCTTTCATCATACAATGTTTCAATTAGATATAGAGCAAAAAAATTAGTGACTACTCTATTTTGAGTCTAATCATATTAATTTTCCACCATTTGCTATCGATTCAATTAATGACATTTGTAAACTATTTACAAAAGATTATTTCACCTTTGCCAATGATTTCTTGAATTAATACTAATAGAAAACAACGAAACAATCTCCTTAATTACTTTAAGGTGAAGAATCATATCTTCATCACTCAGCTATCTCCATATAAATCATGCTACATCTAATGATTACCGATTAAATGACTTATAATTAAATAGATCATAAGTAGTATCAAAACATAATAATCCTCATACAACATAACTTTGATGACCTCAAGTCAAATGATCACTTATACAATCATTATAATGAAAATTTCATAGGCATATAAGTAATGTTCCAAATGGATTTCTCATATCGGGTGTTCAGTGAACTTGTTCTCTAGCAAGCACCTACACATTTGTTTAAGTATCTCTATACTTTAGTTATGAGATCGACTTCTTCCTTCATAAGGAGAAACAAAATATGTGCTAGTCTTTTGACATTCTATCAATGTCTAATCTTAATAGAAGAATGACTAGAAACAGTTACGAATAATACATTAATGCAATATGAATCTCATTATAATTTCATTTGTAATTTACAATTATTCCATGGGCTTTATCATATATATCTAAACATGTACAAGATAAAGAATACCTTTAAATAATTTATCATTAAACTACAACCAAAGCGATTGGTTGTAGGACATAAAACAACAAACCCAATTCAAGTAGAGATCATTTGTTGAAGATCCGAGGTGCTCTTTGAAACGAAGATGTTACTTTTAAAATGGTTGACATTAAGTCCTGAGCCTCTTTCGAATATCTTCAAAGCTTTAATGAGGTGGAGATGAAACTAGTATTGACTTTTGAAATCAAAATCACATCAACCTTTGTTTAAAATAACATACAATAAAACTTATTGTCTTTTTTTTATAAATTACAATAAAACTTATTGTCGATGTTAGAGTATATGGCTTTTTATAATAATGATAAATATTTATTTATATTAAAATTTTAATATTAAAGACTAATACATTATTTTACAAAGATAAAGTCTAATATGTTAATATTAATATTTAAACGTATTCATAATAAATTAGATTGTACGTGCACTCTTCAAGGTTTAATTTGAAAATTCATTATATTTTTCCTTCATTGGGTGATAATGAATTGTCCATGCAATATCTTGTTTTTTACAAGTGGATAAATCCTTACAAATGTCTTGTTTTTCCATATATAAAAAGTAACCCTTTGTAAATATTGTTCAAGGTTAAGAACTTTCACAATGTGTATCTTAAACAAAATTTCCCAATTTCTACATTATCAATTCTTCCTCTGTTGCTCACACCAATGAACTAGGACTTAACATAAGTTATATAATATAATACACGAACTTACATATTCTCTTTAACCTCATAAGACTCTTAACAACTCTCTAGTATGCTAAAGGTTATTTTTGCAACTTAAGTATGGTCTATTTAAACTAAAATTGACTCAAATAGTTGTTAAACATAAAAATTAGTTGTTATAAAATGACTAGTCAATCACTAACCTTCAGTTAGTCAAACATCCTTTGGTTGGGGCATTGCTTAGACATATGCTCAGTGGATAAAAAGTCTCTTCTTAATAAATTTTTAGTCCTACCATATATTAGTTGGTAAATAGTGATTTGGTAGATGGATAGTACAATTGATTTATAATGTTTGAACAATGAATAGTCTAACCTATGTATAATAATAAACAATACCTATTCACATACTAAGTAATCTAAACTTAAAATTTTACCCCTCTTTCCATTGATAAAAACTTGGTCCAAAACTATTTTAAAATTTTTTCACAAATTTTTTGAAGCTTGATAGGGCTTTCTTTAAAATATTTTCAAATTTTCTCTTAATTATGATAAGAATATATGCAATATATCCTATATGTAAATGAATATGCCATGATTAAACCCTTAATTCATTTAAATGACTAAGACTAGGTTATAAAAAAGATTATAGTGACTATTCCTCATAGATTGACTTCTCTCTTTCTTGTTTTTACTGACTTCAATTACTTTTAAACTCCTTTCAATTGTATAAATGCTCCACTTTGTTTATTTTATCCATCATTTGATTGCTCAATTTCTTCTTTTGTATTTTTTACATACTTTAACTTTATATTAAACTTAATTTTTCACATATGACCAATGTGAACCTACTTAAGAATATATCCTAGAAAACCTATGAATAGTTTTGAATTAAACCTAAAAAAAGATAAAATAGATGTATAAAGAGAATTTATTTGTTGATTATAAAGAATCAAAAAACAAATCCATTAAGTATTTGAATGCTATAAAGAAAGAATTCTTTGAAAATTTTGAAGTTAAATGAAGATAAAGGAAAAGAAGCACTCATAACTCTCAAATAACAAAAATATAAATATAACAGCCTAGACCACCTGCCCACAAATATTGTCTGCTTTAGGTGTCCCCTTGGCCAAACCCCTAACGGTTTTAGAAATTCTTAAACAATTGCTAGTGTTTGAAACCTTATGTAGATCTAGTTGTGTTACTGGCATTATAGCTTTTGATTTGGTCATTTTGGTTGCTGGACATGGTTCGGTCTTGTTTTTGTATCTGTATGGTGGGGGAAACAATTAGGGTTCCTCATGATGCCTACAGGTTATCCTTGGTAAGGGGTTAGAGATTGCCACCTTTGGTAACCTCTCGATGTACATAATTTTTTAATTTATAAATTTACTGAATTATCAAAAAAAGCGGACAATATCTGTAGGTGGGTAGTCTGGGCTATTATAAATGGTATTAGAGTCGATTCTCGACCCGATGTGTTAGCGTAGGACGTTAGGCCTCAAAGGGGTTTGCCCCTAAGGGGAAGTGAAGAATGTGAGATCCCACATCATCTTTCCAAGGATGGGAAGAGCAAAACCGTGAAGGATTTGACCCGAGGGGCAACCCAAAGTGAATAATATCTGTGGGCAAGTGGTTTGGGCTATTACAAATGATATCAGAGCTGGTACTCGAGCCATTGTGTCAGCTAAACTGGGCCTTAAATAAGGCTAGGTCCTAAGAGGGATGGAGAGTGTGAGATCCCACATCGGTTGGAGAGGAGAATGAAGTATACATTCTAAGTGTATGGATACCTCTCCCTCTAAGACACATTTTTTTAGGGATAGGAAGAGCAAAACTATTAGGGGCTTGGCCTCAGGGGTAACCCAAAGTGGACAATATCTGTGGGCGGGTAGTTTGGGCTACTAAAAATGGTATCAGAGCCAGTATTTAGGCCAGTTGGACCGGCAAGAGGCTAGGCCTCCCATGTAAGATGTGTCTTCCCAAAGGTGGGAAGAGAAAAACCATGAGGAGTTTGGCCCGATAGGCATCCCAAAGCAAACAATATCTATAGACGGGTGGTCTGGGCTATTACAATAAAAATCGCCTTCAATCGGAAAGAAACATGCCTCAGATATAAAAATTAAAATTAAGGTTTTAAAGGGGCACGTTTAGCTATATTAATTGCAAAATTTTTAACATTAGTGGGCACAGTTTGAGATACTCTAGTGTTTAATACTATAGCCCTCTCTATAACTTTACGAAGTTGAAGACAATTTGGGACACACACATGTTTGAGATTGTGGACCTCTCTATAATTTTGCAAAGTTAGACAAGATTTAAGACACACCTGTGCCTTAAATTGTGGATTTTTTTTAACTTTATAAAATTGTATAAGATCTAGGAAATAATTTTTTTAGAATGTGTCTTACATGACTGTGTTAGAGGCTATGTTCAAATCCCAGTCTTCAAATTTAGCTTAGCTTAAGTAAACCAATATTCTTCTTTCATTTTTTTAGCATATGTAACCCTTCTTTTCCAATGTCAAATTTCATCTTAAAGCCTTTTCCTTGTTCACATAATTGGTCCATTTAGCAGACTCAAAGAATTAAAAGACAACTAGATTCTTATCATTCCCTCCTTCTTTGGAAAGATTATTTCTCAAATTATCACCAAAATAAAAATGAGTTAAATTAGAAACATTAGAAGTAACATCTACATTTTACTTACATATAAGATCCAATTTATAAGAATTATCATTAGTTCATTCAACAACTTGATATGGACTACCCTTTATGGCTATAACTTAGATCTTTTCTAACCGGAGAACCCCTTTTTTCTTATATGCAACCATACTTTATCATCTAGCTCAAAGGTAATTTTCTTTCTACTTTTATAAGTTTTGGTATATATTCTTCATTTTTTAATCTTTTGTCGAACACTTCCATTTATTTTCTTCTGCACGTCACCTTTATTTTTACCATCCAAACTACCTTTATAAATAGGTAAAGGCTACAGTTACTAGGTTAAAATTATTTTAAAAATCTCAAAAGGTAAAAAACTAAAAGTGTTATGGACAGCATTGTCATATGCAAATTCAGTCAATGACAATAATCTTGTTAAAATTTTATATTCTTTTGAATCATAGCAAAAAATAAAGTAGTCAAAGTTTTATTTACTACCTTAGTTTAACTATCCATTTAAGAAAGAAAAGTAGTTAAAAGAAATAATATAGTTCACAACTTTCCCTATAAAACCTTCTAAAAGTAGCTAAGGAACTTAATGTCTCTATCGGATATAATACTCTTAGGAATAGCATGGAGTTATATTATCTCCTTAAAGAATAAATTAGATATGTTGGTTGCATAATCAATTTTATTACATGCAATAAAATGTTTCTTCTTAGAAACCCTGTCAACAATAACATAGATAGAATCTTTACCCTATTTTGACCTAGGTAATCCAAAACAAAATCCAAAGAAATATCAACCTAAGGTTTATTAGAGACTAGAAAAGAAGTACACAAATCATGTTATATAACCTTAAACTTAGCTTTTCTATATGTAATGTAACAACAACAACAATAACTAGCCAGTGAAAGTCCCGCTGATATGTGGAGTTTGGAGAAGTTCAGTAGTATGCAGCCGTACCCTAATTGATATAAATACTATTTCCAACAGACCCATATAAAAATATATATGTGTAAATATGTATATTTAAATAATAAAGTAAAAATAATTAAAAAAAGTAAAATTGAAATAGACATAAAAAATAGTAATAATAAATAAAAATAAATATGTATAAATAAAAATAAGTAATAAAATTAATAATAAATCATATAGAACAAGATAAAATTAAAAAGTAAAAAGTAAATAAATAGTAAAGATGACAAGTAAATAAATAAATTAAATGAGCCATTACGAGAAAATATTTAGGCTAAGTAAGAAAATGTTTAATCTAAATAACTAAGTGGAATGTACTACATACTAAAATTTTAGGCTAAATACAAGACATAAGACTCAAAGAAAAAATGTTCAAAAGACCTATTGAGAAAAAGAAGGATCGCTCTACGTGAGATCTTTTTCTGTATCCTAGTACACCAAAGTTTTCTATTAAGGGTCAAGTCTTTCATAAATTCTAATAGAGTCATATCATTTTGGACTACCTCCCTTCAATTCTTCTTTAGCCTTCCTTTTTCTTGTTATAATCTCTAAGTACAATCTTCTCACATCTTCTTATTGGAGCGTTAGGGTGTCTGTAGCCTTGTTTCTCTTAAATTTTCATTAATATTAGCCAACTTTACTTTGTCTCTTACCATTACATTCTTGAACTTATCTCTTCTAGTAAGGTTGCACATCCAATGAAGCATCCTCATCTCCGCCCTCATTAACTTTTAACTATGCATTTGTTTGATGGGTTAATACTCTACCCCATAGAGGATGGCTGGCCTAATCGCTATATGAATGTAATTAGCACAAGTTGTTTCAATATCGCGATGCATATGAAACTAAAAGAAATGTTTAAGAAAACCATCTAAACTTTTAACTTAAAATGATAGATTATTCCTCACCTATGTGCCTTATGTGCTAATGACTTTCTCAAAGAATTCTTAGACAATAATAATTAATTTTCCTATTTGGCCTAAATATGTTCTTTTAATGACTTGTTTGATTGATTTATTTACTTTTCTCCATCTTTATTTTTGTATTTATTTACCTATTTTATCTTTTATTCTTATTTTTAACCTTGCTCTATATCTATAGTAATATTGATTTTATTACTTATATGTATATTTTTTATTTATACATATTTAATTATTTTATGTATTATTATCATCATCATCATCTTTTATGTCTATTTTTATTTTTATTACTTTATTATTTTAGTATGTATATACACATTATTTGGGTGTGTGAAAAACAACCTCTATACTAATAGGGGTAATGTTACATACTTCTAAACCTCCACAAACCTTGCTATTAGTGGGGCTTTCATTGAGTTGTTATTGTTGTTTATCATAGGTGGAGTCTATAATGCAATTGTAAGTTGCTTCTCTCTCTCTAACCTTCAGCTTCCAACTTCCACTCTAGTTTCCTTCTATTTTTAACTTGATGTGCTACTAAAGTCTTCCTCCTTTCCTCCTTTAATGTATATCTTAATTTTCTACTTGGTCTTCTACTTTTGTTATCCTCTCTTTCTCCTTTTGAATCTTTCTCTTACTTTGATTTTGGTGTCTTTTTGGGTGCTTCTTTCTCCTCAGTTCTATTTGCTTATTATCAAATTCGATCATGTTAGATTAGTTGACTCTTCCTCACTCCTTAACTTGTGCCTAGCTCTATTTTCTTCTGATAAGAGTTAGTTGATAAAAGGAATTTTAAGTCTTTCCTGCACCCATTCTTTATCAACTTTGGAATCACTTTTTAAATTTTTCAGGAAAAGATTAACTACCTTTTCCTTTTTTTTAGCTAATAGAATTAGTCTTGTTAGATTAAAGTTAGCTTCCTCTGTCTTTTGTTCTTTCCTTTCCTGTCTTCTTGTTCCACTCGCTCTAAGGTTCTCTCACATATGCTTGTTCTTGTTATGTCCTTCATCACAACTTCTTACTCCACCATCTTAACGATTTTTTTTCTTCCTCTCCCAAATCCTCTAACTAGAAAAGGCCCTCCAAATCAACCTCAATCAGAAATAGTTCATAGGGAACCTTCTATCTCCACTCTTCACTATTGCCCACTAGTAGGAAGGGATGATATATCTATCATTTCTCTATCACTAGAAATACTAAAGGAGGGAACTATTTCTTAATCTCCTATGGTGGTTGATTTCTTTTTATAAAAATGCCTAGATTTCTTGGTTATTTAGCTTTAAGAAACAAAACAATGGAAGAGTAAGGGGCTCATTAAAGTTATGCTTAATGATTATTTTTTCCTCTTCAAATTGGCTTTAAAGGATAGGGTTTAAGAAATTATACAGGTTGAACCTTTGCTTCTCTTTTTACAAATAAGGAAGCCTTGAATCAAATAAGAGGATATTAAGTAGAAATAAGTGCCAATCTAGACCCATAAAATCTCTTGAGTATTATTCTACTAAAGGTTTGAGCCTTTTGGCAAAGATTACTAAAAGGATTATCTATATAGATGAGGCCACTTCTTCTCATAGAAGATTAAGGTATGCATGAATTTCTGTTAAAAAAATAAACACTCTCAAATTGTGCTACATCTAATCAATAATTAGATTTTCATGTTTGGCATTAAAACACAAATTTATCCACGAGGAATTCCAAAAAACTCTTCCAGGCAAAGAGGAAAATTCAAATAAACACAAATTATCTTTCATAGGCAATATGCTAGATATTGGAAGTTTATACAATTTAACGAATTTTCTAACCAATTTTCTTAACTAATAACCATCAATATAATCATGGATGAGCAAATTGCTTAATATAAATTAATCAAACAATTGAGCAATAAATTAACTAGTAAAAGCTCTAGCTTCACTAACCATTGGAGCATTGATTGATCAATATAAATATTGGTCCACTAATATGCCACTGATACAGAATGTTGGTTAACCAATACATTAAATAATGTTGCTACAAACTCAACCAATATCAAATTTAACAATTTAAACCTATATTGGTCGACCACTAACCCATATAGGTTGACCAATCACGTCAAACATATGATTTTAGCAATTTTATATGCTTTAAACTAATTTGTTTAATCCAAATGTGATTAAAACAGTTCCTAAAATATTCTATAAAGATTATTTAAAAGGTCAAAAGGTTTTTATATTAAAATCAAAAGTTTTAATGCCTCTTGATGAATGCAAAGACATGCAGTGAATTAAGATGAAATGATTATGTATGGTGAGTTTTTTAGATCATCAAATTGACAAATTGAGCTTACGAATAATAATACAAAGTGTAAAATGACCCTGATGAGACTTGATCTTCTTTTGTACTAATTTTGATCTTCATTTTGTTAGTTATAAACTTCAACTTCTCTTGTTTAACTTTATACACTATCTTTTTAAGTTTATGTCTTCATTTTGTTCTAATATTTTTTTCATTAAAATAATAATAGTAATTATATTTTTTATCATCAAAACATCAATTGAAATCTCCATCGGTTTGATAATTGTGTTTGGAAAATTAATAAGAAATAATCATACCTATTTTTTCTCTCAAAGTATTCGATATTGAGCAAGAGAATTCTATTCAAAACAGATGCAACATACTCTATAAAGCAACCTGGGAAAACCAACGCTGCCCTCTATAAAGTAGCCTTCATAATCACTATTTACACAATATGGAAGGAGCACAATAATCGACGGTTCATTGCTAATAAGGTAAAAAAATACCTAGTTGCACATTAGATAGTTAACTTGATCCGCAAATGCATCTATGCTAAATGGATGCAACACACTCTATCATTGGACATGCAACATCGATGGCGTTTGTAACTTATTCCTGCTTAGTTGGCTTATATTAGTTTTGTTACTATGTTTTAACTCCCTCACTATTCTTGTAACATGAATACTCGACTATTAATATAGAACTCATTGTAATGTTTGTATTAGTTTTAACTATAGCAATATTCATACTTCATTTTTAAAAAAAAAATCTATTCAAAACTTGAGTACTATTCTAGAGGTTCTAAATTTAGTTGCAACTGGGGATTCTTCCTCTTCTAAAGATCCACATTTGGAAATTAAGGAATAACAAAATATCTCTATGATGAATTCCTAAATTGATAAATTGTCTCCTCTTGAGAAAATGTTTAAAATGACTTATGTTGTTAAATAAATTTGTAAATTAATAAAGGAAGTTGATGTGTACGTAAATATGAAATATTCCTTATGAAAATTTTTAAAGGACTTTAAAATAGTTGAAAGGAGTAGGTCATGCCATAAAACCAAGGTAGGGTCCCCAACTCTTCTAATTAATATTATGTCTATTATTACTTGGAATAGTAGGGGTCTCAATAAACCAAAAAAATTATATGATATTTGATTTGATTAATTCAACCAAGCTAACGATATTTGGCCTTTTAAAGACTAAGTTGATAGCTGATAGATGTATAATTTTATGGATGTTTAAAAAGAACTAAAAGAAGATTACTAATTATGATATGCACTACTTTGGAAGAATAGTATTGGACTATAACCCTAATAAAACCAATGTCCTAAGCTACTCCACTTTTATTGAACATATACATCTCCTAGTATATATTTTAGGGATTGGAAAAGCTTGGATCACTTTTATATTGGCACCTATTTCTCAAAGGGATTATCCTTACGGAATGAGCTTATATCTTTCCTCTCTAATATAAAGGTAACATATCTTAAATTTAAAGGAAGTTTCTTTTCTTAGAACAATAAAAAAAAGGAACCTAGTTTATGCGGAAAAAACTAGATAAGTTTCAAATAGTATAGCACACTTAAATATATTTTAGCCATTCCCTAATTAAGATTATAGACCTCACCTTGGCTTAAAGAAGACCTTCCCTATTTAGATTCTTCAACTTATTATGTAATTTTGAGGGATCTTAAGAGGTAAGATATGATGGATTGATCTTAAATGTTAAGACTATGAATCCTATAAATTGTATTGGAGACTTATAGGAATCAAGGAGGAACTTAAGAAGCTAATGTAAAACCCCAAACTTTTCTTTTCACGTGTCTATAAAATATCATTTCGTGTGAATGGTGTTTCTGGTGAATGTAAATTTTATTTTCCCTAAAAGGTGAATCAGGGACCTAACCCTGAATGATTTGACAATACTTGAGACAAGTATTAAATTCAAATGATAGTCAAAAAATATTGGAGTCGACTGGTATAAAAATGGACCAAAAATAAATTTGACCTGGTGGATTTATGATAGATCAAAATTGTCCTTGTTTTAAATTATCGTAAAGTAAATTGGAAGCACTTTCGGGCTTAAACATAGGGACATAAACCAAGCATGAGAGAATCAGCCATAGTTAAGGATACTTAAAGTAAATCGATCCAACTTATATGTTGATATGTTTAGGTGTAACATGTTATTAAGTGGACATGAAATTTCTATTAAAATTGGACAGATTTTTCTTAAGCCATTTAATTATTTTGGACAAGAAATAATACACGTACATGTGAATGAGCCTTAAGTGGCAGCTGTCACATATATCAATAAGTCCTCAATATTTTGGAACAAGAATGTATGAAAATCTTATGCTATCACATTTATGGAGTAGATGTGAGGGACATAAATTCATTATAAGTGAGGTCAATATATGGTGTGGACGTGTATCATTTTAGTGGGGAAAAAATCAAAACAACTTGTTATATGTGGGAGACAAGAATTTTCATGGATGATACAAGAAGTTAATGGCTAGATTAAATAAATATGGTGATATTTTAAACAATGGACAACTGTTGGAAATTAACCTTACAACGCATTGGACTGCTTCCAAGAGTGCAACTTATACAAGATGATGGTGGATCTGCTTTACCTTCATTCCACTGAAGCTTTAATTATCTGTTGGACCAAAATTGATGTTATTAATTGAAGCTACTCTTTTCACGTATAGATCTCCAAGTTATTGCCTTTAGGAAATAATTTTTGCATGTTGTTTAAGCCTCCAACCTTGGACAACACCTCCATTAATTCTAACTACATGCAGGGAAAAGATGGATAGCACGTTACCACCTGATTCTGGTATGTTAAATCACTATTTTCCATCCTCTTTATCTAGTTATGTGAATTCTTAAGCTGGAAACATGAAATCCCTTATGAATTGTGTGAATGATTGAGTTGATTGCATGTTTAACTGAAGAGAAAAACATCATGGTAAATAGATATAAAAATAGTATATATATGCATATCTTAAGTATGTTATTCAATGGTTATTAATTGGAAGCATGTTGATGCTATATATATGGCTTATGGTTGTTCAATGGAAGCATGTATGTTGTACATAGTTCAATGGTTCAATGTAAGGAAAACATAATGTATCTACCATGTACATAATTTAAATGGAAAGAAGACAACATGTATAAATCATGGACATTGTTCAATGGTTGAATGAAAAGAATAATTTTAATCTTACTAAATGCTAAGATTTTGGCTAAGCCCTTTGTCATAAAATTTGTAAAACAAGGTGGTAAGTTATGGATGTACTTGGCAAGTATTAGGAACCCTTCAGGGGTCTCCCTTATAGTTGAGTAAGATAATAAGTTTTTCGATCACCATAGACTTAAGACTAATAAATGAAAAGCATCGAACACGTGAGGGTGGTTTACAATAAACGACAAATAGTGAGTGTGTATTTAAATTGATTTGTTAAGACGGTTTTCACCTTACTATGAAAAGTATATTTATGAATAATTCCATTGGTGCTACTAACTGAATTTAAAAGTTAATCTTCATGAGGTTTATATATGCTTTGATTTAGCATTGAATTGAGTTTTGGATACACTTGGAAACTAATCAGATGTACATATGGTTTGAATTTCCATTGAATTGAAATTTTCATATGTTTTAATTAGCATAGAAATGGATTTTGAATATGTTTTTAATTGGTATTAAAATGAGGTGTGCATATGTATTAATTGTGGTTTAGTCTATGGCACGTTGTTAGGTCTTTATACATACAATTATATCGACCAATGGCGGTGTTAGGGCGTGTTTGTCACTAACATAGTTGGTGTTGTGTCTGTTAGTATGTTTTATGAGCTGCCCTCTACAGTGTGGAGAATATATTATGCTAGCACTATTATGGGTAAGCAATGCAAAACCAACTCTGTAACCATTGATTTATATCTAGTGTTAGTATCATTATAGCTAAGTGATTCAGAACCAACTTCATAACAATCGGTATATAGAGGTTAACCAGGCACGAGTAAGCGATGCAGAACCAACTTTGTGGCCTTACACCTAATATGGCAAAGAAAATTAGTGATAAGCTATGTTTTAAAAAGAAAGTTCATGAAAGTATTGATTACCATCATTGTATACTTTACAAGAATAGTGGAACTTGATCGTAGAAAAATATATATGTTTTGTATTACATATGCATTGATCTTATGAAAAGAAAAGAATGTGTTTTGTAAGAACATTAGTTATTACTTGGAAAGAAAAGAAATTGTTTTCTTTTATGGAGATTAATATTTGTATAAATGGTTTTATTGGAAACCAATAATATTCATTGAGCTCGTTTATCTCACCCTTTATTTTCTATTGTTAAATAAAACCTCCCAAGTGTACCCTCAAGGGCTTCAATAGCAAGGACTCTACCTTGCGAGTAGTCAATTCGTTAAGTGTTGCTATACAGGCACTTTTATGTTGCCTTGTACATAATTTTGAGAACTATTGCATATCTTTAAACATGTTTTGGAAAGTACATTTGTATAAAGAATGGATGTGTATAAAGGTTTTTAAATGGAATATATGACTTCACTTTAGCTTTTCATTGTTTATTGATGTAACTATTTGAGATTACATATGAGTGAATTTAAAGTCCACAATTTGGAGTTGAGAAATTGATATGATAATAGAAGTATTTTGAACTTTTACAGAGACTTTGAAATTTTTGGGATGTTGAAATACAGCCATTGTGCTGCTGAAATTTTTAATAAAATGAAAAATAAAACTCTACTATTTACATTTCTTATTATGAATTGAAGCATTTTCTTAACAAAGGCAATAGGCTTCACAGGAACTTTTCAGCTGACTCAGATATCAACTGGAGAGCCACCATGGAGTGCCGGGCAGGTCATCTAGTCATTACAGGATAAGGGCCTATCAGCTAAGGTTAAACATGCAAACTAATGATGATGCTTGAGAAGTTAAGGAGAACTTGTTATAAAAACAAAAGGAGTTGTATGACTTTTTAGCTGATGTTTATAAGAAGATGAAAGAAAAAGCTAATATAAGAGATTAATATAAAGCTTTGGAAGATCATGAGTACTTGATTTTTCAGAAATCTAAGGTTTTATGGATTAAGAAAGGATAATGTAACACTAAATTCTTTTATAGGTCTCTGCTTATAAGAAGGAACCCTAACATAATCAATGCTTAAATGAATGATGATGGAAAGATATTCCTTAAAACAAAATGAACTTTTATTTTATACTAGGGATTATTCTCAAAGCATATTGGGTTTTGGATAGGTGCTCCTCCTCTATCCCTTTTATTGGCTCCTTTGTTTTGAGGCTAATGACTAGGTGACAATGTGAGCTTCTTACAAGTCCCTTCACTTTGGAGGAAATTGAAAAGATAATATTCAACCTAAAGTTTAAAAAAAATCCATGCCCATTTGGTCTTAATGCATAATTTTATTAACTTGTGATTATATAAAAATTGTGTCAATAAGGTTATCATGGCATTCATCTCCAACTCAAGGATGTTGAAAGCTTATAATAAGGCTCATTTATGTTTGTTACCTAAGATTCCTAATCCTTCTTCATTAAAAGAATACAAACCAATCTCTTATTGCAATATCTTTTTTAAGATAATTTCTAAGATTTTGGCCTCAAGAATAAAGAAGATTTTGCCATCTTTTATTAATCATTCACAAATAGCTTTCATTAAGGGAAAAATACAAAGGACAATATCTTAATTGCCCATGAGTTATTCAAAAACTATCATTTGGGGGGTTTAGGAAAAAATTATGCTATGAAGATTGGCCTTCATAAAGCATTTATTATAGTGAATTGGGGTTTCATTTTTAACTCCCTAGAAGCCTTAGCTTCCCAGCTTAACGTGTCAATACATTACAACTACTTTTAGTGTGCTCATCAATGGTGAAGCTTCAAACTTATTCAAGGCATCAAAAGTAATTAGGAAAAGGGATCTCTTCTCCCTTCACCTCTTTAGATATGTGTCTTTAAAATTATCAATCACAACAATAGTATGGAGAATGGATTTAAATATAACAAAAAAATTAAACAATTGCAGATCTCTTAATTGGCTTTTACAAATGATCTTTTATTATTCTATGGAGCTGAGTTAAGGTTAGCTACCTACCTTACAAAGTCCTTTGAGGATTTCAACAAAATTTCATGTTTATGCATTAATAGAGACATAAGTTACTTGATGGTCTCTTGGTGATTCACTCCATTTAACTAATAAACTTATATTTACTTCAAGTCTAACATTTATATCTCATCCTTTTACATACTAAGTTGTACCTATCACCTTAAAGAGGATATCCTATATGGATTTGCATCCTTTTTTTAATATGAAGAAGAATTGGGATGGAGCAATTAGTGTCATAATTATAGGTATACTGCAATTAATCATTTATATGTTTAACAACTTCTATGGATATTACTCATCCTATATTACTCTTCTAAGGAAGTTATGTAAGGACATTGAAAAGTTATTTAGAAAGTTCCTTTACACAAGTGATGGAGTTAAGAAACCTTATGCCAAGTTAAGTTGGAAGAAAAATATTTTCCAAAAATTGAAGGGGTATTGGGGATTCAATCTATTTTGGTGGTGCACAAGACAATGATGGCTAAAAGATTATGGTGAATTATTAATGATAAGTATCATTAAAGGTCAAAAAGATACATGGACACTACTTAAGGGATAAGAACATTTGGAAAGGGAAGCTTAGCCAAGATTTGTCTTGGAGCATGTATTAAATTTTGAAACTTGGGGATAAATTGAAATTTTTGATCAAAATAATGACTAGAAATAGGAACAATATCTAATTATAGACTAATAATTAGAGAACATTAGGTCCCTTATATTTTCTTCTTTATTACTCTAACCTAATGTTTTTTATCCAACTAATGCCAGATTCAACTCTCTAATTAAAGGAAGTAACTATGTAATATCTTAGTTCGATTATTATACTATGCAAAGTAAAGAAATGAAAAAAAAATATTTGGAATTGGTTTTGGTAGAAATTCAGCTTAGAGTGTATGATCTCGTAAAAAATTTTCTTAATGAAATTTTATGGCTTAAATGTGTGTATTAAATGTCATAGAAGTGAATTTGGATTGGTTTTAAGTGTTAGAAATTAAATGTAATTGAATTGCAAAGTTTAGTGTAAAATATGTTAAGTTTAACATTAAAGACATTTTTGGTATAAAAGTATGGTTATGATGTAATGACCATATGAATGTGATTAAGGATGATCAAAAGTATATTTATGGTATTGGAATGATTAAATAAAGTGTTATGTTATTAGTTAGAGAAAAGTTAGTATTTGGAGTGTAAGTGGAAAGTAATGATGTTGACTTGGTTTATGGGGTATTTGGTTGGAAAATGTGTTAAGGAGTTGAATGTATTCATATAGGTTTTTGGATCGGAAAATGAAACCAATTGAAGGATTTTGAAGTGTTGAAAAGGAAACTAGCAAGTTGTGAGTGTAATGTAATTGTTTTATACGAACAAACTCTTTGCAAAAGAATTGATGATATATGAGTGTACTTTAAATTGATTTTATGCAAATGGATTTCATTTGATCATGAAATGAATATTTATGTTAAGTTTTATACAAATGATATTTTACAAATGGTTTTTTTTAAAATAAAGAACAAAATGCATTTAAAAGTAAAAATAGTTAAGTCTTACAAATTGTCTAGGGGAAACCCTTTAAAGCCATGAATACATTAGATACTATTTAGCTAAACAACATATCATAATCAAAAGAAAAGGACAAAAAAAGTTAAATTTTGTATGATTAGAAGTTACATTTATAAGTGAATATTGCTAGCATAAGATTATGCTTTAGCAATATATGAGTTGCATTAAATTGAATGATTATGAATCCTCCCATACTTGATTTAGGAAATAAGATGAGTCGTAAATGTAAGAGTTACTTTTTCCTATGGTACATCACTAGGCTTTATACATGTTATTATACTTGTATATTTATGGTAATTAACCTATTACGAGTAAACGATGTAGAACTAACTCTGTAAATAGCGGTTAACCAAACATTTGTAAGAGATGTAGAACTAGCTTCGTGATTTGTTACGGGTAAGTCATGCAGAACTACATTCGTAACTACTAGTACATAATAGTTAATTGCTACGGATAAGCGATACAAAACCAACTCCGTAACTAGTGATTAACTAGTAACAGTTAAGCAATGCAAAACTAGCTCTGTGACTTCATGCCTAGGGTACCATATGGGTATTTTAAAAGTAATTTAAGAGGCACCGTATGGTACCAATTCTAGTGGATGGCTTATTTTTAGTATAAAATTTTTCATAAAACTTATTGCCACCATTATTTATTGTTTAAAGAAAATGGAAAATGGAAACTTTTATATTATGAGTTCAATTTTAAAAAGCATTTTGAAAAAATATTTTAGAAAAATTGAAATTATGTTTTACGAAATGTTATGTTATTACCAGATTTGATGATGCATGAATAAATTGTTATGGCAAATGCTTTATCGTTAACTTTAAGATTGTATGGGAATATTGCAGTTATGTTGTTATAAAAAATCAATTTGTTTAGTAAATTGATTACACTCATTGAGCTCATTTAGTTCACCCTTATTTTTATGTTTTTAAACAAACCACCCCAGGTATGTGTACAGATGCTGCAATAATTAGGACTCTGTCCAAGGATTCGTTGTATCATTGTGTGCTGCTATGCTTGTGTTATTTTTGTTATATATATGATATGTTTAAAATTATTTGGAAAGAGTTCAAAAGTGTGATCTTGTAAATATTTGTGGAATTGTAAATATCTTTTATTAATGAAATACGAGGGCTTTGATCCTTAATGATTTTTTAAAATGTTGAGAATTGTATGTTTGTGATTCTTTGTTATATGGACTTGACGTCCAATTCTTGAAGTTGAGATGGTATATGAAATATTAGAAGTGTTTTAAAATGTGTTATGTAGGTTTTTTGAAAATTTTAGGAAGGTCAAAATACAATCGATGTGCTGCTGAAATTTTTAGTAAAATGATTGGGAGAAAAAAAGAGTTTCTCACTATTTTTCGCACTTTTAACTTTTAAATTATAAAAAAATTTATAGTTGAATGATTTGGCTTTGCGGGAACCCTTTAGTTTAGTTAGATATCGATTGAAGGGTTACCGTGGGGTTACCAGGAGGGTTCCACTCAATATATATACAAATTATACATGAAGTATTATAATGCAAATCAATTATCCATTCTCAAAATTGATGAAGCAAATTGAAATTAAATCAATCATCCCAAAACTCATAACTAATTGCCTAAACAATTTAAATCACAATAAAATCTAAACTTATCAGAAGTCATCTTAATCAATATTTTTAAAATTTTGTCATAATTTTTAAACTAATCATAATAAATTTGATAAGCATAATAGTCTATTCCCTCCTTTCATTTAAGTTTTACATTGTCCTCTATATACAAAGCATACAATTATTATAAAAAAGAAAACAATAGAAAGAAGTTAAGGATAATTGGTACATTCTTGATAATAGAATATTTTTAGCCTTGTTTACTGCCATCAATAATCATAAATCTTTAATCTACTATTGGGGATCCTTAATTGTAAACTCAAAATATGGAGATATAGGGATGTTGTATAAAATTAAAAGAAAATTAATATCATGTAAGATAATCCCAATCCATTGATGAAAGAACATTAAATAAAAGGTCAACTATAAGTTAAAAATGATTTCTAACTAAAAACATATTCTACAAATGATAAACTCCAAATAAAACTTTCTAAAACTAATGCTAAAACATCCTAAATCTTTTAAACTAAAACAAAAACCAAATTCATTAGATTACCTCCTATCAAGCACTTCTTTATTAGTCTTTATAAAAACCTAAATCTTTGGGTTACCTTTAAACAAACATTACTTTATTAGTCTTTTAGTTGGACTTCTCCTAAAGTGCTTAAGCCATCTTAGATCTACAATTATAGGCTTGCTTTAACTCATCTTCTCAAATAACATCCTACTAACCTTTAGACATGCCACATACTGCAATAAAGACATATAACATCAAATTAATAGTACATATTAATTTTGCTAATGCCCTTTTAACCGAAAACAACCAAAATTGTATATAATAATTGAACTTCCTGAATCTTTGATTTTTTAAAGGTAATTTGTTCTAAATGATATGGGAGTATGCCTTACTTAAGGTGATTCTTGATAACTCCTCGAAAACCTGTTGATTTAGCTCCTTCTCTTTGTTTTTCTCCTTTTTCTCATCCTTCTTTTCTTATACAACATCATTATCTTCCTCTTCTTCCTTATTCTCGTAAACCTCCAGCTTCTTTTCATTACTTAAAGTTGTCACATCCACTTGCTCCCTTAGTTTTGACTAATTATTATTAGGCAAAGCACCTTGTTTCTATTTATAAATAAACTTAGTGAACTGGATCTCCAAGTTATGGAAGGACGCTTTAGAGTGAATTTTATCATGAGCACCTCAAGACTTGGCTTCCCTTCTTACTATAGTTGTTGAAAACCAAATGGAGCTTGATTATTCTAAGCTAAGTTAGGATAGTTTCTTTACCCTATATTATAAGTATCACTGAAGGGGATGTTGTGAGACTATTTCCTCATAAAATTTGGTTGCGCATTTAATTGTCATATGTTGTAAGATACTTGCATTGATGATAGGGGTGAAAACCACCACAAATGTCACAGTGCATCACCAATTTTGATTAAGCTTTCAAATGTATATTATCAGGCCTCTCTCACTAAACGTCCAATCTCATCATAGGTGATGTGATAGCTAAATCCCCTATAGGATAATATCATCATCTTCGTCATATTTTGTTTGGTAGGCATAGCAATAATGCCCAAATCCTAAAAATTTTATCACAAACACAATATCAAGAAAGAGAGTTCTAAAAATAAAGAAATACAAAAAGAACCAAAAAGTTGTCTAGATTAATAAAAATAAAAGAGGAAATTGATTAGATTAAAAAAATAATGATTTCCTAATATTATAATTCCTAGCAACGGTGAAAAAAGGTTGATATAAACAAAATAAAAAGCAATATTAAAGAATCACTAAATTAAGTTAACTTACATTTTTATAATATAGCTTAGTGATCTGAGGAATTTGATACTAGTACTGACTAGCTCTCCATTGTCTATTCTAAAAAATTGAAATTAAAAAAGATTAACTAATATAAAATGAAAATGAAAATTAACCAAACTAAAGTGATGAGTAACCAAACTAAGGCGATGAGTAAGAACGAAGCAACTAGTACATAAATAAGACCTAGATAACAATACATTAAAAATCTTTCCTATGCTTTGAATTTATATTAACTTAATGATTAACCTTAGTTACTTGGATCGGTAGGAATTCCTACTTTATAATCAATTTCTTTTCAAGTAATGTAACTTCTATCCTCAATTTGATTGAATAAAATCTCTTTCTAATCACAACAATCTAAGAATGTACTAAATCACTTTGTCAATTATATTGATAGATTTCACTCTAACCCATAAAGATTATATAGTCTCATCTCTAGTAAGCCCTTTAACTCTCTTTATTCATGTCATTATATATAATACATATATTCTTTGGATCCCAATGTATAAAATTTGAAGTTGAATTTAAATGCTAGCATATTCCAATTCAACTCAATATAATCTTGAAAATTCTTAAGAAAATAAAATTATTGCATTAAATCAAGAATTCAATCCTAAACAAGTTATAGGGTTCATTACATTTAAATCTACATTCTAATTAGTTAATTAAAAGATAAAGGAAACCAACAATCACTAATAGATAAAATAAAATAAAAAAGAATGAGCTCTCATGGATTTTGAATCTTAATGTTTCATAATTGAATATTGATCAGAATCCTCTATTTCCTCCAAAATGGTTTTCTTTTTCTCCCGGGAAGCTTTAAATTAGATCTTTAATCCTCCCAAATGGATCTCTCAATCTCTTCTCCTTCCTCGTGTTTTTACCATGAAACTTTATTCCTTGTAACATTAGTAGCTTATCATAAAAAGTAAATTAGTAGACTTATAAGTCAATATTAACTTAATGCCATATGAAATGTTTAAAGATTAGGGATTATGTGAGGTAAAGCCTATTAGGATAAGCATTCAACTAATAGATATATCAATTAAGTATCTTAGGGACATTATAGAGGATATGATAAGATTACTAAATTTTTATTTCTTATAAAGGAAAATATAGAGGTTCATTTGAAACTCTAGTAACCTTTTCTAACTATCACTAAGGCTATTATAGATGAACATGATAGAAAATTAATCTCAATGATAGAAGATGAGGAAGTCATTTTTAAGATATTTGAAACCATAAACACACCTTTGATAAGGATGATACTTTCTTATATTTGAATTTGATTTATACTAAAATGTCACATAATAAGAAGGAAATTGTCATATAAGACCTATCAAAAACTTGTATTATACAAGGAGAGGATGAGAAGAAGTGTAACCTTATTCTAATAGAGTATGTGGCATCTTTGGAGGACTAATAAGCTTACACTAAGGAAGAAGAACTTTGAAGAGATAGAAAGCCTAAATGAGAGTGGGGCAAAGCCCTCAATTGAGGATTCACTAAAGTTAGAGCTGAAAAATTGCTAAAACACTTGGAGTAAGCTTTTCTAGTTGAAACTAAAAAGTTAACGTTGATAATTCTAGATGATTTGAGCAATGAACAAAAAGATAAGTTTCTTAATATTTTAGAGGAGGGAAAAAATGTTATCATGTGGAAGATTTCTAAAACCAAAGGGATTATCTTCTTTTTCTAACACCTATAAAATCTTATTTAAAGATGATTTTCAGTTGGATGTGTAAACCTAAAAGGATCTCAATCTAAACATAATTGATATTGTAAAAGTTGAGGTAATTCAAATACTAGATGCAAGAGATATTTGCCTTATTTTTCCTAAAATCGAAGTTAATAGAAGATCTTATTGGATATTATTCTTAGGTAAGCCACATAGAGGTAGTATCAAAGAAAGCAGGAATGACAGTGGCACTAAATAAGAAGAATGAGATAATTCTTATGAGAATTGTCACTGGCCAGAGGGTGTGTATCAATTATAAGAAGCTAAATGATGCTACATGTAAAGATCACTTTCTATTACTCTTCATTAATCAAATGCTTGAACCATTATTAGGCCACATATACTACTATCTCTTGGATAGACTATCAAGATATTTTCATATTCTCAAAGCCGCGGAAGATCAAGAGAAATTAATGCTCACATGTCCATTCAATATGTTTGCTTATCAACAGATTCCTTTTTGGTTATGCAATACGCATGCTACTTTTCAAAGGTGCATATTCGTGATATTTAATGAGTTAGTTAAGGACATTATGTAGGTGTTTATGGAATTTTTTTTCTTGGAGATTTATGTAACTTATTTTTATAAAACTTAGAAAGAGTATCAAAATGGTGTGAGAAAACAAATTTAAAACGAAAATAGGATAAAAGTCAATTTATGGTGTAAGAGGGGATAATTTTAGATTAAAAATTTCTAATAAGGGAATAAAGGTTGAAAGGGCTAAGGTAAAAAATATGAAAAAGTTACCCCCATCAGTATTGGTAAAAGTAACTAAAAGCTTTCTTAGACATGTTGTGCTTTACAGGAGATTCATCAAAGAATCTTCTAAGATGCCTAGATCTCTTACCAAATTTCCAGAGAAAGATGTGTCTTTTGATTTTATTAATAAGTTTTTACATGCTTCAATTTCTTAAAAGAAAAGTTAACTAACTCCACAATCATGGTAGCACTAGATTAAACTTTGCTTTTTTAAACTAGTATGTGATGCTGATGACCTTTTAGTTGATGAAAATCTTAGACACTGTAAGGATTAGCATTTTCAACCTATATACTTTATAAGAAAAACCTTGATAGATGCAAAAGAGAATTATACAACTACTAAAAAGAAGTTGTTTTCTATAGTTTTTGCATTTGATAAATTTAGATCTTACATTATTATGTCTAAAGTCGTTGTCTACACTAATGATTTGTTAATTTGCTATCTTTTGAGCAAAAACAATGTTAAATCAATGTTAATTAAATGGGTTTTATTATTGCAAGAATTTGACCTTGAGATCAAAGATTAAATAAAAGGGTAGTACCTGACGGTAGATAATTTCTCTCATCTTAAGAATCATAACATAAAGAAGCAAATAAAAGAAGATATAAATAATGCCTTTCTTGAAATGTCACTCTGTATCTTTGATGTAAATAATTTAGGTAGACCTTAGTTTATTGATCTTACTAACTACTTAACCTATAGGGATTTTACAAAAAGGGATGACTCATCAGGGGAAGAAGATATTCTTCTTTAAGTTAAGGAGTTACCTATAGGAGGAACTGTACCTATTTCATATTTGTTCAACTCAAATAATCAAAAGGAGTGTAGCCTATTCCAAGACGATTAGGATTTTTTAGCATTGCTACAAAAGACTAATTAGTGTTCACTATTGTGTAAATAGGACAATAAGAAAGGTTATAAAAGCAAACTTTTACTAGCCTACATTTTTAAGGATGTATATGGAGTATTTTAGTAAGTTCCAATAGATAGGTAATATTTCTTATAGGTAAGAGATGCCTTAAAATAGCATTAATGTATGTAAAGTGATTGATGTGTGGGGTACAAGTTTCATATGTCCATTTCTTACATCCTTTGGTAATAAAAATATCTTAGATGTTGTCGATTGTATAGCAAAGTGGAGCTTTGCCTATTCATGATGTTAGGGTAGTTATAAACTTTTTAAAGAGGTTATTACACATTTTAGTGCACCTAAATCTATAATTATTGATAAAGGAACACATTTTGTAACTATAAATTTAAAAAAGTGCTTAAACAATTTTTTGATAAATATAAAATAGCTAGCCCTTATCATGCTCAAACTAGTGATCAAGTTAAAGTGATCAATAAGGAACTAAAAAGGATACCATAAACAAATCTACATTCTAAGAAATATTATTTTATAAAGTTAGATAATGCTTTAAATGCCTATAGGATTGTTTATAAAATGCCTATTGGTACCACACCTTATGGGCTAGTTTATGAGAAATCATATCATTTACTAGTGGAACTTAAGTATAAAACAGTTTAAGATATAAAGTTCATTAAATATAATTTAGACAATTTAGGTGAAAGACACATACTCCAAATTAATGAGCTTGATGATTGATGTAATATGGCATATGAAAATTCAAGGATATATAAGATGAAGGCAAGGAAGTGGCATCATTAAAATTCAAAGCGTGCTAAGGAGCTTAAACTAGGGGATCAATTCTTACTCTATAATTCCTACCATTGACTATTCCTTAGTAAGCTTAAATCTAGATGTTAGGAACCTTTATTAAACTAGATATTCCCCTATAGATTCATGAAATCATGTATTGAGATAAAGGCATGTAATATTAATAGATACCAACTAAACTTATATTTAAAAGGTGATTCTGACGAATTTAAGAAAGATTTCTACAATCTTTATAAACTCAATAACAAGTAGAGTGTTTGAGCAAGAAGTCTAGATAAAAGTCTTATAAATAAGTTCTTACTGAGAGTCAACCCAACGATTTAGGTTTGCTCATTTGAATCTGATTTGTTTCATAGTAGTTTATCTTTATTTCATTTTAGTGCTTTGTGCTATTATTTTAAGTAAAGTATTCTTTGATTGTGGATTGAAGTATATGCATATGGCTTTTAATTTTGTTTATATTTATTTTTCTTGAAATTAGTTACATTCGAGTATTGCATGATAATAGGAAACAACATACCTAAAACCAATCTATGTTTGCTTCACATTAAAGAACACTTAGACATGTATGAGGAGTAGAAGAAACATTAAGGAACATGGTACCAACTCAACATTGTTTCTTTCCCATGTTTCTAAACAACCCTACATGTCTGATAACATAATGGTGTGCAACTCTTATGTTACACATCTAAGTCTAAGTATGAGATATCGTCATAACCATGCCTCTAATTGAAATTTTTCGTTAAATCTAAACTTTTTATACTAAATATGGATAAAACACAATTTCATGTTATCCATATGCTTAAAAACACATACTTATGTAGGTTTCATGTTCATTTTAATAAGAAAATAGGTTTTAAATATTAGCTAACACAAAAAAATATAGGTCATGTTCTACCCCCCATTAGTTCCTTGAGGTTTATGTTTCTTTGAGTATATGTTCATTAAACCAACACAAATCCAAGTTGTCTCTATGTACTTCCCTTGTTCAACTAACACTAGCCCATATCCTTCCTTGTGTTCACCAATCTAACCAACACACTATCATGTCTCTACCATGTTGTCCCCATGTTATCTAAACGTTAAACTATGTCACACTCATGTCACCAACATGACATCATGTCAATCACGATAACCCACTTCTAAGAAAAAATATTGAAAATCATTATTAACCTTCTTCCCCACTTACTATTGACTAAATTTGTTTTCCCTTGAATTTTTAGCCTAATTTTGACCTATCCATTGTAGCTCCATCCTATTTTCACTCACCAAGCATCAAATGTTAGAGTTTTATGTGCAAATTAAAAAATAATCAATTTTCCATATTAGATATGTTTTGTGAAATTCAAGCATTCTCTTGTAATTTTCATCCTTAGTTATATTGAATACAAGGTGTGTTTCTTTTCTATCATTTAGTTTTCATATATTCCTTATTATGGATTGATTAAGTGATAATATGCTAGTTAAGTT
The DNA here is from genome assembly GCA_027568895.1 of Erythroxylum shatona. Taxonomy (NCBI): domain Eukaryota; kingdom Viridiplantae; phylum Streptophyta; class Magnoliopsida; order Malpighiales; family Erythroxylaceae; genus Erythroxylum; species Erythroxylum shatona. The sequence continues at coordinate 18,926,167 of JAOSBK010000007.1, read as the reverse complement.
TT
>JAOSBK010000007.1:18908843-18926065 GCA_027568895.1 Erythroxylum shatona | reverse complement strand
GTGTGGGGGGGTTGTTCGGTAATAAATGTGGGAGAGTTGTTCTAGGGTTAAATTATGAAAATTGATGCTTAAATTTCAATGTGAAAGGTTACTTGACAAATTTATGGGATAAAAATTGTTAATTGAAGACTTTTTTAGTATGCCATGTCGTTTGCTACTTATTTGCTTGGATTTTAAGTCCCTTTTTAAACTCTAATTATTGTTATGTTTAAATAATAATTTGTTAAATTTGGGATTTGAGATTTGAGATCCTTTTACCAGATATTGATTGAAATGAAGTTCTTAACTTATTTTCTTGATGACATTGCATCAAAGATGTTGTTCTATCTATCAATGGATATGATTGGGGTTGAATGTTAAGGATACATTTCTATAGGATGTTAGTGAGTGTTGAAGCAAGTTTTAATCTATTTAAAAACCTCAAAATACTACAAGAGCATGGGTTGCGAGTGTAGTATAAGAGGCATCGATCCCTTGAGGAGTTGGTGAACTAATCAAGTTTTAAGTTGTCTAAGACCTAAAGGATAATTAAAATTAAAAGAAAAACTAAATAGAAAAGTAAATACGAGAATATAAAATGATTGAAACAAGAATTCTATATTAAACAAGGAAATTAAATTGAGCACCACCAATTTGACAATTGAAAATCAACCATGAAGAATTGACCAATTATGAAGGAAGGAGATTTATACTATCATTAATGCTTATCTAATCACTTATGTGTTAATATGATGTCAGTTCTATATCGAGGGGTAGATTACTCTCTCTCGAGTTGTAGTCGCTAAGCCTTAATTGATAATCTATAATTAAGTTAAGTAACTAACAATGTAATTTCTCAATTAATGATTAGCCCACAACTAAATTATTTCTCAAGTGTTCTAATGAGCATCCAAGTCCTCACACAGGATCTCTCTCCATACAAATTACCAATTTGATTAATCATATGGTCTATCAAATTGCTTAACTCTCACTAATCTAACCCAATCATTTTTATTCAGTTCACCCTCTCAGTTTATTACCGAAACATGCAAACATTGCAATTAATCACAACACTCAATCAATCAACACAAAAGATAACTAGATTAACATTGAATCAATTCAAAATCCCTAAAGAGTTTCTAACATTATCCAATTTAAACCCATCATCATCATCACTTTCATCATATATACATTCAAAGAAAAAAATAACAAGATGAAATGGAAATGCCACTTAGAAAGGATCGAGATGGCTCAGGAATATAGCAGCTATAGCAACCCACTCCTCTCTCTCCTTTTCTTGCTTTTCTCTCTTCTTTCTTGAAGGTTTTTCAAATGTAGCAAAATGGAGACTCTCTTTAGGGTTACATCTCTTTCCTTTATATAGTTTTTCCAATTAGGGTAACTCTTTACACTTGCTTCTGTCATGATCGTAGCTTGTAGGCCATGATCGTTGCCTTGAGTTAGCTCCTAAGTCTTCTTTGAATCTTCTCCATTTTCCACCCTTTGCCTTGAAACACTTACAAACACATAAAGACACCTCAAAAATATAAAATTGAAACTCATTTCTTTAGCTAGTAATTCACATGAAAAGGTATTAGTGATGTTACTTATTTGATTGGCCTAAAATTATAAATGAATATGACAAATTCCAAGGGTGAATAGTATCCTAATTAACTTACATACTTAGCCAAAGTAACCTACGTCACTAATTTCGCAAGATAATAAATCTTTGCAACCTAAAAGACTATGTTCAAAGTTTAATCTATTCTGTTAAGTCCTAGCCATTTGACACATTCACATAAATCACATAATGCACCCTAAAATAAAATAACATGCAAAATTCACATTCAATATAAAAGCATACAACACACATCCCTCCCTACACTTAAACAACACATTTTCCTCAATTTGACAAAAATAAACAACATATAAGGTGGGAACAAAAACTCATAAGGTAAAATGAAACATAAGAACAAAATAAAGACAGAAATGAAAAGATAAGAGTTAAGAGCACAAAACCATCATGGTGAAGGAGGTAGTGATGGCGATAGTGTTAAGAATAAATCTGCTTAATGCTCGAAATTGTCGTTTTATCTTATAATTGCTTAAAGAGAGTAAGAGAATTAGTAATCCCAAACCATTCCAAATCATTAAAATTTTATTTTTAAAATTCAAAAAATCTAACTATACACAAAAATTTAAATCTAACTACTGAACATGCTAATTTATGGTCATTAGCTTGATCTTGTATCCTTTGAAAACTCAACTAGGATCAATTATGATTGGCTTGCTACCACTCTCCCAATTTCATAAATAAGCTACATTTGAGAGATAATGAAAAGGACATAATCTAATAAATTAAGAAAAACTGGTAAGCTCAGTATTGTCCTTTTTGGCAATAAATTGTTAACAAAATAGGGAATAACGAAGCCCCTTAATTCTTCCATCGAATCCAATAGTTTGTTCGGTAAGAAGGTGAACTGTTCGCTTTCTTCCTCAATCACCTTTGACTCCTTTTCTTCTTCAGCTTCACAAATAGAGACATCTATATCTTTTTGAACCTCTACCACCGATATCATCTTTTCGTCCTACTCTTGTTCCTTTATAGATGCGACGACATCAATTTGCATGAATGGTAGGCTTAATAGGTTAGGGGGAGGAGGAACATAGGGAGGGTCCTTATTCTTTTCTTCATCCTTTTTAAGCTTTTTTTGGTCCTATATATGGTGGGTTTCTACTTGGTTCTCTAGTGGTTCTTCTAGCTTTTTCCCACTCCCAAGTGTGATACCCTTAACTTGCTCTTTTGGATATACTTCTGTGTTGCTCGAAAGACTTCCCACACTTTTTATAGATAACGCATTGGCAAGTTGTTCCACTTGAACCTCCAGGTAGAGGATATAAGAGGCATAAGTCCTTGTTACTTAGGTGATTCGCCCTTCTAACCTCTTTTGGGCGTCATCCATACTTACGAGCTTGTCAATGATCTTTGGAATCATATTCATTGTATTCATCCTGTTGAAATCCATGTGACTCTTGATTTCTACATTGTATCCTAGTATTGTTAGACCAATGAAAATTTGGGTGGTTCTGCCACCCCGAATTTTATATGTTTGAAAATTTGGGTACTCATAAAAGCTGTTGCTTGTGCTATGCCTATTTACCTTATGTTGTGTATAAAGTTTCCTAAAAAAACATGTGATGACATTAATGCTGTGCTTGCTGATTTCTAGTGGGGGTAGAAGGATAATGAACATCGAATTCATTGGGCTAGCTGGATAAAAATGTCAGAGAGTAAAAGTGCTGGAGGCATGGGTTTTAAGGACATGCAACTACTGAATATTGCTTTGCTTTCACGGCATTGTTGGAGATTGTTTACAAATCCAACTGCTTTGTGGGTAAGGGTGTTGAAAGGGTTATATTTTCCTAAAACATCATGTTTGCAGGCTAAGAAAGGTTCACGCGCCTCTTGGATTTGGTCTAGTATGTTGGAAGGGAGGGATTTCCTGAAGCAACATCTTCAGTGGCAGGTTGTGGATGGCAGAAGCATTAATATTTGGGATGAACCATGGATTTAGGGTTAAGCGGTGACTAAACCAGAGGAACTTCCTGCAAATGTGCCTAAGAAAGTGGAGGACTTGATTGATATTCATGCTAAAAAGTGGAAGCTGGAGGTTGTGAGTGAATTTTTAACTAGTGATCAACATCGCATGATTGAAGAAATTCCTTTTTGTGTGATAAAGGATCACAGGACAGATATATTTGGCCAATAGCTTAGAATGGCATTTATTCAGTTAGGATGGGATATTAGATTCTGAAACAAGCTGCAGTCACTATAGCCAATAGAAAAGCTGTAACTTCTCATACGGTGGACCAAAAACTTTGGAAATGGCTTTGGAAGCTCACACTCCCACCCAAGGTTAAGGTATTTCTCTGGAAAACACTACACAATTTACTGCCTACTAAATCTAATTTGGTCAAAAGAAAAGTTAACACTGATGATTTGTGTCCTATTTGTTTTGGTGAATCTGAGACTCTTGAGCATATGATGTTATTATTTCCATGGGCACAATGTGTATGGTTTGGTAGTTCTTTGGGCTTAAAAGTAACAAGGGTAGGTTTGACCACTTTAGATGCATGGCTAATGGATATAAGTGAGACTTTTCAGAAGACTGATAATGGCAATGATAATTTGGTATTAATTGATGTTTTGCTCTGGAACATTTGGAAGCAGCGATGTAAGGTGGTTTTTAAACATGATATGCCAGATCCTATTAGATGTCTTGTGAAAAGTACTACTTTGTTGGCTTAATGTAGTTATAATAGTCAGCAGGTTGGTATAAATAGGGTGCATCCTCTGCAGAGTCAATGGATTAAGCCAGCTATAGGCTATTTGAAAATGAACTATGATGGAGCTTATAATCATGGGGATGCAGGTTTTGCAGTTATTGTAAGAAATGCTGAAGGAATTGTTATTGATGGTATTGCTAAAGAATGTAAAGCAGGTTCAGCACTTGAGGTTGAAGCTAGAGCTGTGTGTGAAGGGGTGAAGTTACTGGAGCATAAAGGATATCATCATGTACAGATTGAGATGGATTCACAGATTGTTCATACTGAAATTCTTAAGAATAAAGGGAAAGGAAAATGGAGAATTCATCCATACATTTCTGATATACTGTACAGAATACAACATTTACTGGGTATTGAATTTGTAATAATAAATCGTGAAGCTAATAGCGCAGCTGATTGGTTAGCAAAGGAAGTCAGCAAGAAGATGTGTTTTGGTAATTGGATCTTAGTGCCTCCATCTTCTTTGGTTGGTATCTTGAGCCGCGATGGTTTACTAACACCTCCTTAGTTGTTATAAGTTGAAGTGATATGCTAGAGATGCTACAGCGATTAGCTCTCATATGTGTATTGCTTCTTTCTTTCTCTGATGTTTTGTATGAACTTGTTGTTAATGTTTCATATTAACAAAATTTCTTCTTATTGGCCAAAAAAAATAAGGATTGTTATCTCCTTGACCAATTTGTGCTCCGTTAAAGTTGAATTACTCAACATTGTTATTTTCCCTAAGAAACAATCAGATGTGATATAGCTTCTTGTCCATATAACTCACTGCTGTGCTGAATTGCTTTGAATGGAGAGGAAGAGGTGGCTTTCGGGCTATTCAATTACTTGGTTAGGTTGTTGATCTCAGCCTGCAATGTTATCATTAAATTTGTAGCAATCATTCCTTTTGGATCCTGAAAACTGGTTGTTGTCTACTTTGTTCCAATGTCCAAAGACAACTATTACATGCCATCTTTTCTAATAGATCATGTCCTGCTACAACTATTTTCATTATTAATGATCATCCGGCAGTTGTATCTATAGTACCCCTCATGGGTGGATTAACTTCTCATAGAAGGTTTGCAAAAGGAATTCGTTGGGTAGGTTACAATAAGGACAGCTCCTTTGCAACTCCTTATACCACTCTCACGCTTCATATAAAGACTTCCCATCATTTTTTTGAAAATTGATAAATTCCTTTATTATTCTTGTTGTGTTGTTTATAGGGAAGTACTTATCTAGAAAAGATCACACTTACTATTGCCAACTTGTGATGTTGGCTGGGTTAAGAGAATTCAATCACACCTTGGCTCTATCCTTGAGTGTAAAGGGAAAAACCTCATCCTAACAGCATTTTCTAACATTCCAATATATCGAAAGGTGTCACAAATATCTAAGAAATTAGTCAAATGAGCATTAGGATCCTTATTGGCTAACTTATAGAATTGTATATTGCTTCGTAATAAGTTTAGCAGTGATGGTTTGATCTCGAATGTACTCACTTGCAATGGTGGTCATGTAATCCCTTAATGATAAACATTAAGTTGTGGCCTCATGAAGTCCGTAAGGGTCCATCACTCTCTATGATGTATTTTCTCTACTATCATTCTTTCCATCTCTTCTTAGCATTCAACTCTTAAGATTCCTCATTCTTGCCTTGAATTGTTTGAATTGATGTGTCTTATACCTTGCACATAAACTTTTGTCTCTGTTTTTTAATAAATATATTTCTTGTTATTGGGTACCAAAATCACAAGAAAGCAATAACTTATTAGACTGAAATAATTAAACTAATTCTACAACTCCCCGGTAACGATGTCAAAAACTTGTTAAGGCAACTTTTAATCTATTTAAAACCCTCAAAATACCGCAAGTGCATGGGTCGTGAGTGTAAAATAAGAGGTGTCGATCCATCGAGGAGTTGGTGAACTAATCAAATTCTAAGTTGTCTAAGGCCTAAAGGATAACTAAATGAAAAGAAAAACTAAATAGAAAAGTCAATACAATAATATGAAACAATAACAACAAGAATTTTATATTACGCAAAGAAATTAAATTGAGCACCACCAATTTGACAATTGAAAATCAACCAAGAAGAATTAACAGATTATAGGGGGACTTATCCTATCATTAATGCTAATCTAGCCACCTATGTGTTAATATGGTGTCAGATCTAGACTATAGGGGTTGATTACTCTCTCTCAAGTTATAATCACTAAGCCCTAATTGATAATCCCTAATTAAGTCGAGTTATTGAAAATGTAATCTCTTAATTAACGATCATCCCATAGCCTAATTAGTTCTTAAATGTTCCAATAAACAACTGGGATCCTCATACGGGATCTCTCTTTGTATAAATTACTGATTTGATTAATCACATGGTCTATCGAGTCACTAATCTCTCATCAATCCATCCCAATTATTTTTATTTAGTTCACTTCCTTAGTTTGTTACTAAACATGCAAGCACCACAATTAATCACAACACCCAATTAATCAACATAAAAGATAACTAGATTAACATTGAACTAATTCAAAATCCCTAAAAAGTTTAGATCATCCAATCCAAACCCATCATCATCATCACATTCATCGTATACATTCAAAGAAAAAAATAACAAGATGAAATGAAAATGTCATTTAGAAAGGATCAGGATGGCTCAGGAATGTAGCAACTGTAGCAACCCACTCCTCTCTCTCCTCTTCTTCCTCTTCTCTCTTCTTTCTTGAAGTTTTAATGTAGCAAAATAAAGACTCTCTTTAGGGTTACATCTCTTTCCTTTATATAGGTTTTCCAATAGGGTAACACTAGGGTCTTTTTCAGGTTCAAAGGGTCCGAAAAGTCACTCGTAAACTTAAAACTAGAAGCATCCTTGTGTATGTCCATGTGCATGTAACTATTATGGCCTTTAGTGGCATAATCATGGCTAAGATTTTGGCCTTCTATTGCCACAATTGTGGCTCCTTGCACCTGCTTCTATCACTGATCGTGGCTTGCTGGCCACGATTGTGGCCCTAGGTTGACTCCTAGGTCTTCTCTGAATCTTATATGTTTTCTGCCTTCTTTCCTGAAGTTTTTTCAAATGTAGCAAACTGGAGACTCTCTTTAGGGTTACATCTCTTTCCTTTATATAGGTTTTCCAATTAGGGTAACCCTAGGGTCTTTTTCAGGTCCGAAAAGTCACTCAAAAACTTAAAACCAAAAGCATCCCTGCATATGTCCGAGCGCATGCCACTATTATGGCCCTTAGTGGTATGATTGTGGCTGGGATATTGGCCTTCTATTGCCACATTCATGGCTCCTTGCACTTGCTTCTATTACAATCATGGCCTGGCCCTGGGTTAGCTCCCAGGTCTTCTCTGAATCTTATCTGTTTTTTGCTCTTTGCCCTAAAACACTAGCAAACACATCAAAGCACCTCAAAAATATAAGATTGAAGCTTAAAGACATGTTCTAACCTATAAAACACTTAAAACACAAAATATCTACTAACTAACACAATTCTAAAGTAAACATGCACTAAACTACTAAATTAACAACTAAATACAAACTAAACTACCCACAAAAACACGCAATCTACAACTATCAGTGAGCTATTGTGAGCTTAAATTGGCAATTGGTGAGTTAACTGGGTCTTCAATTTATATAGTGAAAAATTATTTTTATTGTTTGCTTAATTATCAATTAAATTACCCTTGACTTTAGGTGTTACAATGTCTTATCTTATAATGAACTTTTGTGCATATGTGAGAACTTGGTTATTATGATTCTTGGGTGATTTTTCTTTTTTAGGTTAACTATTAACTATGATGAGACATATAATGGCGACGGCATATAATAGGGAGGAAAAAGATTAGCTATGTTATAAGAAGTGTATAGATCACCTTCTAACTTATAGGAGGCTACTAATATGGATCCAAAGTCCCAAAACTCACCTATGGAAGATATCTCAGACAATGTGTCACCTAAAGAACAACCCAATCACTAATTCCTACAATTCATAACTAAAATCCAATTAAAATGAAATCAGACTCTCCAAAAAATAAATTTGAGATAAATTGATATATGGATTGAGCATTCTTAAGAGAACTGGATTAGAGATAAGGATATGAAGGATGGAAAATTTTGATGTTTGATTGGAATTCTTTATTATCCAAAAGCTATTATATTAAGAACTAGTCTTAGATTTCATATGCACATTCTAAATGGATGAGAAGGAAAATGCATGAGATTATAAATCAGTGATACATTCCAACTAAGGATAATCGAGTATCATTTTAGCCACAATTAATTTAGCATCGATGTAAGGTTATATATAGAGGAGCAGGTGTAAGGCTCCAAATTATACCCTAGTTGGAATGATACATGCTCATGAAAATAAATGTGATAAGTGATAAAATTATGATATGAATTGAATGTAAATTGTATATGTCTTGAATTTTTGGTTTAATGGATCATACTTTGTGACTTGGATTTAATTGTTACCATTAGAGAATTGAGGTATTAAAATGTACATTTGGACTAGGAAAATGTCAAGTGGCAAGATAAGTTGGTACATAAAAATTAGATGACTAGGCCTATACATTGAATGAAATTTGGCATAGCTAAGGCATTGGCAAATGGCATAGTTAATAAATTGACAAGTGGTAACAATAGGTGACAGACAAATGGTCTAATATCTTGGTGACATTTGGTAGCTCCTATATGGGACAAATGAAGAACATGCATAGTGACATATGCTGTTACAATTTGATGACACCCAGTATTGGATGAGATAAGTTTCTACTGGAATAATTTTTGTCTTCACCATCTTGCACTCTCTCCACCAAAACTCTCTCACTCACACCTCTTGGAGTTTTTTCTTTATTTTGGGTCATTGACGGTTAAGAATCCTTGCATAAGATTGCATCAAGAAAGCTACTTTATACTACCTTCTATGTTGTTATCATTTTAGTGTTAAGATCATCCTATAGCTACCTTGATTTTGGAAGTGTGTTGGTTACATGAAGGGTTGGATTACTTGGCTCTTTTGAAGAAGGAACTTGAAGTTAATTAGGTAAGGGAATTCTAAACTTGATGGCATATTGTAATATGAATTCTATGTTACTTGAATTGGAATGGAATATGTATGGAATTGATGATATAATAAGGGCTTGTTTGATGAATTTTGCTATGGATTTTGTTATATAAAAGACAATGGCTTGTGAGTTGTCAAATGAGTGATTTTAAGTTGAAATTGGATATGAAATTAATGAGGAGTTGGCATGTAATTGAGGTATACTTAAAGCATGAATTAGGGATTACCATGTTGGTGTTTTGAAATTTGGAAGGAGATGTTTGAATTCGAAATTTCACAGGAAAATACTTAGGCCACAATCATGGCATTCATCCCATGATCATGGGCAGATGCATTAGCTTTTGTCGTGATCGTGGGAATGTACCCCACGATCGTGGGCAAGGCCTTAACATTGTAATCTTTGTTTTATATAATTGTTGGACCATAGTAGGATAATATGCCTTACATTGGTAAAATTGAAGTTGGTTAGGATTTATAATGAACCTATTTTGAGATTAGATTAATTGGTTAAAGGTTGAATAAGTTTTGGATTTTCAACTGAGGTAATAACTTATGAAAGGTGTTAGTTAATAACAAGTATCTAATTTGGAACTTATAAGTTATTAAAGAAATTAAGTATATTTATAAGCACAAATGTGATTTAAATGATATAAGTGATGTGGTAGTTACGAATGTTTGCGAATTGGGAACTTAGGTGAATAATGTAATGTTTAATTACTTAATATATCCTTTAGTGCATCATTGCAAATGTTTATGTTTATAAAGCATGTTGAGTTTGATCAAATAAGAATGAGTATGTTCAAGTTGAGCAAAGTGGAATAGAGTCATATATTTGACAAGTCCTAATCGTGGGTAAATAGGCATGCCTAAAAGGGTCTGCAGCTGCTCCTGTAACTTAACACTAAGATGTCCCCTAATTATTGACACTACGGCGTCCCCTGATTTTGAGAGATAAGTCTCTTCTGTTCTGTGATACCAATCATGGTATCTTATGTTCTGGTCTTGTTACCCACTTCTGTAAAAAGGATTAGCTAGCTAACTTGTTTTGTATTCTGATACATATTCAGTTTTGTTATAAACAAGTTCTGATTTGATACAAGATAAGCTCTGATTTGATACAAAACATATTCTGACCTTATACAAGTCATATTCTATTCTGAAAGAGTTATATCGTATTTTGATAATCAGTTATAATACATGTACATTTTGTTTTGATATTTATGAGTTTTGTTTCGATGCAAGAAAGCTCTATATTGATGAATCATATTTTCTTATAAGACATATAATGTTTGGTTTGCTCTTTAATATGAATAATTAAAGATTGATTATGATATGATCTGATTTTGTATAGGTGAATGCTAGATGACTGTTACAAACAGTCATCAATTTATATCTTGTCTAGTTATTCCGCACTAAGCTATATGCTTAGCACGATGGTTTTGCTTCCATGTAGGTTCTGATAAGAAGGTTTAAGGACTGGGACAAAGACAACTGCAGTGCCTAAGAAGAATATGTTTTGTTTTGGAAATGTTTAGTTTGTTTTTGAGTTGTACTCCATATGTTGAGACATCGTATTTTAATGTAAATGGTTTGTAATAACCTTAATATATGCTAGCTTTTGAATTTATGGCATGTATTTTGATAAGTACAATATGTATGATATGTTTTGTTTAAAAACAAAATCTGATGAAATAAAATGTATGTTTGATTGAGTTTTGGAAATGCTTTGGAATGTTTGGTATGTTTTAGTTTTGTTTTGTGTGGCATTTGCATATCCTCTTAGGGCTATATGGATGTGATAGTAGGTGCGTATTATGCATATCAACTGAACCAAAATTGATTGGAACTTCCTAAACCTTAATGCCCTAGCATATTGGGAGGAGATTGCCACTGTGAAAACCCATTCACACACAATATCTAAAGCTTTCAGATTCTATTTCATTTCCACAAGGTATGTACATACGCTTCTCACACTTTTGTTATATGCATAAAATGACAACACCAATGTAGTTACCTATTAGGACTTACTTTTCTTACACTACTGAAAGAGTAGGTGTGATGCCATATGGTGCATGCATTTATTCACTTTATAAGAGGATAGTTTAATATATCAGCCTTCAATATGATTAAAGGTAGGTCTATTTAACTAGATTAGCAAAGCGATTGGGATTACAAGGTACTAAGAGCAGTTTGATGATTGTTTACACTCTCCTTCCTAATTAATTTGGATATTTTAGGTTATAAAGATAACTGAGATAAGAGTAGACAAGGAATTATCGTCTAAGATCTGATCATATAATCAACAAATATCATATTCACTAGGTCTCTTAAGATGGCTTATCAGGTGTTATCACTAGATATGCATCTTATATCTAGATGATAATTCCTTATATGCCTTTATCTGATCTAGCATCAAGCACTCCAATAGCCTAGGACTAATGTTTATCACTATTGTTACTTTATTTTTGTTTTGTAATATTTGAAATATCATGATGTTTTAAAACAATAGTTTAATAAAGAATGATAATTAAGGGAATTCAAAAAGTAATAATAATCTGATATTTTATGCCAAGGAAGTACAAATTCTACTATTTTCCTTTTCCTTCCCTTATTTCTTTATTTTTGGTTGTTTTGGCATGTTGTATTTATTAAGGACAATGTACAACTTAAATACAGGTAAGGGGATTAGGTGCTTATACTTATCAATTTTGTTATAAGTATCTTAATAAGTGGGAATTCTAAAAAACTTCAGCTTTAAACGAATTTTGATCAAGACAATTGATTATAAGTTTGATTGTTATTGTAATTTGAAGTGTTTATGTAATTAGTTATAAGAAGTAATGATTAAGTTAAGTTTAATTTACTTTATAAATTTTTAAAATGAATACTTGATTTAAATTACAAAAGGTTTTGTAAATTTGTATATATAATTGAGTTAGAAATGAATTCTTTTTAAGCAACTTTCTTTATTCCAATTAAAAGGAAAAATATAAGTGAGAACTAAATAAATTCAATCTTTTGGTTTAAAACCAAGTGAAAAGAAAGGAGTTAAAGAGTGATGCTAGTAGCCGTTTGAAATAGTAACCTAATTAAGTAACTAGGAGTACTAATAACAAGGTGTCTACTCTCTCATTAAAAGGTTACGTGACTTTTCAGATAAGATTATGTGTTTACTCTAGCATCGAAAGGTTACATGACTTTTCAGACAAGTTTTTAAATGCTTATGTGTATTATTTTAAATTTAGTGCTTTACTTTTTTTATTAATAGGTGGGTATAAATGGTCTAAATTTGAAGCATTTTTCCCATGTATGTTCATTTTATACATTAAGTGGGATTATGTATATTGATTTTAATTTTAAATAATTATGGAGTGAATTTAATTAATTTACGAATTGAAGCAAGTATTCAAATTCCTGGCAATTTGATGAACTTTGTGATTGAATGAATAATGGAGAATCTTGAATAATTGATTGATTAGTTAAGTGGTATTAAGAATTATTTAAGTTATAAGTAATGAAATTAATTTTCTTGAGGATAAGAAATGCTTAAGAATGAAAGAATTGATAAGTGCTAAATAGAAAATATTTTAACATGATTTTGAGAGCATTATGCTTATGTTTATAGTATTTGGTACTTAATATGGCCTACGCTTTGTTTTAGGTATTGTTTTAGTACTTTAATAGAGAAGGAATAAATTCAAGAAGATTTGAGTTAAGGTAGAGAAAATGTGGCGTGATTTATGATTTTAGGTTATGAACTCAAAACACACCACTAACATAGATATGTGTTCCATCCTCATGTTATGACATAGCCCATTTTATTTTTGGGAGAGTTTTGTATATGTCCAAACACAAAATTAAATGATATGATGTTCTGCTTATGTTTTCTAATACAAGGACTAGAAGATATCATATTTATGACTCGCTTTGGTGATACTGTTATGGAAAAATTCTAAAAAGGTTGGTTAGGCAAAAGGGGGGCCAATATAATTCCTTATTTAACCCATGTTCGACAAAATTTTTTGGGTTTTATGCTTAAGAGGGAGAAAAAAAAGAAAAAATAAAGGGAATGGATTGAAAACTAACTAAAAGTAACTAGGATTAGAAAGAGAGCAACCTCAGAGAAAAGAAAGAAGTCCATCAAAATTAATCCAGAACATCAAGATTCACGATCTATGAGAACTCATTCTTATTTCTTTTATTCTTTCTTGTTTATTATGGGCTTTATTTTTTTTAATATGAACTAATTGTGATACAGATCTAAGTGGGATGAATGTTAAACCTATTATTTTGAATAGAGTCTTTGAGTTAATGTAAGATTATATCTTTCTTAATTTTTCATGTTTTCTTATTATATTAATTAGAAGTAGCAAATATACAATATTAAATTTCAAATTTATATATAAGGATTGGGTAAATAATATGTATAACTAAATTAAACCATGGATACTAAGATTTTATGGAACTTTAGAGATAAGGCCACATAAATCTTCTAGGTTAGGATCAAACCTATTAAGAAAATTTATAAAAGAAATTAATGCATTCTTAGGAGTTTCTATTAGAAAGAGATTTTAGTCAATCAACTTAAAGATATGGGTTATATATCTAGAGAAAGAATATAACTGTGACTTTATAATTTCTAATGGTCCAAGAAGATAAAAACTAAGCATTAAATTAGGATAAATTCAAACATAGGAAAGGTTTTAGGGGATTGGTCATTTTGTTCTTATTTATTTAATGGTTATTCATTCTCATTTGCTTTGTTTTGATGATCCTTATTTGTAATTTTAGTTTTCTTAATTATATATTTCAATTAATCATTTATTTTATTAGATTATATGATAGGAAAATGGTTAGTTTAGTATTTATAGTTTTCGCAGGATCGATACGCAAATTCACTAAGACTATACTGTAAAAAATGATATATGAACTTGCCTTAATGATTTCTTTTAGTATTGGTTTATGTTTCAAATAAAATATCATATCACATAACATAACCACATGTAAAATTTCTAATTAAGTTTAAACAGAGGAAGAAGCCAAAGATTAATTAATTTAAAGTTTTTAGTTGTAAGTGCTTCATTTTGAATACTAAAGACAATTTAAAAAATTTTGATTCCAAAGTGGAAGAAGGAATTTTCATTGGTTATCTCCTAACTAACAAAGGATATGGAGTGTTTAATAATAAAAATCCTACTATTGAAGAATCTATGCATGTTGTTTTTGATGAATCTAACCCCTTTATATCTAAGAAAAGTTTTAAAGATGATGATGTAGATTATCCAAGGATTTAGAGATATTAACCCTTGAATAAAACAATAATAACCACTAAGACATCTTATATCAGCTAAGTAAAAATATTATTGGAACAAGTAAGGGAGATAAAAGGATGAGAAGCTTCAGAAATTCAAGAAGAATCATCCTTTAGATCAAGTTATAGGTGATGTCTAAAAAAGGGTAATCATAAGATCAAATTTTAGAGACTTATCTCATGTTGCTTTTTTCTTAAATGGAGCCTAAAAAAATATAAAAGAAGCCCTTAATGATGAAAGTTGGGTTTTTTCTTTATAAATGAATAATTGAACCAATTTGAAAGAATTAATATATAGACTTTAGTACCTAAACCTAGAGACCACCAAATAATTGGTACCAAATGTGTTTTTACAAATAAATTAGATTAATTGGGTACCATTATGAGAAACAAAGCTAGATTAGTGGCCAAAAGGCATAATCAAAAGGGGTTATAGATATTGAGGAAATATTTACATTGGTAGCTAGATCGGAAGCTATCAAATTATTACTTGCATTTGAATCTTGCTTGAATTTCAAATTATTTAAAATGGATGAAAAATTTCATTTTAAAATGGTTTTGTTCAAGAAGAAGTTTAGTTTGATCAACCTCTCAATTTTGAAATTCATGATACACTTAACCATGTTTATAAACTCTAAAGCTTTATATGGTTTAAACAAGCTCCTAGAGCTTAGTATGATAGATTAAGTGAATTTCTTTTATAAAATGATTTTGCTAAATGCAAGGTTAGCACAACTCTTTTTGTTAAAATTCATAATCATGACATTATAATTGCTCAAATTTATGTTAATGATATTATTTTTGGAAGAACTAACGAAAGTTTAAGTAAGGAATTTTCTATGTATATAAGTAGAGAATTTAAGATGGGATAGGCCTAATAAGAGAGATCAACTTCTTTCTTGTACTCTAAATCAAGCAAATTAAAGAGGGCATATTCATCAATCAAGATAAGTACGCTAAATAACTACCTAAGCTCTTTGGAATGGAGCAAGCCAAGCCATTGAGAACACCGATAATTGTCACAATTAAATTAGATACGGATGGAGGGTGCAAGTGGGTTGATGTAAAGCTCTACTGAGATAGGTTGGTATTTTACTTCACTTTAATACACGTAGACCCAATATTACGTTTAATAGATGCTTGTGTGCTAGATTTCAATCAAGTCATAAGGAGTCTCATCTTTTAGCTATTACTTGTATAGTTAGATATTTATCTGATACCATTTGTTTAGGACTTTGGTATCCTAAGCACACTTACTGTCAATCGATGGTTATTTAGATGTAGATTATAATGATATTCCTTTAAATAGAAATAGTACATTCAATACTTTTCAATTCTAGGAAATGCATTTATCTCATGTTTTAGAAAGAAAAAATTTTTAGTTGCCTTATCAACCATATAAGCTGAATATATGGCAACTGGTAGCTATTGTGCAAAAATTTTATGGCTTAGATAACAACTTGGAGACTATGACATATACCTTACAAAGATACCAACTAGTTGTGATAACACTAGTGTCCTTTGCCTCATAAAGTGCCATATTCAATACTCTAAAATCAAGTATATAGAAATTAAATATTGTTTCATTAGAGATCATTTTTAAAATTAGGATAAGCTTATCATATTTTGAACTTAATCTTTCTTATATCTCATATTTGGTCAATTTAATGCTTTAGGGGCTATTCATTTATAAACAAGTCATTTTTTGAACTTAATGTGTAAATCTTTTAATTTATTAAGAGGAAACTTTTTATCTTTAAAATACACTTTGAGAAATTTTTAAGATATTTTTTTAATTAAGTTTTGGTCAAAGGAATATGTTTTGATCTTTGAAAAAACTTGAAAAGTCTTTAAATCATGTTTTTAGACACACTAATCGACCTGTGTAAGGGTTTAGTAGGCTAATTTGTTGTTCATGTAGACATTAGTTTTTATCTAGGTGTGGTCAATCAATGTCTTAGGAACTTCAAAAATGTGTACAATGAGTTTGTATGTGACGTTGGTCAATATATTAGTTGACCAATATGCCATATTGGTTGATCAATATATTAGATTAGCTAAGCACTGCTATTGTTACTAGCCATTATAGTGACAAATTTTTATGTAACAATATTTTAGAGCTATTATGATTATAAAAACTTGGGATTTTAGTTATTGGGCATCTTTATAATATTTAGGTGTTATAATAACACATTTATAAGATTTTTTAAGCATTTATAATCATTCATTCATTAGTTGTGAAGTGATTAAGAGCCTTTGAGCATTAAAGTGAGCAAGTAAGGTTTATCCGAGTTGTAAGACATCAATTGAAGTTGGATTTCTTATATTTTGGGTGTAATAAGAATCAATGAGGTTCCTCTTCACCCTTCAAGGAAGATTGTACAAGAGTTCCTCTTTACTAATCAAAGATTATTGTAAGAAGGTTCCTCTTCACCTAGTTGAAGGAGAAATTAGTATAATCCTAAGTCTCTTCTCTATAAAATTGGTTTATAATGTCTCTTCTCTCCTCTTTAATTTTCATTTGAT
>JAOSBK010000007.1:18875796-18908743 GCA_027568895.1 Erythroxylum shatona | reverse complement strand
ACCTAAGCCGGAAAATGTCATGAATGCATATATACCATGTGCATGTGCAACAAACCATCAATCATTGAGGCTATATGTTGTACGTGCATGCCGAGATATAATTCGATACTTCTAACCCATCCCAATTTACTCAAATACCCTTCCCATCGGTGATGGGATGTTACATAATATGATTCCAAGGCCTCCATATTCCTTAGGCATTCATATTATACTCCATTTGTCCTTAAGGGATTTTTCATAGTTGTAGTTTATCCATTCCATATTAAGTCTCTGATAATTCTATCAATCTTCTTGAGAATGCTCTTTTGAAGTGTAAGGTGAGATAGCCAATAAATATGCAAGTTGTTAAGGATTGAGATCGCCAATTGTATTCTGCATCTATATGAAAGGAATTTGTTGCTTTATATGGTTATTCTCTTCTTAATGGATGATGTTAGGGGCCTACGTTCTATTTCCTTCAGCTTTTTTGTTGATATTGGAACACCCAGATATGTTATAGGTGTTTGTAAAACCTTTAATCATGTATTGGAGATTACATGTATTGAGTCCATTCAATTGTGTTTAGAGAGATATACACAACTCTTATTTGGATTGAAGGTCAATCTTGAAATGTCTCTAAACGTTTGTAAATAATGTAGCAAAACTTTAACTGATGGATAGTTATTAGTACACAACATTATTAAATCATCAATAAAAAAGAGTCGTGAGATTTTACAATTTCCACATCTATGATGATATCTGAATTCTGAAGTTTTAGAAATGTTCATATTATTAATTATGTGTAACACCTCAATAGTGATTGTAAAGAGGTAACGGGACAATGGGTCTCTTTGCCTCAGGCCTCTGAAAGCTTTGAAGAGTTTTGGTGCCTCTTTATTCAATAACTTTATACAAGAAATAACGATGATGCAAGCATGGATCCATTTTGAGGACAAAGATGAAAAATGTCCATTCTATTATGTCAAAAGCTTTAATGAAATCAATTTGGAGAGCATGACTATTAATGTTCAACCTGGAATTGTAGTGTCTAAAGAATTCCTGGGCCAACATTATATTATCTCTTATGCTTCTTTTGAGTACATATGCTCCTTTGCTTGCATTGATCACCTCAGGAAGGGATTGCGTAGTATTTTGGAGATTATTTGTATAGAACATTACAACAAGAAATAAGTCTATAGTCATTAAGACTTATTAGATTAGAGACTTTTTGTTTTAGTCAAAGATAGGTTTTATTGAATTCAATCAATAATTTGTCACTTTTAAAGAATTCCTACACTGTCTATACAATTGTAGGACCATTTAGGTCCCATTTTTTTTAAAAGAACCTAGCATGAAGTCATCTAGTCCTAGGGCCTTATCTGGCTGAAAGGAGAAAAGAACTATATGAAAAGAGAAAAGAACTATCTCGATTTCCTTATTTTTGACATCTTTAAGCAATATTAAGTGATGAGTTTATGCTATAGCTCTTTGCATGATTCCCAATATATCATCAGGAAACTCTGAGGTATTATAGCAGGTGCGGTTTATTCCTAAGAAATGATTTCTAGCAAGCTCCTTAAGTTTATTTTGGCCTTGGTCAAGATTCCCATAAGGATCAATGAGACAAACAATTTTGTTCCTATTTGTCCTCTTTTGGATTACATTATAGAAATATCTGGTGTTGTTATCCCCTTCATAAAGCAAATGAATTTTGGGTTTATGCTTTAAGTAAGAGTTATAAGCATTTAGAGCTTTAAAATACTTCTTCAGTTCAGCCTTTTTTCTCTTTCCTTCAGAATTGTATCCTTTTCAAGAGTGAGATAAAGCCCTCTAAGCTTCTATAAGATTCTCTAAAGCTAGATTTTTATATATTTTCACTAGATCATCATTGTGTTTCAGTAGGGAGGCACATTCTTTTTTAACAACTTTAACATTTACATTCATTGAAAAGATTTGGAACTATAGTTTATGTTCTCCACAACCCCATAAATGATTAAGTGATGTTAGGGATGCTTTAGTAATGAAATGAAAAATATAAAAGGGGATTTCTTTGTAGCAAGTATGAACTTCAATAGTAATAGGAGTGTGATCAGAAAATAGTGGTGCCTCAAAAGTGAGCACTCCCTTAATTTTGCTAGTCACAAGCTATTTATTAAACACCTATCAAGTTTTCTCTGCATAAATCTATCTCCATTCTAATGTTTACCCTAAGTTAACAAAGCTTTATGCTATCTGAGATCCACCAAACCTAAGGAAGAAGTGAGATTGATTAGTTCTTTTACTTCATAGTGTGAAGTATGCTTACCCTTATTTGATTTAAAGATTGAGAGCATACAAATGAAATCTCCAGCTATCATCTAGGGCATTGTCATACTAGCCTCAATTGTCTCCAGATATTGCCACAAGTTAGTTCTTTAGTATTCCCAATTTGCAACATATATTATTAGGATGCTTAGAGTGGTTATTTGAAGTGGTCTAAATTGTATGCAAGAATATAAGGTCGTTCAGGAAATTCTCTTCCTTTATTTTAGTCTTAAAAAACCAACAAAATAAGGTTTCCTTGTAGTTAAGAAGTCCCTTAGAGCTAGCTATTTATTTGGAAAATTAAGTGCACACACATTCCATATAATACATACCATTAAGAGTTTTTTATACTTATTTATCCTCCTCCTTGATTTGTGATTGCTAGTCCCTAGTTCCATCCTTGCCTCAATCCAATCCTTTGCTTTGGAATCATTCTTAGCTTTTTTAGTTGCAACTGTCATCTTCCCTATTGGTACTTCATTGTTAGCTTTCAATATCTTAGGTTAAATTATCTCATTCCTTTCAAACTCCTCAGTCCTAACAGGTTCCTCTTCTAGTAGAGAGGTCTCTATATTTATATTGTAACACCCCACTATCATATATTACATACTGGAATACCCTATGGGCATTCCAGTACATAACCTATAATAATGGCATGTTAGAGCAAACACGTATCCAACTTAATCATGGCATGATCTATTATACATAAAAGTCACCAAATTTTAAACTCAAACTGCATTCCTTATTTCATTTTATAAAAAATAAACTTACATTGTAGCTTTACAAAGCATCTGAATATATATAGTATTAAAACTAAGTACATTACATGAGGAATTTTACAAAAACTTCTATCTAATCCTTCAGTCTCAACTGACCGACCTTTAGGCCATTGCTTTACAAAATACAAGAATCAATCTTTTTGTAGAGTCTCCCTTCCTCTAGTGTCATCTCTCGGACCTGAAAAGTTAACATTGCAATTTTGATGAGTTTTGCGAACTCAGTGATGTAACCATCCTTGATGATCCACCCAATTTATACCACATATCAAGTCATATAATCAGATAATTTCACATCTTTTCATATTGAAAATTGCACCACATAACATTTATTCCATATACCCAATCTCATTCAATTACAAGTCCATATTACAATTCAATCAATCAATCACTTAATCACAATTATTAAGTGTATACATAATGCATATATAACCCACTTTCAATTATTTTGTTGTTGTGACTGAGTACCTAAACTGTCCTGTATCTATTGTGGATATTGGGCTCATTGTTACTATCCCTAACTATTGCAAATACAGGGTTCATTGTACATATCGAGCCTTTAGCTGTATACCATATTCTGGAGCTTTAAGCTCATTTTTAGTGGCTACTAATGTCACATCTATCTTTAACTGATCATACATTCATGTATGAAATGCATCACATTTTTATTCAATCAATTATAATTTCAATCATTCCTATTCTCAATCTCATTCCCATTCAATCACATTTTTATTCTTATATACATATATCATTGGACCTTAGTCTGGCATTCAACAAATATATTGAGTTACACATATTTCACCAAATTCACATTCAAGGAACACTTCAATATCACATTCATCAATCAAAGTTCTTCGAACCTTCATGTCCAGAATTAGTACAAAAAATTAATTCCACATTCAGTACAAAATTTATAGCAAACAAATATTAAATAAGACCATTTAGGTTACTTATAGTATGCTCTAGAAAGTTATTGCCTTGAAGTCCCGGCAATGTCTGGATGTTATCGCTCAATCTGCTCCTCTATAACATATAATACATACACATATGAAAATTTTGCACAATTATGAACTCATTTATACACATTCATGTATACTGAATATATACAATGCATGTTCATGATAATTCCGAGTTCCTTATCTTTATCCTTGTCACAATATTCATTCATATATCAATACTTAATTGATCAATCCAGATTTGTCTAAAAACATACTTTCGAGTCCACTTTGCATAATTACTCTCATCAAGAAAATGAAGTAATTTGATAACATTTCCTTCTAAAAAATTGTTCTCCTATGTCTTAAGTTTCTAATAATGCAAGATCATACAATTTGATTTAGTAATCAGAAAGTTATACACAATCTAATTCGAATTATTCTTAAACTACAACAGTTCTCTGTACTCAACTTCAAACCAGATTCTGAAATTCTTAGGGATAGAATTAAGATTCAATTTCTTCATAAAATTTGGATACATATGTCTCTAGTTTAATCTAAGTCAAAAATCATTCCATTCGGAAATCTAAACATCAAGATATAACCAAAATACCGAAGCACTTTCAGTAAAAACATTCCAGTTATCAAATTCTAGTACACCTCAACATTTTCATCCTAAACTCATCAGTTAGTCTCTTACAAATTAATTCATATGGCTATAAATTTTGGTGGATATAAAGAACAATGTGTTATGATTTTGTTGGTTCAAATCTCATGTAATTTGAAGGTTGGGAGAAGAAGTTAAAACCAAAAGAATGAAGGATGTTCGAAACTGTCAACTATCAGTATGTCTTCATTGTCACGATCATGCATGTGCATGATCATGCACTTCCAATTGATCCTCCTATGTCATGATCGTGCAACGCCTTCATGACCCATTAGAGTCACGATTGTGCTTATGCACGATCATGCACTACCTTTTATTCCAACTTCTTCCAGCTCTTCCCAAAACAGACCTTCGGGTTAATTTTTCATGGCCATTTGGATAAGAAAAATGAAGGATTTAGCCAAAACGTTCTTCTAAAATATTGTTCCTTTATGTCTTAAGTTTCTCCATGCAATTTGGTTCTAAATTATGAAAGTTATATTTAAAATACCACAGACTGTTCCCAAACCATGACAGAATCCAAAACTCAATTTCAAACCAAAATTTGAAATTATTAGAGACCGAATTCAATTTCGATTTCTTCATGAAAAATGTATCCTTATGTCTCTAATTCAATACAAATCAAATAGCATCTCATTTGTATAGCTACAGAATAAGTTATGGCTAAAAGACAAAAGCTTAATAAGTGAAAATATTATAGCTAACATTTTCCAACACACTCTCTTTCAAAATTTCCAGATTTTTATAACTTCCCACATCACTCATGCATGCAGCCATTTACAAATACTCAAACATCATCAAAAAGCCATTCACCATACTATAAAGCTCAAAGCATAACTTACTTTGTTCGGGTAAAGTTCCAGCAATTCAAACTTCGGTAAATGGATGAGCATTGAGATTTTAACAACAATCAAACTCTCTCTATGGATTGCAATTCTTACTTTGATGTAAGAATCAATAACCAAGTTCTCAAACATAAATCCCAAGCTGTTCGGTGTGTATGACAAAGGAAGAAAATTTCAGTGTTTTTGGTGATGAAAAAAACCAAATGAAGAGTAAACTCCAGCTATAGAATTTTCCTTCCTAAATACGTAACTACGTGCATTGCTAATTCACTGCTACATTTCACCAATGCATGTAGGCCATTTGTCACTAAATCATTAGTCCACGTGTCACACTATCATTGTATTTTTCCTAGTCCAAAAATATTCTAAATTTTCAAAATACTCGAAATATTAACAAAATTGCCAAATCACATTTAGTACGCTCCAATTTAATTTTTAAGACAATAAAATCCACAATTCCCATTAAAAATCAATTTTATCCTGAAATGTCAATGACTGCATATATAACCATATTAATATGCAAAAATCAATATTCTCGTGTATGTGTATGCCATATTATGCATAAGCATGAATTATGCTTCCTAATTTCTCATTAACTTCTTATAAATACTATTTTAACCTTATCATAAGTAACAGGTTGTTACATGTATGCTACTTAGTAGGTGTGTTGTTAGCCTGGTTATATACAGGTTGTTTTTTCTATTATTATCAGCTCAGTGTTACCTACATTTCTAGTTGTCATACTACTAGAACTACTTTTTCCTTGATTTTCATCCACCTCTATGTTTGACTTTTTTGCTTTATTTTTCTTAGGCATCCAAATTTTGACAGTGTCTTTCAACTGAGGTCTCCATGGATATGACAACCTTACCCTATCCTCAATCAACTCCTGAATGTCATTGAGTTTCATAATTGGTACATATTTAGGCAGCTCCTTTTTAACATCAACTTCTACGCAAACCCTTACAAATCCTACCCTATTGAGATTAGCTATATTGTCATCTCAATGGTGTAACTAGCTAGCTGGAAAGTAACTCAGGCCCTTAGAGGACTAATATTCTAGAGGAATGCGATTGAAATTAACCTAGATGGGTATGGATTTCATCTTTGATTTGTCCAATCTAAATCCTATTTCCCAATTCCTTAAGAAAATAGGTTTACCTTATATATGCCAGGGACCTAAATCTATAATCTTTTGTGCCATTTCTTCAAAGGAAAAATGAAAAATAAAGAGTTTATTCTCAGTGATCATAGTGTTTTCTAGTCCCTATCTCTACCAATTTAGGTTAGCCCAATGTTGGACACTTCGAAAAGCTGATCCCTTGCCTAAGAAGTAACCACCCAGGGTAGCTTTCCACTTGGTCACTTCCTTATCAAAACATTAAAAGAAGCAACTATAAGTCTTTCCTTATTTTGTGGAATGAAATGTAGCTTGCCAAAGGCTTCTAGATCTCTTATAAATCTTCTCCAAGATGGTTTTTTTTCAATTTTTAAGTAGGAGGGAAGTTGTTAGGTTTGGTTTGCTTAAAAGAAAGAACAGGGAAGTCTTCATGCACCTAATGTGATGAAGAACCTACGGTTAAAGTAGGAAGGACAGTCGAGGCTTCAGCTAACATTTTTCCTCTAATGATAAACTGTCATAATCTAAAGCAAGGTAGGGAAAAAAAAGAGTAGGTTACTTTAAATGGAAAGAACCAGACCAACTAGAGCACTAACTGAATATGTATTCTTATTACTACTTTAAATGGAAAGAACCCAGTTTAGATTGGTTATTTTTATTATTACTTTTATTAGTTTATTATTTTTTATTTTTATTAGTATTAGTATTAGTATTTATTTTATATTTTATATTTTATATTGTATATTGTATATTGTATATTTTTATATTATAGTATTTTTCTCTTTTTATTGTAGTTTTGTTTTTTTCTTACTAATAATTTTCAAAAACTTATTTCTTTTTGTCTTTTTGTCTTTTTTCTTTTCTTTATGGGTCTATCAAAAACATATTCTCTAATAGCTAGGGGTAATGTTGCATATTTCTGGATCTTTCTAGACTTTATGTCTCAGGGGGACTTTTTTTGGGATTATTGTTATTATTGTTATTGTTATTGGTTCACTCATCCAACTCATATGTTTAATGGTCCAATGTTTCTCTCGAAATCCTCCAATGTAAATATTTTGTCAGATGCTTGCTTTTAAACAAAATATCCACTATTTAGAGTATACAAGTACATAAGTCAAAAGGACTTTATTTTAGGTTGTAATGGGGCTGATGTTAAAAGTGAGGACCAAAAAGTAAAAAGGTTAAAGCCATAAATACTACCAAGGTATCTAAACATATGTAGGGAATAAACTTATAAATTGGAACTGTGATATTCAACTCACTTAGGAATGCTTAACTACTTCATGAGAAGAAAATAAGTTGCAAATTGGATTTTCTTGTTGCTACCATTATTGATTGTTCTTCTCTTTTTTTAATAAATAAATGAATTAAAAAAAGATTTTGAACCATAGCACAATAGAGTAGTGACAACATAAGATTCATGTCTCGTACTCCTACAAAAATACTCATTTGATTCCCATATTCCCATTCTTAAAATTGTAAGAGATTTTTTCTAAATGTCCTACTAAAATTATGGTTGGCTAATGATGTTTAAGTGGATAATTTGGCTTGTAATATGGTTATAACATAAAAGAAAAAGGTTATAGCTTAAAGTGGCTAACTAAGGATATTGAATTCAAGTGACTTTTTAAGATAAATATTGTAAAATAACAAAGGCCTTTTTCATTCTTATGTATGCATATATCGATATGATGATCAAATAATCTCATGTAATTTATAGAGAAAATTATATAAAAGACAACACATTTCAAAGAAATACATTGATTGATATGGATGTTTCAATCTTTTATAGTTCAAAATCTTATAATTTATATAAAGTCACCTTAACTTCTCATAATGCCTTATCATTTGGTCATCAAAGTTTATAGAAGTGCATAATCCTAGCTAATTTAACCATTTAACATATTGCTACTTTTATGCCTAAATGACTAAATCCTTTAGTATACACATAATCAAATTTCTTAAAAATGCATTTGATGAAACTATATATTAGACTAGCTCAAAACTAACCAGTTAAAATTTAAAACAAAATCACAAAACTAGACAACAATCAAAATAAAATAAGCAAAACATGCTTTTACAAAAACTAGAATAAAACCAAATTAAACCTACTCTCACACTTAAGCAAAACATTGTCTTTAATGTAATATACAAAATATAAAAAGTGAGGAGTAAAAGGAATTCCCTGAATATGAAGGGAGAGTGAAGAAATGCACTCATGGGTGGTGATGAGTAATTCCTTGCTACAATTTGGTGGATTTTGATATGAGTGCATTGTGGACATTGTTGGGTGGTGTGGGTGTTACTACAATTGAGTGCATGTAACCACTGAGTGATTATTGGTGTTAGGTTAAGTGGCTATTAGTGGTTTTATATAAATGGTGGGAGTTGAATGGTGTGTTATTAGGTGACATAACTATAAAAGCTAAGTATGGACGTGTGGTTAGCTGTTGGATAATGTGAAGAAGGTGAAATACTATTATAGCTCTGGTAAAAGGGGCCAAATAACCTAAAAGAATTTGAATATTTATACAAAATATGAAAATATGCAAAATAAAATTTAAAGCTTAGGTTGCCTCCCAAGTAATGTCTTAGTTTATTGTCGTTGGCTTGACTTGATGTCTTCGACTATTAATTGATACAAACGAGATATGCCAATTCTGTCTTTTATGTTTTCAACTCACAAACCATTGTAAAATTCAAGCATGATTAGACTTCGGGATACCTAAGTCTAATTGAGTTTTGGACCAAACTCGTGCCTAATCATAAAATTTTAAGCCTAGCCCAACCTATTGCCTCTTTTGTAAGCTTGTGATTGTTAACTTTGAACATTTTCAAAGTTGTTAAAGTTTGAATTTCAACTAAACCATGCGAAAACACATTAGAATCAACAAAAATTCCAATCCAATAAGATCATA
This sequence comes from Erythroxylum shatona, assembly GCA_027568895.1. Classification (NCBI taxonomy): domain Eukaryota; kingdom Viridiplantae; phylum Streptophyta; class Magnoliopsida; order Malpighiales; family Erythroxylaceae; genus Erythroxylum; species Erythroxylum shatona. Next base: position 18,899,196 of record JAOSBK010000007.1, on the reverse strand, counting down.
TCTTAGCTGAAAATAATTAAAGTTTTGAATGATAAAGGAGAACTTTTTGTGTGACAAAGAATTTTTTTCTAGAAAACATTTTATCACAAAAAGTTTTTTTTCCTCCTTATAAATTCCCAAGCTTTCATAAGCATCACTGTAGATTTCTTCTAGTTCTTTCAGCTACAACTTCCTATGTTCACCACTTTCAACCAAATTCATATTGCATCATTTAGTAGTCCAATATACGTTATGTTCTAATTCAACAAGAAGATGACATGACTTACTGAATATCAACCTATATAGAGACCTATCAATTAGTGTTTTATAAATGTTCTATATGCCCATAATGTATCATTCAACTGAATACTCTAATCTTTTTTACTTCGACTTACTATCTTCTGATGATTGACTTGAATTCTTAGTTTGAAACTTGAGCTTATCCATTAGTTTGTGGATTGTATAATGTAGAGCTTTTTGTATATAACATCATATCTTTTAATAATGATTCCACATTTCAGTTACAAAAATATGTTCCTTGATCTCTAATTAAAGCTCTCATAATACCACCCTAACTGAATATGTTAGATTTTAGAAAATCTACAACAACTTTAGAATTATTAGTTTGGGTAGCCTTTGTTTCTACCCACTTCAAGATATGGTCAATAGAAAAAAATGTAAACTATTCAAAAGAAATAGGAAATAGTCCAATAAAAGCAATACTAAAACTAGAGTTTAAGGCATCCCATTTTGTTGCGAAATGTTACCTATTTATTGACAATGTTCATAGGACTTACAAAAACATTATGCGTCTCAAAATAAAGAAAGCAAAAAGAAGCCACAATCTAACACTTTTCTAGTTGTTATCTTGATTCCAAAATGTCCTTTCCTTGTGTATGAATAGTAGAAAATAGGAATAGAACAACTACTTGATTTGAATATATATCTTTTTATTACGCCATAATGTTTCTAAAGATATGAATCATCCAATACATAATCTTTGGCGACATTTGTGAGCTAGAATCAATAATTACAAATAATACAAGGGAATTAACATTTAAAAGGATGATCTTTAGTGGTCTTATCAAACTCCCTTAGTGGTCTTATTAAACTCCCTTAGACATATGAAATTTAATTTTTAATAGATCAAGGGTCAAGATATATTTGGTTATTTGATAAAAATCTAAGAAAATTATGGTCTGCTTCTGAATGGACACATCAGATAGACTCACAAATGCCTCGTGAATATCAATAATCCTTCTATTTGAGCAATGATTAACTCAAAAACCCACCATCATTCCCGAATTGAAAAGGTCGACATGCCAACTCGGAAGAAACTACAGAAATATTACAAGACAAGATAAATATGACATTGTTTTAGACCTTAAGCCCATCTGATGAACCTTAATCGAACCAATTAATAAGGAGAATCTCGAGGTAGGTTAGTTATTTTCTCTAATTTTTATTTTTAAATTTATTTATTAATATATTAGTATAATCAATTAATTTATTTATATAATTAGTCAATTATATCTTATTAAAAGTTAACGAGTGATAAGTAAAACTAATAGAAAATATTTTTATTAAAATAAATTTTAATTTTTTGAATCCAATATTATTTAAAACTATATACTTAATTTCTATTAATAAATAATTATTTTAAAATTTTTATAATTGTATATTTAGTTAAAAATAAAATTAGAACTATGATAAAATTTACGCAGAAAACTAATATAATTTTGATAAAAAACTACTAAAAAATCTGACCTTAACTCGTGCAGTCCTGAGCGGAAATTGGCCTTCCGATCTGACTTCATCGAATTGGATCTTCTTAGCAAGTTCAAGTTGGCATGCGCATGTTTTGTTTATTGAACTCGTTTCATTTCATCGTTTTTAAACTTTGATCTCACGAAGCCTTTAAAGGCTTAACCTTTTCTGCTGTCCAGTAATGGTAGATTAGATTAGATTATCTACAACAACACTTCTAAGAAAGAAAACATATTTTTAGATGAAGGATGATGACCCTTCACTCTTTAGCCATCAATCTCTAGCCCTTATAGACTAACCAAGCAAACCAAGTCTCTGTGTTCTATCTATGGCTGCAAGTTTGTCACTTTCTCTCAGTTTATCCTCAGATCCACAACGCAATCATAGACTGCCCTTCGTTGTCTCACCTCCCAATCCAAGACATCCTCTTCTCTCTTTCGTAAAGTCTGACCGCTTTAGCTTCAGATCCTCCTCTCACTCCTCTTCTCCTTCAACAACAACCGAGTCAACGAGTGCTTCCACTATTTATTCGTCTCTTGAGGACTCATTTAAAACTGGGAGGTTTTTGAGTAATGATGATCTTACAAAGCTTAAAGTCCTTCAGGATTTTGGTTACTACCAAGAGTTGGAAAGTGGGTCGATGAGGGTACGAGTGATGAGGCCAGAGGAGATGGATGTCACTGTTAAATTGCTGGCAGAATCCTTTGCGGAATCCATGTTGTTGCCTGTAGCTTATGTGTCTGTTTTGAGGTTCTTGGTGAAGCAGTACTTGATTGAGAGGAGAGATGTGTTGCCTCATGCTGCTACTCTTATTGGGTTTTACAGAGGAAAAGAGAATGAGGATGAGGGGGAGTTGGCAGGCACCGTGGAGGTTTGCTTTGACAACATGGGTGCTAATTCTTCTCCTCCTACACCTACTCCACCAAAGAATTCTCCCTATATATGCAACATGACTGTTAAGAAGTCACTTCGTAGGTAAGTTTACCCTGCTTTTTCTGTACTTTCCTGGAAGGAGATCAATTATTAACCATGTTGGCATGTCTATAATTGATTATTTTCATATATTAATTAACCAATCTAAAGTATGAATCAATGAAATGAAATATATCGGCAGTGTATAAATCATAAGTTGTTAAAACGTGAAGAGTTTGAACTGAAACTCCGCCTCCTTAAGTTATTTCAAAAGTTGTGATCATGAAATATATCGATCCTAGAGTAGACTCCAGGCTTTGTTTCTTTACAAGGTAGGTAGTTTGTGGAACAATCGTAGCATTGCTTGCTGCGCATAAATTAGACCAGATTGGAATTCTGAATGTATGTTCTTGAAAAATGTTAGGAAGGGAATTGGTTGGAATCTTCTGAAGGCAAGTGAGGAGCTCATTTCTCAGATGTGTTGTGATAGAGAGGTGTACTTGCACTGTAGAATGATTGATTCAGCCCCTTTCATCATGTACACAAAAGCAGGCTACAGCATTGCTAAGACAGATAGCATGTTAGTCCTTCTCATGTTGCAAAGACGCAAATATTTGATGTACAAGAAGCTTCCAGCTATAAATAAGGCTTCGCCATCTGACATGGAAGTTTCTTCTCAGTTGAAAGTGTAGAAAGCATGACGAGCTTGAGTAAATAGCCCTCAAGTACATGTCACTCCATGAAACCCATTGTTTCCAAGCAACTTCTCTCCAGCTATCTATCTATCTCACGCAGATCATCCATGTTCCTCCTAGCTCTTATTATGGTGTGCGTTAATCTTGTTCTTTTACTCATTTCACTGCGACATGAATGCTTCGCTTCAAAAATGATCTATAAAATGCATATCACTATCAATCAGTATTTAATTATCGTATGTAGCATCTTCTTATAAGAAATCTTAATTCTTGTCCAGGTCCTCAAAGAATGTGGTTGCGGTGATCTTTGATGTGGGTGATTTTGGCTAGAAAGTCAATGCGGTACCATCTGGTTCTCTTTGCTTGTAGTTTATTACATCTATGTTACAAACCTCTTCTGGTCCTTGTGACTTGAACATAAAAAAACATCATTTTTGTAATGTCTCTTTGTGCTTATGCAAATGTACAGGTGGACCGCAACCCGATTGTGCAGACATACTGGAGCTTGTAAAAGCACAAATAGTTAGATATTATAGGGACAAATATCTAGTTGTCTGTATTCGCCACTTATTGTTTCAAGAAAAGCTAAGAAAAGCAAGATATATTTTTTCCTTCGATGGTGCCGTTGGTGAAATCTGAATTACTAGAATCAATAATATGATTTGCATTTAATTGAATGGCTTTTCATGTGTCACAACATCACAATAATACAAAGAAAAATGTTCATGATATAAAAAAAGCAGAATGCTAGTAAAATGTTTCTTTCTGTGTCATTTTCACAGGTTCCTATCTTGCCATATCATAGCACTATTCTTGAATTTCCAGCCATAGTTTATTGGGGTGGTTGGTTAAATATTATGCACAAAGTTTCTGCAGCCTTCAGATTTTCAGTCAATTTTTTCATCTTATTTGTTGTTGAATTTGTAATTTGAAGCTATGCAGAATCATGTGAGGAGCAGGAATATCCATTGTGTATAAAATTGGACGATGTTATTCCCACACCGTATAATAGACCTTGAACAGGGGTTAAGCAAGGAAGAATATTTCATTCAATATGGTTTCGTTTATCTTCAAAATCAATGTTATGAAGCCTGAATCTGAATGATGTTGTAGAAGGTTGATGTTTGTCCCATCAGAAGCTCAAGTTGAACCACTCCAAATGCATTAGCATCTTGTGAAGCGAATTCTCCATAGAGATACACTGGCCTTAAGCATGACCAAAAGACTGCATTTTTCTGCCCATACCTGTTCAATTCAATGTGAAGATAAATGACGACTTCAATTACTACGCTATGCGGTTGTACAAATGGAACTTTTTAATTTTCCTTCTTTCATCAACTGACAATTTCTTTAAGAGGATTAAATTATTCATTTTAGTTAATACGAATAATATCTGTTATATCTATTAAAGTTGATGTAAAGAAAACGTATGATAGACTCATTAGATGAAAGTGAAACATTATATAACAAATAACATTAATGATTAATTCACTTAACCTTCTCTTTTGGTATTAGAGAATTTGCTCTAAGAAAAACATTATGGTTATAAATTGATGAAGATGATAACCTCTTCACCGTTTAACCAGCAATCTTCAATCTTTTATCGACTAGCCAAGCAATCAGAATGTTCTTTTCCAGTTATGACTGCAAGTTTGTCACTTCCTTTTAGTTTATCCTCAGATCCAAGGCTCTTTTAGAGATTACTCTTCGTTTTCTCACCTACCAATTTGAGGTGCCCTTTTCTCTCCTTCCACAATTCTTCCCGTTTCATAGCGGAGTCACCTTCGATTGACAACTAAGAATTGACTTTGTAGGTAAATTTGTTTAGTTGTTTAAAGTATACGAAATTTCCACTTTTGGCTTTTGGGGAAAGAATGACGTTATTAACTATGCTATGTCTGTTAAGTAATTTCATTTATCATGGAAATGAAACCATGTAATGTATGATGAAACAATGACTTGAAAAAGGTTTGCTTTACTATTGTGTAAATCATAAGTTGTTAAAATGTCAATTGTCTTCTGATGTTTGAAGTCCGTGTTGTTGGGACGCAAGATTTTTAGAAGTGGAGTTGATGCAAATAAGGAGTATATTTTTGAGGTGTGTATTTGCGCTGCGGAATTATCGATTCATCCCTGTTCATTCCTATTAATCTGATAGACAATTAGGGTGTGCAATCTTTCTATTTTTAAATATATTCTTAGAGTTTAAGCAGTTCGAATTGTCTTTTTTTTTTACTGGTGTAGTTTGTGAGATTCTTCAGTACTCCCTATATCAGTTTATTTGCATTCAATAAATAATCGTATTTTTCCTTTCCAAAGCGTATTCTTTATTTCCTTCTAGTTCTACCAATTTGATATCAGAGCCCTACAATTCTACGATGGTCGTCGTTACCTGCAACACTTCTTTTGCGCCACAACCACCTCCACCACCATCAAATCCAAACACAACTTCAACAAAAACTAATCGGTCTCCCAAAATAGTACTCCAATAACTCAACGCTCTTCTGCAATAATTTCCTTCATTGGCAACACAATTGCAGAGGTTGGATAATCGAATCGAAGAGGTAGCACAACACAAGTTTCAAAATAGCCAACAGACCTTGAGTGGAGAATCTAGTCGACCTTCGAAGAAAAAGATTACTAATGAGGATAAAGCATATGCTGAATGGGAAAATCATCACCCTCGAAGAATCCTTGCAAAGATAAATTTTCCTAGATTTGAGAATGGAGATCCACATAAATGGATTTTGAAAGCAGAAAAATATTTTCAACATTACCAAACCTTGGAAGATCATAAAGTTGATGTGGCTTCGATGTATTTGGAAGGGGAAGCCTTGGAGGTGTTTTCATGAATCAACAGTAACCGGATCATATATGATTAGGAAGAGTTAGTCAGAATACTACATGAACATTTTGTTCCATTCAAGATTGTCAATCCTGATGAGCACCTTTATGCAATCCTGCAAATGGGAACTGTTCAAGAATACTGTCAAGAGTTTGCTAGGAGGTCAGCACTAGTATCTAATTGGCCAGAACACTATTTATTGGGAGTTTTTCTAAATGGTCTCAAAGAAGAACTTCTATCTGATGTGTGTATTCAAAAACCCAGGAATGTATGTAGAGCCATGAGCCTAGCCATGGAATATGAAGCCAAACTAGTAGTAACAAAGGGTATTTGTAGAAGTCAAACGGATAAGGTTGGGTCTTCTTTAGCAACTCGAGGTAATTCTTACTCTCCATACAATACAAACACCTTAACTTCTACTGTCAGGAACTCGACAATGGGCAAAAAAGTGGCTAGCTTTGTCCCACGACAACTTATAAGTTATAAGACAATGGGCAAACAAATGGCTAGCTTTGTCCCACGACAATTTATAAGGGAACAACAAATTCGAAAGGATAAAGGCTTGTGTTTTTGTTGTAATGAGAAATTCAAACCTAGCCATCGATGCAAGCAGTCGACTTTGGCAGTTATGGAAGCTACAGAAGGAGAGACCGATTTTTGTGATGAAACCTTAGAAGTAGAGGAAGAAGACATAATGGCTGAGATGACAGAAATTTTGATGCATGCGATTTTAGGCAAAACATCAAGCACTACTATGAAAATCCGGGGAAAAATTAAAGGGAGGGACGTCCTCATCTTAATCGACAGTGGATCAACCACAACTTTATATCAAACAAGGTAGTCACTGACCTTCATCTTCCATTAATTCAAGTCCCTTCTTATGGAATGCAGATAGGCAGTGAGGACACAATCAACAGTAACACACTGTGTAAGGGAGTTGAGATCCAGCTTCCAAATCTCAAGATCACTTAAGATTTTTATGTTTTTTCAATTGGTGGAGTTGACGTGGTATTGGGGATTAGATGGCTTGCCTCTCTTAACACTGTCCAAGCCAATTGGAGTAAGATGTTCATGATATTTAATTACAAGGGAAAGAAATACAAATTGCAATAAGAAGTAAGCTAAAAGTCGAGAGGGTAACCTTCAAAACTATGCAAAAGCTAATCCACAACGAGAAGTAAGGAGTATTGTGCCAAATTATTAGATAGTCTGAAACTCCAATAAGCCAAGAGAACATCATTCTTGACATCCAAAACCTTCTTGATGATTTTCATACTATTTTCCAAACACCATATGGAGTCCCACCTAATCGAACACGATCTTATGCCATAAATATCCTACCTGATGCCAAACCGTCAAATATTCGACCATACATATATCCTTTTTATATAAACAAAAAGAGATTAAATGTTTGGTTAATGAATTATTTGACGAAGGATTAATACGTCCAAGTTCCAACCCATTTGCTACCTTGTTTTACTAGTAAGAAAGAAAGATAGGAGTTAGAGATTCTGCATTGACTACAGGAGTTTGAAAAAGATTACCATTGCAGATAAATATCCCATTCCAAATATTGACGAGTTACTAGATGAGTTGCATGGAGCCTCTTTTTTCTCCAAAATCGACCTTTGCTCTGGATATCACCAAATTCAAATGAAACCTGAAGATGTCCACAAAACAACATTTTGAACACACTCTGGTCACTATGAGTTTTTAGTTATGCCCTTTGGCTTGACCAATGCTCCCTCTACATTCCAGTCAGTAATGAATAATTTATTTCGACCCCATCTTCGACAATTTATCTTGGTCTTCTTTGATGATATTTTGGTGTACAGTCCCAACTATCACAAAGGTCTGCTTGTGGACTCGAACTTTTACTGCAAGTCGCGGCCGCCTTCATGTGGCAACCCCACTTAGGTCCGCTTAAGCAAGATTCAGCCTTCTCACATGAATGTTGCCGAACAATTCTGTTAGCCCTTGAACACCTCACTCGCACACAAGTGTTTAAAGTGTTTCTCTCATACATATAAAGAACACAAGTATAAAACAGAGTAAAAAAAGCAACAAGAGATTTTAAATATAGCCAAAGCTACTCTTTCATTAACTCTCATAAAATGTTAATAAGAGACAAGTACCTCCTACTCGAAGCCCTTACAAAGAACTCTCTACTCGAAGCCCTTACAATGATAGCTTCCCTAAAAGCTCTCAACTCTCTCAAAGCTCTCTACTATGAGTGATTACTCTCCAAGAGTGAAAACTCAATAGGTCTCAACTCTCATGAGCTATTTATAGGCTCCTCCAGATGACTAAGAGTCCTAATAGAACTCTACTAACTAAGATCACAATCTTTTCCTATCTAATAAGATTAAGTTAGATCACATTTAAAAGATTACCCTATCTAGGAATGATGATCCTTATCTATGAAGATTTCCTCTATCTTCAAATGATCCTTCCACGTGATCTTCATCTCTTAAAGATGTTGTTCATCCACTATGATCTTCCCCACCATGTCATCATGTGCCACATCATCTATAGTTGCCACGTCACTGCTGATGTGTCTTCACCATAGCCTATTTGCACATAAGTCCATCAATGCATGTCTATGGACAAGTCCATCTTCCATGATCAAGCTCACTTATGGTGTAGTTTCGTCGCTCCATGACTAAGTACAAGTCACAATTCTAGTTAGTATAAAATCTCGCACATTTTATATACCTTCGATTGGCCTTGTCAAAGTTAAGTGTTTAATCGCCTCATCGCGCTCACATACCTTTGCGCATCCTCACAATATCTCTTGTATACCTTTGCACCTTCTCGCGCACCCTTGAGTCTTGCATGACTTAGTTTTCTAACTCCGCACGACCTCGCATTCGAATCTCACATATTGTTGAAGATTTTCGATAATGCGTTCCTATGCTTGTCCACGCGTATCGAATCTCGCCTACTCTTGAGGTCTACATCAATACTTCCCGTATCCCTCACCTACTTCCCAAGTTCCTCGAGTTTTGCTCACCAATTTGTAAGACTTCGCCTTGTCCCCTTATTAACATGCCTTCCTCATGCTGACCCGCGTGCTAAGCATTGGCCAAGACTAGCCAACACTTGCGCGATCCCGCAATCTGGACTTAAAGGTCTAACAAACTACCTCCACTAGAAGAATTTGACGCCCTCGTCAAAATAATCTGTGGGCACTCCTCCACGAGCAGGTCCCTCGAAGACTCCTTCGTCGACTGTCAAAGACTGGAGTGAGCCTTCTCTTCCATTGACACCTTTCCTATGTGCCGCCTCCTCTTTCCATCGAGTTTGGTCTTGCATGAATCCTCCTTCACAAGGCCCATGACATTTATATGGGCAATTTTGTTGATGGCTCCTTCTCCCAAGCCATCTTCATCGCTCCCTCCTTTGTCCTTCATGACTAAGGAGTTCATCTGCTCTTCGCCCTTCTTCCTCTTTGAGCATTTTTGAGCAAAATGTGGCCCTTCATAGATGAAGCATACAACCTGTCCCTTTGACTGCTTCTTTTTATGTTGAGAAGATTCTCTCACCTTCTCTTTGCCTTTCTCCTTGCCATCGCAGGTTCTACCATTTTTCTTACCCTCTCTGTTGGGTCGAATTGGTGGTGACAGTTGGAGATCCACCAAGGCATTTACCGTCGCTATTGTGTTAGGGAGGTACTTCACGTTTTGCCTCCGAAGCTCCATTTGTGCCCAACCTTGCAAGCCGCCAATGAAGTTGAACAACTTGTCTTCCTCTGACATGTTCCACATGTCCATCATCACTGATGTGAACTTCCTCACATACTCCCTCACCGAGTCGTATTGCTTCAAACCCTTCAAAGCTTCTCTCGTGAGCCATGAAGTGTTGTTAGGTAGGAACTGATCCGTTAGCTCCTTCTTCATCTTCTCCCAAGTGTCGATGGGAGGTTTACCAGCACTGATGTTGTTGGAGGTTTTTGTTCTCCACCATAGTTTCGTATCACTCACCAGATACATTGCTGTGATCAACACCTTCTCCGAGTCTGCAACCATTACCGCTGTAAAGTACTGCTCCATATCTCACAGTCGAGCTCCTTAGCACTCCATTTTCTATCAAAAACTTGTGGATCTCGCACCTTCACCATAGTGCTTTCCAATCGGACACCTGTCTCGTGCTTTTCCATCGCTTGTTTGAGGACCAACAGATTATAGCTCATCTCCTCGTGAGCCTTTACCTGTTCTTCGAGTGCTCTTATAATAGCTTGAAGCTCCCTCTCCAAGGCTGCTATACGTTCCAACAAAGGAATTACTCCCTCATCCATTGGGGCTAGAGACTCAAGAATCGCCTCTATTATAGTAACCTTTTCTGTTATATTACTTCCACCACCCATTACTTTAGATTGGCTCTGATACCAACTATCACAAAGGTCTACTTTAGACTTGAATTTTTACCACAAGTTGCGCCCACACTACAAGAAAAATGTTAAATTGCGACGGAATATTACCGACAGTATCAAAACTGTTACAATTACCGACCGAAAATGTACAGCCGTCGAGGAAGATGGTTGTGGAGAGAAATTGTTGCGACGGTACAATATTCCGTCGCTGAATGTTGTGGAGCAAATTTACCGACACACTTTTCGGTCGGTAAAGTGGTCGGTAAAAACGTCGGATTCACTCCCTTCAGTTAAACCAAAACGACGTCGTTTTGAAAAACTAATAAACCCTCTTCTTCCTCCTTTCTTCCTCTCCACCGCGCAGACCTACCTTCCCTATTTCCTTCTTCCTTCTCCTTACGGTTCTCCTCCACCCTTCTCCTCCATCACCGCCACTCGCCGCCGCCTGTAGCCGAGTCGTCTCCTCCAACGCCACCGGTCTCCGACAGGTAAGTCCCTTCTCCTCCCTCCCCTCTTTCTCCGATAGATGTGCTTCTGGAAATGCATTTAAATAGAAATAGTACATTCAATACTTTTCAATTCTAGGAAATGCATTTATCTCATTATTTAGAAAGAAAAAAATTTAGTTGCCTTATCAACCATATAAGCTGAATATATAGGAACCGATAGCTATTGTGCAAAAATGATTAATGTATTAATTATTTCTATAATTTTATAATTTTATTAAAGGAGTGCTTTCTATATGTTTTAACAGCTAATATTAAAATCTCAAGATTTAACATAATACAAGAATGTTAAAATATATCATTAATATATATGATTTATTATAAATTCATGGCAGTCATTAGCTTGAATCCTAAATTCCAAAAGAGTCAGGTTATTATCTTTCATACTAATACTAATAAAGTAATGTACTTATCCTAAGCAGTATTAACTTACAGAGATAGGTGATAACTAATAATTGAAAATTCTCCAAGATTACTAAAAATTGAAAAATCTCCAAGATTAACAAAGAGTCAAAAGATAAATAAAATTATTAAATATGAAGATAAAAAAACAGAAATTAAACTTTTTAAAAGTAGGATTTTTAGAAGTTAATAAACACTAACAATTTTTTAAAAATGCGTAATACTCAGTGTGTGTCTCTTTGGTGATTTATTGCTCTTCATTAGTTATCATTGTTATTTCCTTCTCTGTAGGTTTTCTAATGATATCAACCTTTAGCAATTGCTGCATATTTGTTTAATAAGAGACATTGATTTACTTTCTATATGTTTGGTTTGTTTTAAGATTGTTATGTGATAACAGTAGTGTCCTTTGCCTCATAAAGTGCCATATTCAATACTCTAAAATCAAGTATATAGAAATTAAATATTATTTCATTAGAGATCATTTTTAAAATTAGGATAAGCTTATCATATTTTGAACTTAATCTTTCTTATATCTCATATTTCGTCAATTTAATGCTTTAGGGGCTATTCATCTCTAAACAAGTCATTTTTTGAACTTAATGTGTAAATCTTTTAATTTATTAAGAGGAATGAAGGTTTTGCTTTTTAAAGAAAACCCTTTCTATCTTAAAAATACACTTTGAGAAATTTTTAAGATATTTTTTAATTAAGTTTTGGTCAAAGGAATATGTTTTGATCTTTGAAAACACTTGAATAGTCTTTAAATCATGTTTTTAGACACACTAGTCGACCAGTGTAAAGGTTTAGTAGGCTAATGTGTTGTTTATGTAGATATTAGTTGTTATCTAGGTGTGGTCAATCAATGTCTTAGGAACTTAAAAAATGTGTACAATGAATTTGTATGTGACGTTGGTCAATATATTGGTTGACCAATATGCCATATTAGTTGATCAATATATTAGATTAGCTAAGCACTGTTATTGTTAGTAGCCATTATAGTGACAAATTTTTATGTTTAACAATATTTTAGAGCTATTATGGTTATAAAAACTTGGGATTTTAGTTATTAGACATCTTTATAATATTTAGGTGTTATAATAACACATTTATAAGATTTTTAAAGCATTTATAATCATTCATTCATTAGTTGTGAAGTGATTAAGAGCCTTTGAGCATTAAAGTGAGCAAGTTAGGTTTATCTGAGTTGTAAGACATCAATTGAAGTTGGATTTCTTATATTTTGGGTGTAATAAGAATCAATGAGGTTCCTTTTCACCCTTCAAGGAAGATTGTACAAGGATTCCTCTTTACTAATCAAAGATTGTTGTAAGAGATTTTTTTAAACTTGTTGAAAGGAGAGATTAGTATAATCCTAAGTCTCTTCTCTATAAAATTGGTTTATAATGTCTCTTCTCTCCTCTTTAATTTTCATTTGATTGATTGATTGAACTTTTTTAAATTGCCATTGCATTTCATCATTCTATTTAAAATATTTTTAAGGATATTTCTTAAGCTGTGAAAATGTTCTTAAAATTTACTAACACCCAATTTACCCCTTTTTGGATTCCATTAGGGACCAATAGTATAGAATAATTTTGTACTTATATAACCATTTGAATCATCTTAATATAATATTTTAATTTTTATCCAAATATCAAAGAATACTTTGTAATGATAATAAGCTAAACCAAATTGCTTATTCACCAATTTTTGTTCATTTTTTCTTAAGTGTTATCACCATAAGTAATAAATCCTACACTTTATAGGCATCCAATACCTATGTCCAACTCAATTAAAAATATTTTAAAAGTTTTAATTGTTAAATTCCATTAAATTATAAATATCACAAGCTCAAAATTTTGGGGTCCCATATGAACTATAAATGAATGTATGGAATTTTTCTTTTGTTTGGGACCTAGATAATAATGCATGAATGTTAAAGTTTTCATGTCTAGAATTAAATGTTATATGCTTATTTGATGTTTTAGGAAATGAATCATCGTGTAAATTTTTGATCCCAAAAATATATCTTGGTATTAGATAATTTATTTCTATAAGTGAAACCAATTCTATTTCTATTAATAAAGCTCCTTTGAGCTCTAAGCATGCTATTTAAATTTTTTTAACTTATGGTGAATCTAGACAAGAACTCCTTGAGTTCATTGATCTCTATCTTTAATGTCTCATTTTTCATGTAGTAAGTCATGCTTATTGTTATTGAAAATAATCACTCTCTTAGATTTTATCCTGTCATGCATATCATATTTCAAGTTCTCATTCTTAAACATGCATGTGTTTTTATGAGCTTCTGAACCTCTATATTCTTGGAAGATACTTTGTTGCTCTTCATTCTTATAGCCTCTAAACATCTTACAAGTTCTCCATATGAATGCTCTCACAATCATCATTATCATTGTAAGAATTTAAGCAAGAGGGTACCTCATCGTTATTAGTTATAAAGCATATTCTTTCCAAATCATTTTAGAATTTATCAATCTCCAAACTATTAATGTTATCCCGTATAATTTAAGTGTTTTCTTATTCTTTTTCAATTGTTCTCCCTAATTTTCTTTTAGAAATTTTTTAATTTCATTTTATATGATCTTTATCACTCTCACTTATGGAGGTCTCCTCATCATCAATTTTATAATGGATGAATTAAATAACCCTTGGCTTACGTTCACTATCCAATTAAGAATTCAATTTTTAACTGGTAAAGAGGCCCTTCATGCAAATGTCTTGCTTTGTCACAACGAAGAATAACCCCTTAAAAAATATTTTTATATGAATTCTATTTTATTTATTTCTTTCCTCCTTTTTTGATTGGTCAATTTATCTATCTAGTTCATTTATTTATTTTGTTTTTTTTATCAAACTTGATATTTTATATATTTATAAATTTTATTAGAATAGTTATTAATTAATAGTATATATTTTTAGTATGGAACTAATAAGTTAGTACTGAATTTAAGTTGCTTAGTTTTGTTGGAATTGGATGTCCCTATAATATATTTGCGCACACATTAATTCGTTCGAAGTTCAAAAAAAAGTGCCGAAAACCAAAGTGGAATATGCTTGATTATATTATTGCAGGCCTGTCCCACCAAATTGAGTTAACCTAAACATATCCGATTAAATTGGGAATCCAAAGTTCATAATTTCTTCTTTCTGCATTATGACTTATGAGATACTCACAAGTACATTATTATAATAGGGAGATCTAATAGAAAGTATTACGGGACATAAATTTCACAAGACTCCATGCTACGCACTTAGACCGCACATGGTTGGCGGGATAAAGGCCAAATCTAATCCATGTTTTAATGGGAAGCCCCACCAAGTGAGGACATGGGTGTTTTATTATTATATTCTCCTCTCTTCATAATTACCATGAAAATTCATCAACTTTTAAGAGAAGTTGTGGCAAATACCTAGATTGCAATTGGAAAAGAAAAGGGCTTGTGAAACTAAAATTAAAACCAGAAGAGGGTGGTCAGCATATGAAATTAGATTCTTTAATTTCTTTCGAGTCAATTACAAAGGCTTTCCACGTTCAATGAGATCGATTTCATGTACAAACATATAAGAACTATCATGGGTTGTGGTATATGTGATGTTAAAACCTCCGGCCTAGGCCTGAGAAACAATTGTTATAGTATAGGGATCAGGACGAAGAGGAAACAATAAATAATTAAAGAAGCTTAAATTAAATTGTGCACTTATCGAAGTAGACAAACTTAATTTCAATGTTCAAACGCCTATCCAAATGAGGGGATCTTGTCCAGCATAATCTTGATACAAATCCCAGTGGAGCTGTCACTAACCCTTTCTTCATTGTGCAATCACCAATCCTATTTTTGACCAACTTGTTTCGGTTTAGTTGTCAATCAGTACATTTTTCAAGTTATGTTACCCCATTCTCGAGCATTTATCATCACAAATAAGGTATGCTCATAGTCATAGTCGCTATTCATTAACAGCTGTGCAGCCAATTACTTTCCTTCTTGCTTTGAACGGAATGTTGGCAATAATAATTGCTTTAATCGTTCCACCGCCCACGTACCCCTATTTTTTTGGTTTCCTTTACCCTTCTTTTGTTTTAATTACTCCGTCTCCTTTGCTTTTTCACTTAAAAGGCCTAAGCCTAACACGAGTAAGAGCATAACTAATGATGAACAAAGGCGTGGAACATTTAGTCAAGAAGGCACTCCATTTTGCATTTTTCACACTCCAAAATCAACGCAGCGTTCCTACTTATATTTGTTTTCTTCATCAAAAGGCATACCTATTACTATAACTCTATATATAATATTAAGTAGACATATTTTTATATGTCGGGTTTTCTCTCCCAACATCTCAAATATTCGTTCTCTATCCATAATCTTAGATAGAAAAGGCGAGCCAATGCTTCGAACCACCCAAAATTCAGACACTAATTGCCAAGTCAATTCCAACTTTCTGTAATTTAACCAACAGAAAGAAACCCATATATGTTTCTTATCATAATTAAGACTCATGGTCAGAAGATGTTCTAATTAAGAAGCTAAGAAGATGTTGTATTGCCGTCATTTAGCGCACGCAAAATACGAGTTGAAGCTAGCTTCCTTGGATATCATCCTTCCTTAGGTAATCGAAACCAAAGGAATAATTAATTGACATCAAAACAACGCAGTTCTACTTATACAATGTTGTTAATTTGTATGAATTTACATATGATAATTTTGATGCACGAACAATACTACATAGTACTGAAGACCTTTTAGATATGTTGGATCAGCCATTAACTAACTAATAATGCTTAATAAGAAATGATTAATTGAAAAAATTGTGAGCAGGAGGGAAGCAATTGGGATGATTAATTATTATTCGACTTGTTAATATATATTTCAGTACTTGAATTTCTTGTCAGAGTTGAGGTTGCTTTGAGTTTATAATGGTCGGTTATTTCAGTTGTATATATATTACAGTTGAAGAGATTTTGTAACCGACAAATCTGGACTAAATCCTTAAGTTATAGTAATTGTTAATTGACAAGGTTTCAGTGTTGTAATTTGGTGTTCAGTCAAATGGACCATATATTAAAGTTAAAACCAACATTTTGCTTTACTGTTCCTATTGCATGTTAATGAGCGCGCGGTACCGACAGACGAATCTGTATTATGCTCTAAGCCTGTAACTATAAACAATTATACTACTGATGATTTGGTAATTAATGGTTTGAATACAATATTTCTAGACCACCATTCTCATGAAGGTTGAAATAATTATGACAAGTTGCCAATCCCAGAAATTAAATAACGATTTCTCTTATACATGAGTGCAATGATTTTGAGATGATTTTCGGCTCTGGCAATGATAACGTACTGCAATGTTAGAGAGATTAGTTTATCTTGGGCCATTACCAAAAATGTTTCTTATTAGGATTGCGTGCAGTGTCCATGATTAGTTCCCCATTCATGCATGATTAGATTAGATAGATCACATCGCATGTAACAACTTTTGGACTATTCAGAAGTAAATTAATCACTGATTAATAATTGTTTGATTGAAGAACAATAATTAACAAGGTGTCTAAGAGAACATGCTTGTGATGGCCAATCACAAATCTCTAATCATAGCCAGAGCCCTCCACGGCTCGCTTCGTTTGAAACTCATTAATTCAGAGGTTTCATGTTCTATGCGGGACCATTCCACGCAAAAAGTCACATCTTATTTAATTTTTCTCATCCTTTTGGATACGAGCATGAATCAATATGTTACTGATTTAAAGAGAGAGCAAATTAATTAATATATTGTCAGGACGAAAAGGAGTTTAACTTTGAAATCGTCTTTCTAGCAACGAGTAACAAGACATATTTGATCGGGTGTCCCAGTCATCTGAACATTTCCATTCAATACAAGATCACTATTGATGTACATATGACCCATTTGCTGCATAAGTTAACCTTGACGTTTCTTTTAATATTATATATTTTTTAGAAAATAGAATAATGAACTTACAAGTAATTAAGGAAGAGACTTTATTTTCCCGACTTAATCTGTTTATTGATTGACGAGTGTTTACACCTAGCATATACAATATAGAGGAAAAGAGGAGAACTAACGGTACTAAGGCCGAAAACATGAAGACTCTCTTATCCTATATAAACACGACTCCAGCAAGATCAACACACCCACCAAACACTAACCAAAGGGCCAAGCCTTGTTGCGCATGGTTCTCATTCTCTCTGTTTCTAATAACCCAAAACCAAATATGAATCCATTCTCGTCTTCAAAGGCCAAAAAGAAGCAGTCACAATCATCATCAACGCCGCAACTGGAAACTAATAACAATGGCGTAAGGTTTCTTGGTGTGCGGAGAAGGCCATGGGGAAGATATGCAGCAGAAATAAGAGACCCTTCAACGAAAGAAAGGCATTGGTTAGGCACCTTCGACACTGCCCAAGAAGCTGCCTTGGCCTACGACAGAGCTGCTCGCTCCATGCGCGGCCCTCGAGCTCGTACCAACTTTGTTTATTCCGACATGTCGCCTGGTTCTTCTGTCACCTCCATTATCTCTCCTGAAGATTCGCGTTCGCAATCCATACAACAACAAGATGTTCATCAGCAACCTCGTGATTACTTCGCCAACCCTACTCCCCTTTTTAGTCCTCCAATGTTAACCACCGCTACTCCTCTTGCATACTATCATCATTATCAACATCCTCTTGATGATAATGTTGAAAACAATGACCTTCCTCCTTTGCCATGTGATTTATCAGACGCCTTCTCAGCAAATTCTGGACTGCAGGGCTGCAACTGGGATGTCCAAGCTAGAAATCAAAGTGGCTGGAGTGGTGGTACTGCATGGTCGATGGGGTTTGATCAGGGCCGTGATGATATTAACATCATGAATAGTAGTGAAGGGTACGAGTCTAGTTCGTTTTTTGAGTATTGCAGCACTGGCGAGTACGTTCACAGCCCACTTTTTAGCAGAATGCCGCCGGTGTCAGAAGCATCAGCACCTGATGCCTTTGACTTGGGCTCCTCTGCTTATTTCTTCTGAACAAATGAATGATGTCATCATTAATGTGGGCTGGGCATTTTGTGGGTTTGAGTTAATTTTGTGGCTTCTTATTCTTCTCTTTTTGTATAATCTGTTCTTTGTCTTTATCCTGTGACTAAGTCTCCAATTACAATGGTTGTAATGTAGTGAGGCTCAGAGTGAGAAAGAAAGACCCATTAAATGGGATTGCTTATATTATACTGCAATTTATATCAGTGTCACTGGAATGGCTAAACGGGTTTAAATATCACAATAACGGTAGATTTTCACCAATCCTCCTGCTAATTTCTATGCTGAAAATGTAATGCACTGAAACTCTTTGATAGTTGCAGTTTAGCTTTTAGGGAGTGATTGACCAATAAATCACTGGCCTCGATCGTGGCAGAGCAAAAGGCATTACCTGTACTATGCATACCTTCTATTTTAAAATTTAATGATCATTTTAAGAAAATATTAGATCACCTCGTTATATTTATATATTCGGACTTATTCTATTGAGTGCTTGTTAGAAGGTATGTCTTGATTTTTACACACTTTATTTTCTTTTGCTCGTACTAACATAATACTCAAATCTTCTTCACGACACCAATAATTCCCAATTGCTACAAAAACCACGTCCCTTCGAAAGATTTACAATAAGAGGAATCATACAATAAATTCTCGCCTTCCCTTCATTCTCATATTCATACAATCCTATATCATGCCATTGGCCGGTAGCAAATTTTTACCATCAACATCAAAATCAAAGGTCACGACTTCATGTTCTGAGACGACTTGAAATACATTCGAACAATATAAGGTCCTAAAGTGAATTCAAAGTCCCTTAGCACATCAAATCTATGAGTAAAATCAGCATAACCAGAGGTAGGAAAGGGGTCTTCCCTTCTTACAAGCTATGACGTGATCCGATACAATTTCCTGCAGCTGTTTCTCCACATCTTCCATCGCTTGGCAAGCATCTATAATCTGCAATACATGATATTACATGTAGTAAAAAGAGGGTCCATAAGTAGCCTGTACTTTAACTAGACAACAAATACAGAAAAGAATACAAATATAAATATAAAAACCAATAAGATCTTAGAAAGGCGCTGGATTTAAGTTGAGGGGCCATTGTCATTTGGCATACTGGTTTGCATAATAATACATCCAAGCTATGAAGTAATTTGCCCTACACACAGCATTACAACAACGAATAGCAATGTAATTTTTGTTGATGGCAAAAACTAAAACGGCGGAATAGAAAATTTACCTTCCAAGAGGAATCACGAAGGGCTTGATAGTATTGAGCAACTTTTCTTTGGAACTCAAGTTGTTCATACCTTTCACCTCCGTAGCCTCCTCTTTCTGCAGCTTTCTGAACATTGGCAGACAGAATCAAGTGTCAGTGTATTGTAAGAGTACATACACTTAGAATAAGTAACTCTGCTGATAAAGAAATAGTACAGTCAATTCCAAGTGAATTCCAAGTGATGGTTCTTAGAATTTTACCATGGTACATGTTCCAGATGTACAGAGCAATATGATAACTAATAATGACCAGATCGTTAGATAACAAGAATTACTCATTCACTTCGTCTATAATTTGACCCAGTCAAGATCCCATATACAAGCAATGCAGTCTTAATCACTTATTACAGAGGCCTCACAATGGCCTATGCAGCATAACCTTATTACAGGACACCAGAAATCAAGGAGATGAAGAACAGTATATACTAGCGAAGTTATCATTCCAAAGTAATCAACATTTTAAAGAATGGACATGGCTTCAATATTCACTTTACTGTGTTGGACAATATATTAAAAGGAAAAACAAAACACCTCTGGTGGTATGTCCAGGTACACAACTAGATCTGGTGCCAATAACCCCACTTCTGGTGCCTGCGAAGAATTCATTACAACTGCAGAAAGGAGGTAACATCATTCTAGAAGTACTTTTAAGCATTTCCAACCTTACACCATTCGACATCAAGTCCTTTAGCAGATGAGAAAGCCACTCCAGAATAAGAATAACGGTCAACAATGAGAGTAGTCCCATTTTTCAATTGGTTTTCCATTAATGATCTGCAAAATGATTTTGGGTATTCAAGAAAAAATTGTGCAAGTTGAAACTTCCATTCTAATGAAACACTGGATAATCATACCAAAGCATAATTTAGATATGCATTATTATCCTACAAGCTGTCCATGACATTTTGACTTCTGGGGTTTATAGTGCAATTGTTTTTCAACAATGTAAAATGGCTATGATTGGACTTGAAAGACAGATTTCTTGGGGAAAAAATATACGTTCCAAGGTACTGCTCTGCTATTCTACCTATCACATCATCTCATATATACAACTATAGTAATATCTTCTTTCAAAGGATTATATTTAAGAATCGAAGGCTAACCAAGTAGAGTCAGTGGTTTTTCAAGCCAGTCTGGTCTTGAAGACATTGTTTTATAGAGATGACCTATGTATGTACATAACATCCCAAAAAAATAAATGGTAGAATGAAATCAAAAGCAACTAAACATACCTTTTCTCCCATCGATTTGCACTAAATAGGAGATGGATCGTGTGATCATCCAACTGTGACTTATTTGAAAGATAGGCAGATATCATCTGTCCAACATTTGTGGTTCTATCAGGGAACCGCCATAATTCAGCCGCATGGCCCAATGAGTCCAAGTAAGAAAGCAATCTGTTAGATTGAGATGACTTCCCACTACGGTCCAAGCCCTCGAGAACTATCAATGCACCCCTAGAGTCACTGTTTTCAACTCTAAGGTTGCAGCAATTTCCATTCTCCATTCTAATTGAACAATAGGACTTCTTTTGCTGAAGATTGAAACAAAAATACAATGGCCGATTTGCAGCTACAACCCCAAAATTTCTGTTATTTAAACATTTATGAGTTAGTTGACAGAACAGAGATTGCCACATGGTCATGCTGTCACAGTTACACTTGCAATCTTACCAAGAGAACATAGAAAGTAATTGTACAAAGTGAAAATTCTTATATGCAAGTCACTTACAAGGACTTAAAAAGTCTGAAAAGTTCAGGCATGTATCATGTCCATCCAAAATTGATTACCTGCAGATACAGTATAACAACCAGATTTAACCCCATTAACGAAGTGACTAGTCAATTTCACTTTTAAAAGACAGTAGCACAAAGGTTAAAAAAGGAATTAGTGGAATGATAAACAAAATACCTCAGGTTTTCTATCATACAAATTTTCAGGAGTTTAATCTCTTTGGAAAACCTAGTGCAACAAATCATCCTACAGGTGAACACTTTGTCTTGAGCTGGTAGCACAGAATCCTCTTCACTCCTAACATTTCTAAAATATGCACTCATAAGTTCTGATTTTACAAAATATTATGTAATTTACATGTTTACATTACAAGTATCAAAGCTGTTTTTCAGTTTTATCATTACTTAATTTGTTCCTTGTTTCCTTTTACAGCTTTTACAGGATGAACATGCTCAAGATAGAGCAACTCACTCTAAGTTCCTTTAGCCCCTTATGTCTCTTATTTCACTGATTTTTTTTCTTTTCTTTGGCATTTCATAGCAGCCCAAAAGTAGTCAAAATAAAATGTCATTGAAATATGACTAGAGAAAGAAAAAATAGCCAAAGTTATTGTAGAGCTCAGAGCAAAGAAATAATAATGATGTTTGTCTCAAATATCACTAGGAAGATCAAGATTTTTACCAAATTGGAAGCCCTCCGACTCCTAATTCCTTCCATTCTATATTTCTATGCCCAAATAATCTATAGGAACTCACAAATCCAAATTGGCAAATTGTTCTACATAACATATACAATTGTTCAAAAACCAAATAATAACTTAAAATTAGCTATCTAGTTGTATACTGCCATGTACAGTTTTAGGAGATTAATTTTGAATTTCCAAAAATTATGAGATCTTAGGAGATTGTATTCTATTTTGACTAGTTAGCTTCCTCGTAGTTTAAGTTTCCTATTTTTTTCTCCTATACTAAGATGTATATTACCATGTAATTCACAATTAATGGTAAGAAAGACAAATTATTTTTCTCTTCTATTTCATTTCATGTCATTGGTATATGAGCCCTAGGGCTTTTTATAGGGAATTAATCTTTGAGCAGCCCTCATTGCTGTGTGTTTCTTTTCTTCTTCCTTCCTCGATCTCTTTGTCCCAATATCAAAAACAAAAATAAAGTTCCAGTAGGAATCTTGCTAAAATGCGGGTCTGAAGAAGTCTAGAAGTACGCAACCTTGTTCTCCTTATGCCCAATAAACAAAAGCCCATTTCAAGCTAAACCAAGTTGAACAGTTCGCCATGTCTTTTTTCAAACCAAGCTAAAACATAAGAGCCAATTTTTATTTTGGTGTAGTTTTTGATGATAATCAAACAGGAAAATTATAATAAAAAGGTTGATACACTGATAAATTAAGACAAGATAGCACTAATGTTAAATCAATTAATACATTAATCATATGTGTAGTTTAAAATACAAATGAGAGATCTATCTAATTTTCCCACAAACAGAAGAAACTTAGAAATCTACAGCAGCAAAAAAACAAGCCATAGCAAAAGTAAGAGTACAAGAAATGAAAAATATAAAGTGACTCTTGATAACTATTAGCACTAGCGCACTCACAACATGCAATGCGAAAACAACAAAATCGATTAAATGTGTTTCCAAAGAATATATTTCATTTCAATGAAATTAACACAAGTAATAGCGGTTTTTAGAAAATTTTGCCAGTCAACCAAGCTGGTCATCATTTTACTTTTCTTCAGGCTAGATACATAACTTCGAAGGTTGTAAACTTTTGTCCATTTTGATTTCTCTTTTTTAAAAATTATAAAGCTTTAAAAAAATTTCCAATGAATC
>JAOSBK010000007.1:18848197-18870669 GCA_027568895.1 Erythroxylum shatona | reverse complement strand
GATACATCTTTATGTCATCCTCACATCCTTTATGGGCATACTGTATGTGACAATGTAACCTCAATAAATGCAAAAATCCGAATGCACAGTCTCATTGTCACACACACGTGCTAAAGACATTCTCTGAAAACTTCATTTGAGACTTTCGTAAACGAAAAATCTCAATAGAGTGACTATCGTGCATTACCGGATACTAAACTGATCTCCTGAGACACGAGGACTTCATATATCTCCCTTATGGTAAGTTCATTGCATGAAAAATCACTTAAAATGGCTTTAGAATGTCTCAACTCCTATTTTCGATTGATTATCATGCAATCCCGAACATTGAAAATGAGACTCGAGATATGGACCTCATGTATCTCCCTCATACGAAGTCCGAAGCATGAAAATTCAATCGAAATCAGATTCAGAATATCTTAATTCCTTTTCTGGAGTTAAACTTTAATTTATTACAAATGTAATAAATCCAGAAAAATAGAAAAAGGTAGCTTTATAAATTTCCTGGACCTAGAAACTGGCCCAAAACACCCCGGGGTAGCTTTACGGGAAATCTGAAATTTTTGGTATTTTTTATTTTTTAAAATTACTGTAGCAGTGTTCGTACGACTGACGTCAGCATGACGTCAGCCGCTGATGTCATCCCTGACGTCGGTGCACGTAGGGGAGGGCGCGCGTGCTACGCACGCGCCTCCCACGCGCAGACGCACGGGTATTGTGCGGCATGTGACATGCATGCGCTGACACGTGTCGCGCATCACCTGTTCCACGTGTTAGATGCGTGGACGGTCCGGACCACGAGGATCGGGCACGAGTTGGGAGCCACACGTGCGGTGCACGCGCGACACGCATCGCTCGCTGGCTAGAGTGACATGGTGCTCGCCGATAGGGCGTGCGTCACACGCACTGTTCGTACACACACGCCCCAGCCTCAACAATAGCGTCGGGCGCGTGTGTCACACGTGTCGACACACGCGCCCGACGATCTTCCATGCCTCCGACATTGGAGGCAATTTTTGACATTCCGGGAGTCCGTTTTTAGCTCCGTTTGGCCCGTTTTCAACCCGTTTTTCATAGCTAACTTTATGTAAACCACTTTTACGCAATTATATACGTAAAAAAACTGAAAAACGAATCAAAAACCAAGGAAAACCAAATGAGATGAACAATCGAAAAACCTTCGTTTCCAGCAATCCGATCACGTAATCGCTCTGATACCACATGTTAGTACGTAGTGGGAATTTTATTACGTACCCCGGATCTACATACCTAGATTTCGGTTCCATCTCTGATTCCGAAGCCGATTCTGAGCTCCAAACGTCTCCGAATCTTTCGGGGCCTTTAGTGAAAAGTGATCACCGACTCACGGGCTAGGTCTTTCTACAGTTTCCTCAAATCACGAGCTTCCTTAACAGGTCAAGAAACCTTATGCTCGTCAATGAACTCTTGAGTAACTGCAGGAAACCTAACCTTTATATAACTTCCATATCGGACTTCCCCATCACAAGGTCGATATGGACCAGGTCCACACTAATCGGGACTCATTTTCCACTTGAACTTTGACCCATTAATCTAGATCATTTATTGGGCCACTTTATTATCTTTATCATGATCAAATGACGTAACTTAACCGGTAATTTATTTAAAAACCAAAATTGCAATTAATGTTAGTCCAACTTTATGAGACATGGACAAAAATGTCTAACAGGGATTACTCTCAACCACTCTGTTGCAGAAAGTACTACTTTGCAAGAAAATATGGAGTCTATATATTGATAAGAATGCCATCTGGATCAAATGGATCCATTAAGCTTATTTACATTCTCAAAACTTCTGGTAAATGGCAACTCTCACGGACTGCTCCTGGGTATTCAAACAAATGTTAAGCATCCAACCATTGATATACCCTCTCATTTTTGACAAACTGGAAAATGGCTGCAACATCTCCATTTGGTTTGATGATTTGACTGAGTTCATTAAAGTAATCTAAAGGACAGAATTAGATCAGCTCAGAAATCAAGTTCCGCTCCAAGCCAAAGTTTTAGCACTCATTATTGATGGATAATGGTTTGGAAACCACAGAGGGTTCCGACTCTTAAGCCAATACCTCCTATGTATCGCCAATAGTAACCATGATGATACGATAGTATGGAAGCATGATCCCAAAGGTCTCTTTACAAATAAGTACTGTTATAGCAGTCTCCAACCGAAACGTCCTGTAGTTCCTTGGTTCAAGCTCTTTTGGAAGAAAAGCCTCATATTAAGAGCCTCCATGATCATTTGGCAAGCGATCAAAAATAGATTCAGCACCAAAGATAGGTGGTATGGTACTTACGATCCAATATGTATCATATGCCAACTGACAACTGAAGATAGGAATCACCTATTCTTCAATTGCACATACACCAAATCGGTATGGAGCCAAATGCTTCACAAGTTGAGGTTTTTTTTTCTTGTAGTTCGTATGATTGGCCTCACATTCTACACCAAGTCATCAGAGTTGCAAATCATCACAAGGAAGATTCTAGGCTGATCAATACTGCTTTCACCCTATCCATATACAATATCTGGCAAGAGAGGAATTGAAGGTTATATCGGTGAGAGCAAACTACACAATACCAGTTAGCAGCAAACACTATCAACGAGATTTGAGGCCTTGTAATATCCAAAGATGTAACCCAAAATCTGATAGACAATATGCAATTGAGTTGGAACTTATAACTCATTAGCTTTGTTTCCATACTTTATAAATTTTGAGTATAGGCCATTTTAATACTTTTGATTCTCTAGAGAAGGCCTCCCTATCTTGTTGTATATAGTTTTCACTGTAATTAATTAAAATTCCTTTTAATTTTTTTAAAAAGCTTGTTTTATGTGAAGACCACAAAACATCCACAAAAATAGAAGGAGCATGTGCAGATCACAACATATAAAAATACAACAACAAACATTATGAGACCACAATAGGGACCAGAAAGTAGCCAAATAAACATTTGAGACCACACTCAACATTAAACTAATGACAACATCCATTATCTAATACACACCAACACATATGTAACCAACAAGAAGGATGCATCTGAAACACACAAACATATCTAACATACACCAATAATGAAATCTAACATACCTCAGTCAACTCAACAAGCTTCGATGCTCACGACTTCTCTCGAGGATTGCTGACCACTACGTTGCACAAATGGTGCTTCCATTGACCAACTTCACCTCAGTGACCAATAATGATGGAGAACAAAGGGCGATTGAAAACAACGAAGAAAAGAAGAGACGGTAATAAAAAATTATCGTATTCACTTCTAATATGTTTTCATTAATTATTAAATTTGTCTTAACTAAATCTTTTTGAAGTTAATAATTGTTTTATTCAACTAATGACATGATTAAATTTTGTTAGGGTTAAGAAAATAATTAGTCATCTAATCCCTCTGTTTAATGTCTGTTTAATATTTAATATTAATGGTGGGTGCCACACTTTAAATATATAATAACTTTTCTTTAATTTAATTAAAATTTGGCTATCGTTGATGTGGCATAGACCCCCTCACCCACCCCCACTCTTTTCAATAAAAAAATATTTCGAAGTATTAACCTGACACTTAACATAATTATTTGAATTTTTTGTCAAGGTGAGATTAAAATTTAATGCTTTCCAAATGTTAGGTTTATAATTATTTACTCTCAAATGTTAGAGTTAAAGTTGTGGATTGGTAAAAAGGTTAGAGTTAAAATTGACCCTTTGCCAAATCGTAATAGTAAATGAAATTAAAATTTAAGCTCTTTTCTCTGACACCATACGCATATAATATTTATTGTGTATTATAATTCACGCAAAACTACAAAGAATTCTAGGATTTTATATATAGAATGTAGTAAAGTATCCTATAATTATTTGCTTGAATTTTTTGGATATTAAAATCTTCTATATAGTATTTATAATCTAAAAATTCAATCAAGTAAAGGTTATAGAACTCATTGAAATATGTTTTGATATTACAAATAGAAATTAAAGATCAAGTGGTAACGATTGTATGATTATAGAATCTATTGAAACATGTTTTGATGATACACCAAAAAATTAAAAGGTATATGATGATTTAATAAAATTTTATATACATTGTTAATAAAAGAATATTAGAATTAGAAAACATGTTTATAGTTTTTAAGACTAATGAATCTCCTAATGTAAAAACCTAACAGGATCTAATTACAAATGAATTAGATAATTCAATTTAAGTAATACAATAATGTTTTTTAGGGATAAAATTAAACGAGGTGTAAATATAATTGCGGGAAAGTCCTTTCGGCATTGGTATTATTATTACGTGGGACGAGGCTAACGGTAACGACAAAGAACAATCTATAATGAGTAATGACAATGGAGTAGGATCCACGCACTATTACAGTTGCAAGAAGGGACCGTTATTATGTTTAATCAACTTCGACTTGTTTTCCTGTGAACTGCCTAACTCATCAATAGGTTTTTTTTTTTAATTGCATTAAATATCCTGGCTTAGTCAGACTAATTCTAAGTCCTACGACCCCACCCCAAGAACTTAGAGGATGTAAATCTGGAACACCAAGATCCCTCAGGTTCCTACGTAGCCTGTACACTTCTGCGCACAAGGAGTCTTCACACACTCTAGATTGTTCAGCTGATGATTGGTCACTGGCTCCCCCCTGCTCAGCATCAGATTCCCATCAACCCCCAGGTTCCCTAGCAGCTCCAACTCCTACACTGCCACTGGAAGCGAGGCGTCCGTAATTGATCCGATCAAGGAGCTTTGCCTAGGGAGCTAGAGGATCATCAATAGGAACATTCCTATTTCTCCTCCTTTGGCGTGACTCGAACTCAAGACCTCCTTAGAAAGAAGAGCCTTAAGTGAGGAATTTAGACCAATTGGTCCACTCCTCGTTGTCGATATAAATCTTATTTTGTTGTGTCTACGCTGTCACATTTTATCTCGTTTATATATTTATATAGGTCTTAAATGTAGATAAGATAACTTGAAATAAAATTGGAATAGCAAAAATGGGTCCCAAATTCTTCTCTTGTTTTTTCTTGTTAATTTAATTTAGCTATATATGTATATATAAAAGCATAAGGTGGCAATTAATTTGATATAGAAATCAAATAATTGAATGTTGTGGAAGCTTTAGGTCAAAAAAGTAAACTACATTTTCAAACATATTAGAAAGTGGAGGGTATTTCACTTGATACATGTGATATAGTCGATCCCTATCAAGGAAGAAGTATGTTACACTTACACTATCTTGTGAAATGCTGTAAGAGTTAATGCAATTTAATGGCCTATACCCAAAAAAGTTGATACTTGTTTTTACCCTAAAAATAAAGTGAAATGAAAAGAAAAGCAAGCAATTCGATATGGATTGTCCCAAGAGAAAACATGAAATTACGCGTACACCCACGACCACGAGTGACTGGTGACGCACAAGGTAAGGTTTCCTCGGCTGAAACTTGAAAGCCAGAACTAGAGGGAGAGAGAGCACAGCACCATCCATGTTACTACTTACTTGCTACTTCCCGTTTTATATCTATCCAACTATCAAGCAAAGTGTTAATTAATTATAACCAGATAGAAACACACCCAGAGAGAGAGAGAGAGAGGTGATCTCATCGCTCCAATGGAGCCAGAATCTGGATTTCAATCTTCTTCTCGCCTTTCTCAGGTCACTTTCTACTCTCTTTTTTTCCTCCTACTTTGGTAGGTTTCGTTTAATTGAAGCTTTAGTTTCTTTTTGCTGCTATTTGAAAAAGAAAAATGCAAGGGGACAACATGTAGTTGTCTTGGCTTGATTGTAAAAGTGTCCTGCTTGATCGGTGTTGTAAATCAATGGAAGAGTATCAGTCTCTGATCTCTTCTGTGTTTGGAGTCACTTGGTGGTTTTGAAGTTGGATTTTTTTGGGTCTTAAATGCCTTGTTATCTGTTATCAGCTGCATCTCTTAGATCAGCTTCAATTCTTTAGTTGCCGCTTTCACTCAAACTCTTGATTTTGCTTATTTTCTCGTTTTTTGGTTGTTTCTCATTTCAATTTCTCATATGATTCTTTTATTATTTCTTAGAAATTATAACCAGGATTTCTTCACCCTGCTAACAATTTCTTTTCCTTTTTCAACGCATTCTCGTCTATATCATAAAGTTTGTTTAATTATACGCTTAAAGGGTCTGTTTTTCAGGAGCAAAAGTGAACGATGTTGTTCTCTACCAGAGCATGTTATAATTTTTTAATCCAATAAACGAAAACCCCTTTCAAGTTCTGATTCTTTGAACATTTCTTGATGCTTTTTAATTGTTAAAGAAGAGAAATCAAAATGGACAAAAATTTACAACTTTTCAAATTATTTATTTACTTTTAGAACTTGATTGGCCTGCAGAAAAGTAAACAGATTACTAGCTTGGTTGACTCTGGCTAATATTGCTAAAAACCACTATGGCTTGTCTCAATTTCAGCGAACTGAAATATATCTCTTTGAAAACACCTTTTAGTTAATTTTGTTGTTTTGGCAATTGCATTTTGTTAGTGCTATATGCTACGCGTTATCAGGAATGACTTTATGTTTTTCGTTTTCTTGTACTATTTCTTACGCTATTGCTTATTTTTGGCTGCTGTAGGTTTCTAAGTAAGGTTTTTGTGCTTATTTTTGGCTGCTGTAATCATATTTCAGCTGGATCAACTTAACTAGAGCCTATCTTTTCTAGGACTAGCCTTGTTGGTAGCTCAATGAAAGCTAAAAAATTGGTGGCTTTTTGCAGTTTTCATGGGTAAATCTATCGAAGAATCTGCTACTAGCATATCAGAGCTTTGGTGTGGTATATGGAGATTTAAGTACATCACCTCTCTACGTTTACTCAAACACTTTCACTGGGAAGTTGCAGAATTATCGGAATGAGGAAGCAGTACTTGGAGTATTTTCTCTAATCTTTTGGACCTTTACACTATTACCCTTGATTAAATATGTCTTTATCCTACTGAGTGCTGATGATAATGGTGAAGGTAAGACTAATTCTTCATCAACTTAGGTTTTCATCTTACAAATTCCAATTCTTACTCTCTATCAATGGATCTTAATTCATTCCAGGTGGCACATTTGCTCTTTATTCACTGCTATGTCGACATGCTAAGTTTAACTTACTTCCGAATCAACAAGCAGCTGATGAGGAGCTGTCAACCTATAAATATGGCCCCTCAGCGAATGTTGCAACCTCTTCTCCATTGAAGAGATTTTTGGAGAAGCACAAGAGGTTACGTACTGCTCTACTAGTTGTGGTGTTGTTTGGTGCTTGCATGGTCATTGGTGATGGTGTGCTCACTCCAGCTATATCAGGTAATAAATTTCTGTATATTTATGGTGGGATATGACATTAGTCTTTGGTTACTAACCCTTATAAAATCCAATTGTTTGTGAGACATGATTTAACTTGTGGAGGAACAATTTATAGATTTTGGCAGACACAATTCCCTTGATTTCAGGGTTACTAAGTGGGACAACTGAGACTCAAAAGTTTACATTTGACACATTGATGAGATGACTTTACTTGTCACATGAACTGATACTATTGGTGATAGAAGCATCTTGGCTTTTCAATCTCTGCATCCCATTGTTGGAGATTTAAATTTAAGTCCATTGATACATAGAGGAATATGTTTTGTGTGCTTGTGTGCATGCGTGCATAGGATAATTCCCTATTTTGGGGCTTTTGTTCATTGAGGCATGTTCATGGAATTGATTCGATTATTCGATTATAGATTACAAGTTCATAACCCTAGCTTATCCTCATTTTGGTAGAACAAATCTACTAATTGTTGGATTCCAATTAGTAAGAGGATCTTGAACTAAGTCATAGATTCTAGAAGCTAAGAAAGGGTATCTTGAACAATTTCAATAATGGGGTTCTTTCATATTCCTGGTATTGTGGATGAACATACAATCATACACAATTCGATGTGGCGTGTTTTTCTTACATTTTTCTGTTGCATTATATAAACTTTATCTTGTAGTGGCACAGGTGCATCTTTAGTTATGATTTAAAATTTCTGATCATTAACTAATGCGGTTTTTTTGTTCTTGCTTGCAGTTTTATCCTCAGTGTCAGGGTTAAAAGATACTGAAAGTAAACTAACAAAAGGTAAATCCTATATTTCTTTTTAATTTCTCAAATTTGCTTCTCCTTCTGTGTTTTTTCTTTGATTTGTTTAGCAATTGATTCATGCCTATATCTTTAAGGTATCCCTGAAATTGATTTGTTTTACATATTAGCATTCACTTTTGTCAGGTGAACTGCTCTTGCTTGCCTGTGTCATTTTGGTCGGCCTGTTTGCTCTACAGCATTGTGGCACTCACAGAGTAGCCTTTGTGTTTGCACCAATTGTAATCATCTGGCTGCTATCAATCTTTTCTGTCGGGCTTTACAACATCATATATTGGAATCCAAGGGTTATACATGCATTATCACCTCATTATATTATCAAGTTCTTTAATCAAACTGGTAAAGATGGCTGGATCTCTCTTGGAGGAGTTCTTCTTAGCATAACTGGTATGTTTCTTTTTAATATGTTGGTTGGTTTTTGCAACCAATGCACAATTATCAGCTGGTTTATTGCTTGAAATTTTCCTAACTTGTAAATTGGAAGGCAGAAACTGCTTGTTCACTAACCATGTGTTGGAACTTGGTTCACTTGATATATAAGCCACAAATCTGTACAAATTGCTGATAATTTGTGAGATCAATTATCAGGTGCTGAAGCCATGTTTGCTGATCTTGGTCATTTCACTGCCATGTCTATCCGGGTATAAAACATTAACATATGTTTGGCAATAAAGTATTGTTGTTTGCTGAATTACTTCTCTCAATATCACAAGTGAGAAATTCTCTATGCAGCTTGCTTTTGCATTTGTTATATACCCCTGTTTGGTGGTGCAATATATGGGTCAGGCTGCTTTTCTCTCCAAAAATGTTAATTCTGTTGCAAATAGCTTCTTCCTCTCTGTTCCTGGTATTGATTTTGATCCTCTCTGTTCCTGGTATTGATTTTGATTTAAACTAATAGATCTCCTTTCTAAAACTGTATGGAATCTTTTATCTTTCTATTTTTAATGTCTACCTGTGTATTGCAGATCCAGTATTTTGGCCTGTTTTTGTGATCGCCACTCTTGCAGCTATTGTTGGGAGTCAGGCTGTTATAACTGCTACTTTTTCTATTGTGAAGCAATGTCATGCCCTTGGTTGTTTTCCGCGTGTTAAAGTAGTCCACACATCAAAACATATATATGGGCAGATCTACATCCCAGAAATAAACTGGATTCTTATGGTCCTTACTCTTGCTATAACTCTCGGATTTGAAGACACAACTTTGATAGGCAATGCTTATGGTAGGTCTCCCTCCTTCCCTGTCTCTCCCTCTCCCCCTCTCTCTCATGACTTGTTAAACAAACACACACCTTGCCGGGCTACTAAAATGCAAAGTACTTTCTAGTTGCTGTAGCTTCTGCCTCTATTTTTTGCTGTTTTCTGTTCATACTCCAAACATTTTGCATTGCTGATGTGACATCTAAAGAATTGTAACAAAAAGGGGCCTGTCAAGTTGATGTTAAGTTTCAAAGCAATTGCTTATTTGATGACAGAGGCATTGAAAGTTGTTTGAACCTTTTTCATTGCTTCCTCTATTCCAATGTGATTTTACTTGAAAGTGGTAATTAATTTTAAAACTTGTGGTTTACTTCCAGGAATTGCGTGCATGACGGTTATGTTCATCACAACATTTCTTATGGCACTTGTCATAATCTTTGTTTGGCAGAAGAGTATATTCCTGGCAGCATCATTTCTTCTAATATTCTGGTTCGTTGAGGGAGTCTACTTGTCAGCAGCGCTAATTAAAGTACCCCAGGGTGGGTGGGCTCCTCTTGTGCTGTCAGTAATCTTCATGCTTGTTATGTATATCTGGCATTATGGTACTCGCAAGAAGTACAATTACGACCTGCACAACAAAGTTTCCTTGAAATGGTTACTAGGTTTGGGCCCTAGCCTTGGCATTGTTCGTGTGCCTGGCATAGGCCTCATTTACTCAGAGCTGGCAACTGGAGTACCTCCAATCTTCTCTCACTTTGTGACAAATCTCCCTGCATTTCACAAGGTTTTAGTTTTTGTTTGTGTAAAATCAGTTCCAGTACCATATGTTTCTCCTGATGAACGATTTCTCATTGGCCGTGTATGCCCAAGACCATATCGTATGTATAGGTGCATTGTACGGTATGGCTATAAGGACATTCAGCGGGATAATGGGAACTTTGAGAATAATCTTATTCAAAGCATAGCTGAGTTCATACAGATGGAAGCAGTTGAACCGCAATTCTCTAGTTCTGAGAGTCCATCACTTGATGGTAGAATGGCTGTTATGAGCACTAGAACTGGCCAATCGAGCTTGAGTTTGGTAGTATCTGAGCAAGATTCCTTTCCACTTGATGGTTCAATTCAAAGCAGTAAATCGTTAACCCTTCAGAGTTTAAGATCAGTGTATGAAGATGAGAACCCTCAGAACAGAAGACGTCAAGTGAGGTTTCAGTTGCCACAAAATACTGGAATGGATCCTTCAGTTAGGGAAGAGCTACTCGATTTGATCCAGGCAAAGGAAGCAGGAGTTGCGTATATAATGGGGCACTCTTATGTAAAAGCTAGGAGGAACTCCTCATATTTGAAAAAGCTTGCAATTGATATCGGGTATTCATTTCTTCGGAAGAACTGCAGGGGACCTGCTGTGGCACTAAACATTCCTCACATTAGTCTCATTGAAGTTGGCATGATATACTATGTCTAGGAATTGTGAGGATTCTATCACATTGACCAGCAGCGGCTCATATATTCAAAGGCCGCATCAAGAGGTGGCCGATACAGGGGACATGTGAAGAGTATATTTTGGAATAGGTAATGTTCATGCAGATGTTTAAAATCTTAGCTTCCCTTCTCGTACATATGAAAATATTTTCAGCATTTATTATTACTGGATGAACTTATTTAGGTTTATCATATGACAAGTTAGTGAATAAAAATTCCTTTCCAAAC
Source organism: Erythroxylum shatona (assembly GCA_027568895.1). Taxonomy (NCBI): domain Eukaryota; kingdom Viridiplantae; phylum Streptophyta; class Magnoliopsida; order Malpighiales; family Erythroxylaceae; genus Erythroxylum; species Erythroxylum shatona. Next base: position 18,859,572 of record JAOSBK010000007.1, on the reverse strand, counting down.
CCTACGCCCTTTCCCAACACCAACAGGAAATGGAAAGCAATGCTGAGAATTGTCTGCAACACATCGTAGTAGTGGCCTCTAATCGACGGGAGGGGGTCCTCTGGCCCCTTACCCTGGTCCTATTCTGGCCCCCTTTCATCTGAGCCATCCACTTAGGTGGGTCCTACTTGAGTGGATGGTTCAGATGAAAAGGGGCCAGAATAGGGCCAGAGGAAGGGGGACAGAGGATCTGGCCCCCTAATCGACTTGCCCTGGCTTGCCGTAAGCTAATGGCGATAAGATCTAGGTAGATATCTTAACAATCATAGCTGGCGAAAGGTATTTCATTGAAGGTTTCTATACATGTACACATATATAACAAGAAATAAACTTTGACTGGCTAGAAAGGAGAAGCAAAAGAGAGTATCAAGTAGGTGGGGGTGTATTTTTATGTTAACCCTCAGAAACGTGTATATCGACCGCTCCCTCCTCCGGACTCGACTCCTAAAACAAATTAACAAAAGCAAAAGCGAAATTGAAAAAAGAAAGAAAGGGACAAGCCACAAGTTGGATGACCCAGCTGCCACCTGGTTAATGATGATCATCCCTAGCTGTGAATCTCCTTTATATACTTGCTAGCAGCAGCCATTTAAGATAATGCTTTGTTTGTTATACGGCTTATCAGCTGTTTTTTAGTTTAGATGTTTGATTATGTTAAAAAGTTGTTTAGGTGTTTGGTTATGAGATGGATAGGTTGGTTTATTCAATTTAATCAGCTGTTTTGTGAGAAGCTCCAACAATGCAGCGCTCAGGAGCAATCAGCTAAAATAGTTGTTTGCAATGACTATTCTAACCAAGACCAACGACAGTCCAGGATCATACCTAGAGGCCAGCTTCATAAATAAGAGCCAGCTACACTTGAACACCCGTCCAAGTTAAGTACGGCCGTCCACTTGTGTTGGTTACTTTTTATTTTTATTTTTATTTTACTTATTACTATAATAAAAAATTTAATTTAATTTAATTTTAATTTTAATTATGCTACTATTAATTTTATAAAAATTGGAATAAACATGATAAAAATAAAAAACAAAATAATTGTTTGTATTTGCGTCAACTCATTTTTATTTTAATTTAATTTTTAAAATAAAAAATTTAAGATAAAATTTTAAAAATTTTAAAAATTGATTAATTTATTTATAAATTATAGAATACAACCATCCGTTTCGGAAGACTCCAACACCACCTATATTCATCATCCAACAATTAATAATAATAATTAATTTGTAAAATTTGTTTTCCATGTCTTAATTAATTTAAACATTTTAACTTTTGTTATTTATTTTAATAATTCAAAAATTATAAATTATAAACAAAAATATATTAAATTTTGATTAGATTAAAAATTTTATTTAACTTTAATTTATTAATTCATTAAATAATTTATTATTCTTTACTAAAAATATCCAAGAATACTAAGATATATAATATTCATATCCTTATAAATTTTTTTAATCATGTTCTCATAAGTTATTTTATACATAAATAATTAATATTAAATAACTAATTTTACCAAACATCTCTAACAAATAACTAATGCAATTCGTTAATCAAATCAGCTAATAAAAACAGTTATCAGTTAATGGCTGATAGAATCAGCTAATAGCTAATGCAATCAGTTGTTTGCCAAACAAGGTCTAAACGACCTAGGGAGGCAAGCGTACTTAATTAGAAGAACTACGTGTGAGATTTCTATTAAGGGCTTAGGGAAGTGAACAAGGCATGATCGGCAATATTATCATATGAAAACCATGTCGTGCCATGCTTAGAAGTGAACAAGGCAGTCACGATCGACAATATTATCATTTAAAAATCATGTGGTGCCATGCTTAAACAATCTCAACGGAACAGAAGACATACCTAGCAGTCGTTGTGATACACTGAAGAGAGTGGTTGAATCAATCCACAGTGCATTATGTAGAATGATGAGTAACCATGGCGCTGATAATGCTCGACAGTCTGGTATCGACATCACCCAGGCTCAGTGGTTGCTTGGTAAATGTGACCATGGTTTCAATCCCATCTCTTTTTTGAAACATTGTATTATAAGAAACGAGGGGTACAAAACAAGCCACATATAATAGTGGCAAAATGCTCCATAGAGAGCTAAGCCAACAGATCAAGTATGGGGAATAACATGGTAAGTGTTGCAAAGGTTTTTTTTTAGACACTAAACTTAATGGAATCTATTTCTTTACACGACAATCTTACTTAAGTTAGATTAAGCAAGACTTGGTCTTCCTATGTGATTGTCGACCAACTTAGTCTTGAACATCTCCCAACCCTTGTAATTTTTACTCTCATTCTTACAAGCATACTATGTAAATAATAAATAATCAAAGTCAACAATTAACACACAAGAGCTATAACAAAAACCAACCTTTGTTACTTCTTTAAAAGTATACAAAAGAATGATATCTCTCTCTTTTATTCGATTCCCTTCTCCACTATCTCTGTTTTTGGAGCAATACTCAAATAAGTTATTTATTGGTACATCTCACTTTACAATTCGTAATGTTAATTGGAACTAACCAGATCACTTCTATCCTTATTAAATTATATCACACTAAATAATTAAATGACACTCTCATTCAAATAGAACTCTCATCTAATAGGATTTAGCTACATTTTAACTAATAAGATAATAAGATATTTATATTTAACTAAGAAAGATATATCCATATCCATAAAGAAATCTACTATCTTCAAATGATTCTCCCACATGGTTTTTATCTTTTATAGTTGATGTATATCTAATGTGATTTTACTTGCTACATCATCTAAGATTTCCCCTTGTTCTCTATTCATTGATGATGAGTCATCCAAGCTCAAAGATTTTCATAATGCACTAGTCCAAACCAATGCTTACTCATATCAATTCTATTTGTCATAATCTGCCTATTTGAGCACACATTATATACTTAGAGTTCTCACGTGTCTCCTTCACACATGTGATCCAACTAACCTTTAACATAAGGTCCATCTCCAGCTCATCTTTTGGTCTAACATCTGAATCTTACATCTAGTTAAAGATTTTTGCCAATATGCACCAATGCATGCCAACACTAACCTACTGTCAAGCTTTCATTGATAATGCCTCTTTTCCTTGTCTACTCAGAAGTCTTTGCCTTATTCTATTATCCTAGGTGTCAAATATTGATTAAGGCTCTTTAATGTTTTCACGATTTAACAATTAGGACTTAGGGGTCTAATAATAAGCCAACTACAAAGTTAAGGACATCACAATTTGGTAAGAAATCTAAGAGAGAATATAGAGAATTGATATATCCTTAAAAGAACTTCAAGCATTCTATAGTTAATATAACATGTGCCTCATACAATCTTGTAGGTTATGAGCAGAAATGAGTTGTCAAGTCCAGTTAGTGGTGAGTTTTGTCACTGCATTAAGGTTTCTATGTTTGTTTGAAAAATACGTGAGTTCCTTTCCTACCTTTAGATCACCATGATGAATGAATTTGAAGTTGCTAGACCATATTATGTACTCAGTATTGGTTTATATCCTACAATCGGTTGGTTGTAGTATAGTGACATAATAATTTATAGACATTCTTTATCTTATACATATTCAGATGTATATGATAAAGTCAATAAGATAAATATACATTCTAAACGAAACTATGATGAAATTATAATTATGATATTCATATTGCATTAATGTATCATCCCTAAATTGTTCCTAGTTAATATTCTATTAAGATTGGATGTTAATAGAATTTTAAAAGACTAGCATTCATTATATTTTTTCTTATAAAGGACGTAGTCGATCTTATAGACTAAAGTATGAAGATACTTAAACAAATGTATGGGAACTTATTATAAAGCAACTTTATTGAACTAATCCCGTATAAGAAATCTATTTGCAACATTACTTATATGTCTATGGAAATTCTCACTGTGATAATTGTATAAATGATTCTTTGACTTAAGATCACCAAAGTTATCTTATACAAGAATTGGTTTGTTTTGATACTATTTATGACCTATTCTAGTCAAGGTTAGCTCAAATAGTAGTCATTGGATATAGCATAAAATATATGGAGGTAGTTGAGTGATTAATATATAATTCATTACTATAAAGTAATTAGGGAGAATGATTCATTATTCTCAATTAGTATTCATTCTGGAAATACTTAGCCAAAATGGAATGATACTTTGTAAAATAGTTTACAAATTTCATTAATTAAATCAATTACTAATGGTGGGAAACTAACATGATTAAACTCAAAACATAGTTGATATTAATTCTATATTCTATGTTTAATTATAATATACGATGAAAATATTAAATTATACACAAAAATCATGCACATAAAGGTTAGTTAAAACCATATTGACATTCATAAATATTTAAGCCATCATGATGTATTGCTAGATGTCAGTTTTGATCTATAGTTTTAAATTGATTAATTAGAGAATAAAAATAGTTTAATTTATCTAATCATAAATATAATTTAAGGTTATAATTTATATCCATTGCCATTATATTTGGAAACAAATGTGTCATACATAAAAAAATGGGTTAAAGAGAAAAAATATTTTAAGCAAGTTAGACTGGATTGTAAAGTTTGAAAATTTTTATGATTAATTATGAGATATTTATTAAATAAGAATCAATATAAGATATTAGATCTTATTTGATCATCATAGGAATTTAATTAGAATAAATTGTAATTCTAATTAAAGATTAATTAAAATCAGAAATTTAATTTTAATTAAATTACTAAAATGTCTAAAACCTACTATAAATAAGCCTTTGCTCTAAGGGAGCTATTACTCCTTACCTAACAATCTTTGTAATAGTAATAGAGGTCACTCAACTTGTTCTATGGGTACCATTAAAGGTTAGATACTGGAACTATAATGGTAGAGATGGGTTAACTTTAGGAACAATTTAAGGGATACGATAAGAAAAGATCATGCTTCAGAATAAGGTATGAGTTATGATTCATGCTTTATTATGATTTATATGTTAATCAATTTATAGAATTTGGTGATCTTGGGTTTGAGAAATTAAAATTAAAATATTTTATAATTATTTTTCCACACATAAGATTAGATCTCGCCATGATTTTCTAAAAGTAGTATTAGAACTAACTTTAATTTTGATTGAAAATATTTGATTGTTATTGATTATAAATTTGGAATTGAATTACAAATGGTTTACAAATAAAATCTAATTTTCCTAACAATATGAAAAGTTCATATTAAATCATTAAAAGCCTAAGTTTTAATATTATATTAGATTTGAACCATAAAAACTTGTTAGAATAATGTCTGAGTCTAAAATAAGACTATTTAGTTATTGGATTAGTGTAATATAAAGTTAGAATAAGGGTTGTTTGAGTATTGAAATAAAATATTCTAAACCTAGTTTTGAGTTTGTTTAGTTCTTGGATTGAGAGTAACCCAATTCTAGAATTAGATTTTTAAATTCAAAATAAATTTCAAAATCATATTAATTACTTTTATTATTTTGATTAAGGTTAATAATTCGATTAAGGTTTATTTGATTTATTCGGAAAATACATTAAAATAAATTTTAAGTCTTAATTTTTTTATCAAGTCAACTGTTAAAAAATAAGGTCGGGATCTGATCTCATGCTACCAAATAATTACAAAACTTTTTGTTTTGATTTTCTAAAAATTAATATCACTTAAATTCTATAATATGATTAACATAAAAAAACATGAAAAATAATTTGTAACTTATTACAAAACTTGATTATTTTTTTTGTCATTTATGTCAAATTGTTTCTAAAATTGACTCATGTCAACTATTATAGCTGCATAAGTTTTCGACTTGTTATAAAGAGAGTTAAGTAAAGAGTACTAGCTATCTTAGAGTTTATGTCTATTTATAATAGTTTTAGACATTTTAGTGTTTTAATTGAAATTGAAATTAAAATTTAATTTTAATTTAATTTTAATTAGAATCACAATTATTTCTAATTAAATACTAATTATGCCTAAATAATACCTAATATCTTATCTCAGTCCTTATTCATTAAATATCTTATATTAATAATAAATTTCTCAAACTTTATAATTAAGCCTAATCTGAATAATTCATCTTTTCTCTCTCTTATGTTAGCCTTTGTTCATTAACATAAATTTCTCAAATTTTATAATTAAGTATAATTTGAATTAAATATATTTCCTTTCTTCAATATGTTATTTGTGTGCAATCATTAAATTTTTTTTGTTACAAGGGAAAAAACAAAGCTACACGACGCCCTGTTTATCACGTTATAGTAGCTCCATAACTGTCGTCGAGGGCTCTTGGAGGATATGAATTCCTGGAGTAGCGATGGCTGCGATGGAAGCCAAGGTGTCTGTGCACTGATTGCCTTCCCAATAAACATGTTGTAGACGCACCTCCTAGGCCCGTTGGAGTAGCTTCCGGGTACCTGTCACCAAAAGATTCTCGTCAAAGGGCAAATTAGGAGAAGAAGACAGGATGTTGATAACTTTAAGGGAATCCACTTCGACTACGACTCGTCGAAAGCCCAATGTCCAAGCCAGGTGAAGTCCGGAGTGGACACTCCACAGTTCTGCAGTTAGCAGAGAGCCAAGCCCAATATGGTGGAGGAACTCTCCACACCACTGACCGCGCCAGTCGCGAATTAGCCCCCCTTTCGTAGCTAAGAGACCTCCTTATTTAACTGCACCATCCGTATTGAGCTTGACCCAGTTCTCTAGTGATCGGACCCACCCTACTAGGCTACCCATGGGTAAATCCTGCGTGGGAAGCACACAACTCTCTGCTGCCTAGGCTTTTTCAATCCAGGCGACATGGTCCATCACAATTTTATCGCCGACAACTGGCCACATGAAATCAGGTTCAAATACGCTCCTGTTTCATTGCCAGAGGAGCCAACAAGCTACTCCAAATATGGATGGCCAGTCGAAATGTCTCACTTGACAGGTCGTTGTGAGGTTGGCATGCACCCACGTCCTCATGTCCTGGAGGAAAAACCTCAGAGTGACCAATTCCGGGGGAAAGGTTCCCCAGAAGGCTCGCGCTCTCTGGTAGTCCCGTAGGACATGGAGAGTAGATTCTTTCATACCCACAGTGGTGGCACCCGCTAGAGGAAGCGATGTGGCTCGCCACTCGTCGTTGGTTAGTCAGAAGGTTGTCCTTCACCATCAGCCATAGAAAGGCCCTGATCCGCTGGGGGCCTGCTTACTTCCAAATTAAATCTTAGAGCCATGTTATGTTAGTGGGGCTCCTCCTCTCGAGTAGGCCGTAGGAAGACGTCACAGTAAACCGTCCATGGGTAGTGTGGCCCCATTGGATGCTATCCTCATCCCAACTATCCGGAGGGGTAGGGAGCACTTCAATGTCCAGACACGCGAAGATGGGGAGATGTTGAGGGAGAAGGTGGCGTTTCTAGGTGCGATCCTCATTCTGGTAATTGGCAACAGAAGCATAGAGGTCACGCTCCGGGATTTGGGAGATGGCTACATGAACGAGAGGCCCCCAGTCTTTGACCCAGTTATCTAGCCAGAATAGGATGCACTGGCCATTTCGATGTCGCCACTGAATACCTTGACGGACGACGTGCCAAGTGGTTGAAATGCCTCTCCAAATGTTCGACACGCCGACCTGATCGATAGAAAGGGGGATGTGGTGTAGGTCAAGACGATATTTAGCTTTCAGAATCCGAACCCAGAGAGCATGAGGCTGAGTTAATAACGCCCAACCTAATTTGGCCAGTAGAGCGTCGTTAGAAGAGCGGATACGTTTAAGCCCCAGTCCCCCCTCTTTCTTGGGTTGACAAACTGTGTTCCAACTGGTAAGGTGTATCTTTCGATGATCATCCGTGGAGCCCTAAATAAAATCTCGCATAATTCGCTCTAGCTCATCTCAAAGCTGACGCGAAAGTCGAACTGTTTGCATGGTGTAGATGGGCAAGGCTGCCAACACCGATTGAGTAAGGGTAACTCTGCCTGCAAGGGATAGGACCTGTGCTCGCCATCCCGCAAGCTTCTGTCGCGTTATATCAAGAATATGCTGGTAAGTGCGGCGCAACGCCCGCTCATGAATCAACGGAACGCCAAGATATTTCTCCAAGTTAGATGTGCGTGTGATATGAAGGCCTTGGCTAAGTCTACGTGCAAGGCCTGGGGAGACATTCTTCGAGAAGAAAACTCGTGTTTTGTCCTTATTCACTTTCTAACCGGAAGCTGCGCAAAAAGCCTCTAAAGTACGGGCGATAATTTGGGTCTGAGTCTTCGTAGCTTCTGCAAACAAGACTAGGTCGTCAGCAAAGAACAGGTGAGATATAGGAGGCCCCGTAGGGCTCAGTTTGATAGGCTTCCAAAGACCTTGCTCTACCTGGCTCGAAATAAGTTGACCTAGTCTTTCCATACAGAGGACAAACAGGTAAGGCGATAGCGGATCGCCTTGTCTGAGATCCCGTAAGGGGCTAAAGAAATCAGTATAGGTGCCCTGCCAAGCTACTTGAAAGGTCACTGTGGACATACACTTCATAATGACCAGAATTAAGTGATTTGGGAGCCCGATGTCTATCAGCGTTTGGTGAATAAAATCCCAGCAGAGTCGGTCATAGGCCTTTTCGAGATTGACCTTGATAGTCATGGTCCCAGCTTTTCCCCTTTGCTTTCGCATGGAGTGGATGACTTCATAGACAATAATAATATTATCCGTGGTTTGTCTGCCCGGGATAAAGCTACATTGGGGAGCCTGCACGAGCCAATCCATGTGAGTTTTCAGACGATTCACAGTGACCTTGGAAATGATCTTGTAGAGAACATTACAGAGACTGATCGGACGAAACTGCGTGATAAGCCTCGGGGAAAGAGCTTTGGGAATTAGGACAAGGATGGTGTGATTTAAATCATACTCCCAACGTTCCAGCCTAAGACATCCTTGATATATTCTGTCACAGTTGGCCCCACCTGGCCCCATTGTTTCTAAAAGAATAAGGCATTGAAGCCATCCGCTCCCAGAGCTTTATTGGGGTTCATGCCGAACACCGCTGAGTGAATTTCACTCTCATGGATGGGTTGATGTAAAGCTTGGAGGCATTCAGCAGTAAGCCGGGGAAAAGCTCCCGAGATGGGGTATCTAAGATCTAGTCCATTTTCTTGCGTGTACAGATTTAGGAAGAAGTCTCGAGCTACTAAGAGCAGTTGGCCCGGGTCAGAGATTAGGTTTCTCTGGAGATCCTGGAGGCTCTCAATCTTCAATTTTTTATGCTTGGAGAACGTGAGAGTGTGATAGTATTTTCAATTATGTTGAAATAGATACAAAAGCGTTTGCTTTTGGTGTCTAACATGTTGAGGGTTCGATGGTACTACAAGGGACGTGTCCTAGGTGGTTACTCCTATTAAGAAAGGGAACAATAACTTAAAGCAGCTTCAGATGGCGCAGTAGAGAACAACATCAAGTGCTGTACGTGATGACGAACCATTGAAATCACGACAACAGTCTTCTTCTCCAGCGGCGTTGACACGTTCTCTCTAGTCACAATGACATTGAGTATGAAGGAGCTGTAAATTGTCATGTTCGTCGTTGTAATTTTCTATTGGCAAGTTCGATCATGTACAATTGGTTTCTATGCTCACAAGATGATGCTAGTGACGATGGCATTCGATGACTAGCTAATGGTGGCTAGTGGTTGGCTGTTTGTGGTGGATTAGGTTTATAGGTTGACTACGTTCTTATAATTTCTTTATTATTTAACGTCACATCAACTTTTTGTAGGTCCATATTATCCTTTCAAATGTTGCAATTACCTAGACTTACCGAATTAATTTTTGATACAATGTAACACCGGTAGCAGTTAATATTAAGTATTATTTTAATTTATTTTTAATTTTATAAAATAGTTCTTAAATTTTTTAAAAATTACAAAATAATTCGTTGTCATATTATATAGTTGTACTATATAACTTATAATTTTACATCAACTATATTTTTAAAATTTATAATAATAAATAATAGCCACAATTAATATAAATTATAATAATTTTCAAATATTTCACATATAAATAATAACTACAATTAATATGAAAAAGACAATTATCATGATACTAGTATAAAATTAAAAATAATACAAAATATTTGAAATATTACAATTTTATTATATAATAAATAATAATTACATTAAAAAATCAAATAAAAAGAACACGATACTTAACTTTCTAATTATTACAATTTGTGATAAAAAACAATCAATTAAAAGTAATGAGTAATAAAAATATTTATTTTATTTTAAAATTAAAAATTAAAAATCACAATAAAAATTGAAATAAATAGTTAATTAAAACAATGTTTGAAAAGGGAGGGGTGTGGGAAGGAAATTTTTTTAAAATTCATGGTATTCGGACGATATTTACAATACCAGTCGAAACTAAATGAAATTGGCCGATACCAACTTATATTTACGATCGATATTTTTGAATGTAATTTGGTACCATTTTACGACCCATACAGTACGAAATTGAAATCTTTGGTAATATCATGGTTGAGTTACCAGACTAACTATTTTAAACTCACAAAAACTTATTATCATTAGGGTTAATACTTAATTGTCTAATAATACTATTTTGTAAACGCTTAAGATGTAGGTATAATTCTATAAATAATAATAGTGACTTATTTAGAACTTCAAAAAAATATTAGAAGCGATTTAAATCTTAGTCTAACTTTTGTTGTTAACTTTATTAATGTGTATGGTCGTATGAGTCTGGCTTTTTAATACTAGGTAACATGTGAAATTAAATAAATTTAAAATTGTTTTAAAAAATAATGAATGGGTCAATTTTTATTTTTAATTAAAATATAAAAATTACTATGAAGTTTACACTAAGGGGCTGCTTGGAAGAGGATGAATTGAATTCAATCTTCATCATATTGGAACCAAAAAAAGGACATGAATTGAATTCTTTCATGGGTGATACAACTCACCAAGGCAATGGAGACTTGAGGATGCCAATGGGTCCAATTACAAAGTCACGCTCCAACAAGCTCAAAGCACAATTTCAGATTTATGTACAAGCTTTTGTTTCATAAGAACTTCAAGAAGTTTTGTTGATCAAGCTTGGGAAAGAGCTTAGGAAGACGCCTAAGTGTGTGTGTACATTGGAGGCATCAAACCAAGAGGGCTAACACTTAGCCATTTTTCACAAGCACAAGTCTAATCAATGGGCTTGGGCTTATTTTATCTTATAAAGGGCATGTGGACTTCTTTTAGGCTTTTTCATGGGCTAATTTGCATTAAGTGTGCATGTGCTTCATTAAAAAAGTCATGTGCATGTTTTATTTTAAGGAACCAAGCTTGTGGGCC
>JAOSBK010000007.1:18830420-18842679 GCA_027568895.1 Erythroxylum shatona | reverse complement strand
TTAATATAATAAATACTAGTGAATTTATTATTATTAATATCCTCTTAAATTATATCTAAATATATGATAGATTTTTTGGGTGTTTTAGGTTTAGGTTTAAACCTAAAACCGCAAGTTAGAAACCTGAACCTGAACCATGAACCTAATTTTTCAGGTTTGGTTCGAACCGAACCTAAACTCAGGTTCGATTAACCTTGTTTACAGGTTTGGTTCATATGGTTCAGGTCCGGGTCACAGGTTCACAGATTTTCTTGAACACCCCTACTTCCCTCTATCCGGAGTAGAGCTAATTAGTACTCCATCCTATCTAAAATAAGTGTTGTTTTAGAGAGATTTTAATTATTCAAAATAAATATCGTTCACGATTTTTCATGCATGATTATAATTTTATTTTCAAAATTACCCTTTTATTTTTCTCACATCCTAATTATACAGATTATATTTTCAAGGCAATTCGACATATAATTAATAAGGGTATATCAAACATTTAACTAATTTTCTTAATAAGTGTGTATTTATCTAAAACAACACTTATTTTAGATAAAAGGAAGTACAGATCATAGATGACGACTTGATTTGATATTGACGTGAAATTCAACCCCCGTATCCCTAAAGTTGCAGGTGTAAGAGGAAAATGGCAAATGGTGATTCACGTAAAACAATGTCCAAAAGAATTGAATAATAAACAATCGGTTCAGATTCGAGATGAAATCCTCTATCCCCAAAATTGTATAGTAATCCTGTCCTATTAAATCTAAGCCATTTATTTATATAGAACTCACGTAAATAAATAGATTGGATTTAATTGGACAAAATTGGTACATAATTTTAGGGACAAAGTATCTGTCCCCTTCAAATTCAGGTTCAGGTATAGGACCTTGCTCGTCTTAGTTACACGGAAGAAAAGTCAAAGAGCGCACCGTTCCTTTCCTTCCCTCTTCTTCCTCGTCCGTATTCAACGTAGAGAAAAGAAAACGCATGATAGAGAGAGAGAGAGAGAGTTAGAAATGGCGTTGTTTCTTTACCAAATGCTCTCATCACTACCCCTTCTATGGCTGGGAATCTACCACCTCATCTCCACTACTGGAAACTACCTCAAATCTCCACAGGCTTACTCCGCCAGACCCTATCACCCCCTCTCTTCTTCTTCTTCACGTCTCAAACACCTCCAACTTTACCTTCTTATCCTGTGTCTTCTCGTCGCCTTCGCTCATCAAACCCTAATCTCCGCCGACGCCGACCCTCTTCTCAAAGGCAGCACTCCCGTCCACCGCTTCTCCTCCCTTCAGTCCGCCGCTGTCCTCTTCCTCTTCTTTATCCTCACTCTCGCTCTTCTCATCTCTGACTCCACCTCCCTCCTCCCTCTCCCCCACGATCTCTTCTTCGCTCTCGCCTCCACGGCCTTCTTCCTCCAGTACTACGTCGCCTCCTCTGCCGCCTCCGTCCAGACATCTGATCTCCAAGCCAAATGCGACTCTGTCTCCGCCCTCATCTCCGCCCTCTCCTCCCTCCTCTGCCTGATCCTCGCCTGCCAGCCCAGGTTCTTCATGGCCGACGTGGCTCTGGCTGGGTCCCTCTGCCTGCAGGGTCTCTGGATCTTTCAGACCGGACTTTCACTCTGCGTCGAAACGTTTATTCCGGAAGGCTGTCACCGGTTGCTGGATGTTGTGAACGGTGTGGAAGGATCGACTCAGTGTGATCTAGAAGAGTCTAGATTGAGGGCTGTGGCTATTCTGGATCTGTTGTTTGTGATTCATGTTATCTTTGTCGTGGTCATTGTTATCGTTACATATGGTGTTATTGCGAAGCACGTTGGGGTGAGGAGGTTGGGATCCTACGAAGCTTTGCCTACCAGTTCAAGTGCTGATTCTAATCACATTCAAATGAAGGCTTTGACTGGCACGCAGGCTTGATCTTTCTTTCTCTCCTTCTTTTCCGTTTTCTTTTTCACATTTTCTTCCTTGACAGATGTTATGAAGAATGTAGTTGTTACAAAACATATGAGGAATCATTTTGATTTTATCTGTTCAATTAGTCCTCTTCAACACTGTAAGGTCCGTGAATTGTATGGAATTTTGTGCATAAAAATGTCTGTCTTCATTTTCTGGCTTTTTTTTCTCCTTTTTGCTTTTATAAAAGTAATGGTTTGCAGCTTATTTGATTCATTGGTTTCTCTTGGTCCACAATAACACCAGAAAGATCATGTTTAACATTTTCTTCTATTGGCCTTTTCTTTTACTCTATGCCATTACAGCTCGTTTTAGACTCGCTAACTGTATTTTGGGTTGTTTGTTCAGACATTCCTTATATCCTCATGGTTCAATCGCACATTTGTACTCCACTTGTCGTGTACTGCAATTCCTGGATACCAACATTTAAATTGGTATAAAGCGTTACTACTGTCACTCCGTGGGGATTTATTTTGAACTTGTGACAGATGGGAGCAAGCTTGTAATATCTTAGAAATGGAATAAGTATTTGGAAGATTATGGTCACAAAGCTGATTTTATGATTTTAAAGTTGGTGAACTTTATACCGTATTGTATGTTCAATATGTTAGGCACCTGTCCAGGTAACTTAATTGTTTGCCTTTTCTTCTACCTATTGCCATGGAAACTTGACTTGATACCATTGTCTACCATGACCTAGTAACCAATGGGAGGACTTTTAGGTCTATCAGGAGGGTCAATGGTTAATAGATAATATGGTGAAGATTGTTGTCGGATTTTCCTGCAGTGGACAGATGTAATTGGTAGGAAATGAACATCCTTGCTTGACATAACTGTATTAGGAATGACATGATTACATAAGCATATCTGATATGCAATGAGTTTCAACTTGTGCTCAAGTTAAATTCATACCTGGATGGAGACTAACACCGGTTTCTATTCACAAAATTGATTACATGGACTGACAATACAATTTACCTCTGGATTTTCTGGTTCTCTTGAACCCTAAAAACTGATCACGTTCCATCTTGTGATGGTAGTGATAGCTACAAATTTTGTCACAAAGCCATTAACTTTCTTTTGGCATTACTGATTACTCCTCTTATATCCTCCACCACGTTTATTGCTTGGAGTCTCAAGGGGACAGGAGAGTTTGTTGTCCCTTTTAAATGAAACCTTCAAGAACTGAAGAAAGCAGGATTATGCATTATCTGTCATAATTTTCTTTCCTTATGGAATTGTATATAAGGGAGAGGCAAGCCAATGCAGTGGAACCTTATTTGGATAAGGAGTCCAAAAAACTTGACTGTCTGTATGGATTGGTGCTTGGCAGAAATGACTCATGTAGTATTGTTCTGATATTTAAGTTGGGTGAGTAGTGGAGATGATAGTGAAACAAGAACTCATATGGAAGGTTGAGTTTGACTATTTATTTTTTTAAGAGAAATAATATGCATTCTAAACAGGTCATGTTCTGTAGTAAAGCAGAGGAGGCTGTTTAAACCGGAGGAAGCTGTTGATCATTTTCCATTTTATTGTCAGTTAGCTAGAACGTGCAGTATATGGCCTCTTTCCTGGTTTGCAATGAGTTGAGAATGTGGGTAAGGAAAACATAACATGGAGAGTTTATTGATAACACACAAAAATTGGTAGGAATGTAGCCACAAGAATAGTTAAATTTTGAACAAATAGAAAATACTTTTTCAGTTTTGTTCTGAGTCTAGCATGTTAGCATATTTGTTTTGTATCATATGGCCTGAAGTTTCACTAATTTAGAATGGCCACATTTGAATAATATCTGTAGAATGTAAAATCTTTCCTTGGTTTAGGATTTTGAATATATGTCCTATACTTGTATCCATTCTATGTTTTAGGCCGACATGCAATAGTTTGCAGTTCACAAGCAGGCATATTATTCAGATTTCAAACTGGTTGATTTGTGGTTGTAAAGTCCAATGTCTAATATACCTAAGGTGGATTTGTGACCCAGCTGTACATTGTTTATGAAAGGCTCTGAAAGCATAAAGTTAGATTGAACTTTTGAACTCTGTTGTTCACTTAATCTGCTTGTATTCTGAAGCATTTAGAGGCGCTTGAGCTCTTGCTGTTATGCAGCTACTGCCAACTGGGATCGCCTTTCATTTGTTAACTTCTTTGACCCCTGAAAAAAGACGTCTTATGAAGAATTGAACTAATTAGAATAAGATGAAAACTGGTTGGAATGTGATTTTATTAGTATGCGACTCTGATTAGTAAACAAGAAATAGAAGCTATTTTGAAAATTGCCTACCGATTGTGGTTCTTTTTTTGTTACCCTCTTTTTCAAGTTAAGAATTAAAATAATTATAGTCAGAAATTAATATATCCCATTTTGGAATTTTTAAGTTTGTTGAACAGACTTCTAAATAGTTAGGGAGACTTGTATTCCTTTTGAACGCGACACCCTAAGTTGGTGGCTACCAACCAGAGCCCCTCAGTCGTTTATATCTCCACATAGCTGTACACGTAAATTTTATCTTCATTTCTTTAATGCAATCCTATTATTACGTATACATAAAACGGTGATAATTCAGAAGATCCAAGTTTCTTGTCCACTCTCTCCAATTGTAACCGAAATCTCCTTCCCCGCCACATCAATGAAAACCTTCAAATGAATTATTTTACATAAAAATGAACACTCCTTCCAAACTCTCGTCTAATCCTTCACCCCATTAAAAGGACAGCGTAAAACGCTAGCTAAAGCTTGTCCGAAATCTTACATAAAAACTACCGAACACTCTATTAAGTGACGCTACTTCAATTATACAATGGTGGATTTTATTAATTGTTAATTGATTTTATAAGCGGTTAGCTGATCAACTGATTTGATAACATCAGTTATTTGTTAGAAATGTTTGGTAAAATTAATTGTTTAGTATTACTTTTTTATGTGTAAAATAGCTTACGAGGGTATGACTTTAAAAATATATTGTAAGGACATGGATATTATATATCTTAGTATTTCTTTAAACATTCTTTTTAAGGATTTAGATTTTACATATTTAATTTTATAAAAATTAAGTCTATAACTTTAATAAAAAATATAGAACATATAATAATAATAATAATAATAATAATAATAATAATAATAATAAAATGGACCTTCTTTGAGGACTTTTTTGTGAATATTATTAAAAAATTCTATAAAATTTTATTGTAATATTTTTATTTAAAATATTAAATTATAAAAATATTTTTCTATTTTTATATATAATAATTTAAATTTTGTAATACTACGTCATTTTGGTAACAAAAGCTATAAAATAATTAAATAATATTAGAAAAAGATAAATATAATTTTCTAAAAATAAAAATATTAAAAAAGTATTAACCTTTTTGAAATGAATAAGAGAAAGACGGAAATAAAATCAGTAAACTTGCCCGGAGATTTTATGTATTAATAAATGTCATATTTTTAAATTGGACTTAAATGAATCCTAAAAGACAGGCTCAATAGTCAATAGTTGATCCTTTTATAATCATGCGTTTTGTTTGATAGTATGAATATTTGGAACACTACAAACTCTTTTCCTAATCCTGTTGACATCTTAAGGTCCCAGGATAGTATCAGGTAATTCGTTTTAGGAATCTAGAATTTCTATTAAAAAGAAAACAAATGAAAATTGGCTTTACTAAAGTATTAGCAAAACATGTAGTTTTTTTCGAGTTGTCTAGTACATAAGAAATATGAAAAACACAATTAATTTAAATAAAACTAATCTATACATAAAAAAAGAATATCAAAACTATTAAAACACAATGATTATGATTGTAGTGCGCATTACATTATAAAACTATTAAAATTCAACATATAAGCGCTCTTTTTTTTCTTCTTTCGATCTCTTGTAGCCATTATCAAAATCACAATTCTCCAGCTCAATCTGTTAATTTTCATTCATTATATTTTTACAACATACCAAATAACATAAGCTACACTACTTAATGAAAACTATCAGCAGGGGAACAACCGAGGATGAAGAAGGAGAACAATTAACGATGGTGACTATAAGGTGAGAAGGGAAGAAGAGAGAGACTAAACTTATTAGAGATGTTACTAGTCGAAATTTGATCAACGAACAGTTAGAACGTTCTTCGTTCTGCGTATCAATGAAATATACGGAGAGTTTTGCATATAAGTATGTTATAAGGTAAGATTGTGTTTAGCTTTCCATTTTAAAGATAAAAAAGAGATGGTGGGGCATTTGTGATAATAAATGGAGTTAAATGCAATAAATAGAAAGAGTAGCTACAACCTCCACAAAATTAATGCAACTTTCTACAATAGATAATACAACGTGAGATAGTCAAGATTGCAACAAATCCAGATTTATCTCAAATGCTATTAGACTTCATTTAATGAAACTAAATATATCTTATAATTATCATTTATGTTCATATATTCAGCATTTAATTTAAGCGAAGCTTGCTTACTCCAAAGCCAAAACCCATTGATGAGGGGACAACAACATGCAGAAATTCTAAGCAGCCAAGAAGCAATCTTGAAAATTGCTACTGTTCAAAATAATACGAAGACTTGCAAAGTTTAGCACATATATTTACTAAAAAAGATAGAAAGAAAATAACTTCTGACTCTTTTCATCGATATTTGCATATGTGGATATATCGGTCCTAGAATTGACCTCCACCATATTGGTCTCTCCTCAGTTCTCTGGATGACCACTAGATAAAGATATTACGTTGAATCTGGATCATCTTCCAAAAGCAACCTATGATACTCAAATTCATAATAAGGAGGATAGGATGCAATACACTACACACAAGAAAGGTAGAAGAAAGCGGTAAATTAATAGAAGAAAATAGTTCAAGTGATATATACTTTCATAAGATTGAAGATAAAACCTACAAGAACTCTTTTTAGGGATCTTTCAAAGAGGAAGAACGTAACTTTTGAACATTAAATATCCGCATATTCTAGTAAGAACAATTCAACAAGAAACAAAGAATAACATAATCATGGTAATCTTTAAATACAAAAATTTTGAAGTTGAAGAAAAATTAACAACAACCTTGCAAAGGAAATTAAACAGCGAATTCTAAAGTTAATCTTGAAAAGAAAAGGAGGAAAACGATTAAGACACATAAATATCCCAAGTTGGCTGTATTATACAAGTTTTCGAACATAAATAGATATATTTAAATCCCAAGATCACAAACTAAACACTTAATCATTAGACACTTAACAATCCAAAGGCAAAGACAAAGAGGGACCCTCGAAGAAAATACAAGAACTTTCATCAAATATGGAAATGAGGATAATCTACTCCAATTTGCACCAATCCAACATATTCCATATGCCAAAATAAACCTAGCTGACGAAGAAAAACTTAAAGAGAAAGTACTCAAAAATTTTGAACTAAACTTCAAAGGAAGCACAGGACTTATATAAAACCTTATATAAGTGTAGTGGTCAAGATCGAACTCCTCCGCACAACTTTAAATTAAAAGGCTAAAGTCAACGTTTAAGAGTAAAGTCCCTAATTTAGGACTGTTCAAGTACCAAACATACACCTTTAAGATGTTGAGAATAGAAAATATGAGAAACACCTGGAAGCCGAAAATTAACAAGAAGTGCTAAAAAGCATCAATTAAAGATCCTATAGATATATAATCAATCACCTGTTTCTAAATCTGCAGCTGTCATGATCCAGTACCTCACCGGGCTCATGATAACCGCCGCATAGTTGGGCTATCCTTAATCCGACTATGCAAGGCTACCTGAATATCTATTCTTTTCTTTTCTTTTTATTTTGAAAAATTTAGGTAGTACAACGATTGTGTTTTAAAAATCCCAAAAAACTGTAAACAATTTCAAACACCTATATTCACATCCAACCACAACTTCAGTACTTTAAAGTCCACTCAAGGTAATCTCAATAACAGTATCAAAAGATTCATGCATAAAGTTATTTATGTATGAATCTTAGTAAACAAATGAAAATTGGTTTACTAAAGTATTAGCAAAACATGTAGTTTCTTTCGAGTTGTTTAGTACATAAGAAATATGAAAACACAATTAATTTAAATAAAACTAATCTATATATAGAAAAAGAATATCAAAACTATTAAAACACAATGATTATGATTATAGTGCGCATTACATTTTAAAACTATTAAAATTTAACATATAAGCGCTTTTTCTCTTTGCTTTTTATTTCTTCTATCGATCTCTTGCAGCCATCATCAAAATCACAATTCTCCAACTCGACTTGTTCATCTTCATTCATTATATTTCTACAACATATCATAACATAAGCCACATTACTTAATGAAAATTGTCGGTAGGGGAACAACCGAAAATGATGAAGGAGAACAACTAACGATGGTGACTAACATGTTAGAAGGGAAGAAGAGAGAGACTAAACTTATTAGTGATGTTACTGGTCGAAATTTGATCAACGAACAGTTAGAACGTTCTTCATTCTGCGTATCAGTGAAATATAGGGAGAGTTTTTTGTATAAGTATGTTATAAGATAAGATTGTGTTGAGTTTTCCATTTTAAAGGTGAAAAAGAGACAGTGGGGCAGTTGTGATAATAAATAGAGTTAAATGCAATAAATACAAAGAGTAGCAACAACCTTTACGAAATTAATGCAACTTTCTACAATCGATAATACAACTTGAGATAGTCAAGATTGCAGCAAATCCAGATTTATCTCAAATGTTGTCAGACTTTATTTAATGAAACTAAATATATCTCATATGTATCATTTATGTTCATACATTCAGCATTTAATTTAAGCGAAGCATGCTTACCCGAAAGCCAAAACCCATTGATGAGGGAACAACAACATGTAGAAATTCTAAGTAGCCAAGAAGAAATCTTGAAAATTGCTACTGTTCAAAATAATATGAAGACTTGCAAAGTTTAGCACATATATTTACTAAAAAAGATAGAAAGAAAATAACTTCTGACTCTTTTCATCGATATTTGCATATGTGGATATATCGGTCCTAGAATTGACCTCCACCATATTGGTCTCTCCTCAGTTCTCTGGATGACCACTAGATAAAGATATTACGTTGAATCTGGATCATCTTCCAAAAGCAACCTATGATACTCAAATTCATAATAAGGAGGATAGGATGCAATACACTACACACAAGAAAGGTAGAAGAAAGCGGTAAATTAATAGAAGAAAATAGTTCAAGTGATATATACTTTCATAAGATTGAAGATAAAACCTACAAGAACTCTTTTTAGGGATCTTTCAAAGAGGAAGAACGTAACTTTTGAACATTAAATATCCGCATATTCTAGTAAGAACAATTCAACAAGAAACAAAGAATAACATAATCATGGTAATCTTTAAATACAAAAATTTTGAAGTTGAAGAAAAATTAACAACAACCTTGCAAAGGAAATTAAACAGCGAATTCTAAAGTTAATCTTGAAAAGAAAAGGAGGAAAACGATTAAGACACATAAATATCCCAAGTTGGCTGTATTATACAAGTTTTCGAACATAAATAGATATATTTAAATCCCAAGATCACAAACTAAACACTTAATCATTAGACACTTAACAATCCAAAGGCAAAGACAAAGAGGGACCCTCGAAGAAAATACAAGAACTTTCATCAAATATGGAAATGAGGATAATCTACTCCAATTTGCACCAATCCAACATATTCCATATGCCAAAATAAACCTAGCTGACGAAGAAAAACTTAAAGAGAAAGTACTCAAAAATTTTGAACTAAACTTCAAAGGAAGCACAGGACTTATATAAAACCTTATATAAGTGTAGTGGTTGAGATCGAACTCCTCCGCACAACTTTAAATTAAAAGGCTAAAGTCAACGTTTAAGAGTAAAAACCCTAATTTAGGATCGTTCAAGTACCAAACATACACCTTTAAGATGTTGAGAATATAAAATATGAGAAACACCTGGAAGCCGAAAATTAACAAGAAATGCTAAAAAGCATCAATTAAAGAACCTGTAGATATATAATCAATCACCTGCTTCTAAATCCGCAGCTGTCATGACCCATTACCTCATTGGGCTCATGATAACCACCGCATAACTGGGCTAAATACACTTACAGTATCCTTAATCCGACCATGCAAGGCTACCTGAATATCTATTCTTTTTTTCTTTTATTTTGAAAAATTTAGGCGGTACAACAGCTGTGTTTTAAAAATCCCAAAAAGCTGCAAACAATTTCAAACACACTTCTATATTCACATCTAACCAAGTCCACTCAAGATAATCTCAACAACAGTATCAAAAGATTCATACATAAAGTTATTTATAAAAACAAGGTAATTAAAAGTTAACTTACAAAATCATAAAGCGTACCTACATAAATACAGTTCATGAGCCACTAGACCATAAAAGTATAAAATAAGAAATTACTCACATGTGGTAATACCCCAAAAATGTCATAAGACCGCACGATCTACTCAGAACTTCAAACTTGCTAAATTAACCTGTATGGTTGGAAAGCGGAGGGGGTGAGTACACTAGGTACTCAGTGAGCAGGAAAGACATATATCACAAATAGAATTGGATTCATACCAAGACGGTGTAGATAACCTATGAAGTGAATATATATCATATAGAAAACGCATAGGCCCAGCCTATGACTCAATGTATACTGGTTAGGAATCATATAGGCCTAGCCTATTAACTCACTCATCCGGTGAACATAGGTTCTAGTTCCAGTACACAAAAGCATAAAAACATCATATGTATAAATCAAATATCAATAGGAAAACCAATATCAGGATAAGTTAAAACAATCATGTGTGACACTACTAGTTGGCCAAACTAATGTGCACACCCACCGATACTCAGTGTTGGCTCGACTTTCATCCATGGTGAATCCGGACTACTGTTGACAAGAGCATCATGACCCTAAGTGATGACCTCGTCGGTGTCCAAACCCTAGGTGTGGATCACCCGCGAGTCGCGTAGAAAGGTGTCGATACGGCAACTCGAATTTTATGTACTAGTGTTAAGGGTATGATAGTCGCTTAATTAGTTGTGCTCAGTGCACGATTGACCAATCATCTCCTCACTAATCACCAAAAATCATATACAAAAATTAAGTACAAAAATTAAGGAATGCATCATATTTTTATTTATCCGTCCAATCGATAAAATGAAACCGTACCATGCTCTAAGCCAAAGGAGAACAAATACATATAGAATACATGACTCGGTTATGTATTTGTAAATTCCAAATTACTTTTTTATGCAATAAAAGTCATCTTTTAAAATCCAAATACAAAGTTGTTTGAAAACATAGTTTCAGAAAAATAAGACAGTATCCATTGCATTTTATTTGCAGGTTTGTTAAAGCAATATCATTTCTCAAAATATGAAATTAAATCATTAGAAAACATTTCCTTTGCAATTCAAACACAAGTTTGTTGAAAACAATATCATTTTTCAAAATATGTAATAAAATATCGGTTTCAAAAATAATGTTGAAAACATATTAGCATCCATTTGAAATTCAATTATACCATACGTTACCTAGGTTCAAAATTCACATACAAGTCATCATGTTTGTCTTAGGATGTTTTAATCCTATTTGAGAAATACTATTTTTCCCAACTCACCTCAAAGAAGATATACTCTATCTTAACTTCAACAATCCTCGGTACGAGCTCCCTAATTCACGGCTCCCGAGCCTTTATACATAAAAAGACATACAACGAAGTTACTATTTAAACATAAATTTCCTATTTATACACCATCACATTAGCTTCTCTTTTGCATTTTCTAAGACATTTAATGCCTTTAATCCAAACTTGCTCATTTCATAATATAATTAAACACATCTTTATCCAAGCATATTAGACCATTATTCACCAATCTAAGCAACAATTCAAGTTCACTCTAAGTTGACATAAAAGTATTTTCCAATGCACACCATCAAAATCCTTAAATCTTAAACCAAGTTCATTTAGGCATTTTTATCAAACACCTAAAGGCATAAAGTTGAAAGCCTCCTTCTAGTGTACTTCTTCCTCTTTTTTCATCATTAATTCACCTAATACATACATAATTAACATCATAGAGTTCATTTAAACCATCAATTTCAAAAAATTTTAAAATTTCACAAACTTTCACCAAAAGGGGCAATTTCAATTTTGACTTAAAGAATCCTCTCCATGACACATTTCATTCATCTAAACCATATTTCATGCATATTCAAGCATGTAGAACAACATATCTTAACACCAAACTCAAAATCATAATGTAGAGAGAGATGAGACAAAATTTACCTAAACCTTCCTT
>JAOSBK010000007.1:18812691-18823062 GCA_027568895.1 Erythroxylum shatona | reverse complement strand
AAGAAAAAGAATAACATAACCGCTGGATTAAATGGACGGATGGGATGGATTGCGTGGTCGTCATCCTTGGATTAAATAGACGGAGGGGATGAATTTCGTGGTCGTCATCACATTCGCTCTTAGTATATATACTTAATAACATTAATATTAAAGTTAATATCACTGACAGGAAAAACAAAAAAAGAAAGTAAAAACTAGGACCTTATTTTTCTACGCCGCTCGAAAGGTCGGATTAACCTAATCAGTAATTCATCGTCCTGCGTGTTTAGAGATAAAAGAAAAGACAAGTCAAAAGTCAAATAAGAAAGCGGTCAATCTACTTTCTTTGTTAAGAGCGATGAGTCAATAACATTATTTCCACGGGCTTTCTGCTACGAGCCGTCAGATTCCTCCCTCCGCCGACAACCGATCTGTCAGCTACTAATTAACGGCGGTGAGATTGAATAGTAAAACAAAAACAAAATAAAGGAATTATTAGCGATTGGCACAAGTAGATCAGCTGTGTTTAACGAGGGAGAGAAAAGTCAATTTGACCTAACAACAGCAGCAACAAAAACGCATCTCAAATCTCAATGTTAACAGAAAACTATATTTTTTTTCCTTTTCCAGATTCTGTTTTCTTACAGACGCCTTATTCCTTAATCATGTTTATTTTGTACTGTCTCATATAAATTAACAGGATAAACAGATATTTGAATATTTAGTTCTTTCTTGCCCAAGCCCCCAAGATCTCCGCTTTTGTGTTAAATTCGAATCAAATTACAGACAGATAGCAAACTGAGGTTTTATTTCTCTGGGGTAAACGATGTCTTCTTGTTATGATTTTGCAATTTGTCATCTATTTTCTCTTTGTTTTGTTTATGTCTTCCTCTGGTCTCAATTAGGGTATTAAATCCTACCGCATTTGAAGTTTTGTCTGCAATTTAACCTTCGCATCGATGTACTTACTTTCCTTTCCATGTTTCATTCAATTTCTTTATGATTATTTTTCTTTTCCTCTTGGGTCATCCGTATGCATCCATCTTTGTAAAGTGTAGAAGATGATGACAGATCTGAATGCAATTTTCTTAATTCTTTTTAATAGATTATTCTCTTTTAAATCTGTGGTCTTTTCAATCTCTTTGTTTCTTTTTGTTATCCTTTTTTTTTCCTCCGTTATTTTAAGTTTATGACTTCTCTCTGCTAATTTTCCCAACAAATTCTACATCCCTAAATTGGAAGGCGGGCAATCTGCTTAATTTTGATTTTATATTTTTCTCTTAAATAGAGCAAAAAGGAATAACTTTTATTGATACAAGAATTGGGTTTTTCTCATTGAATGAGTTGGTGATCTTCTACCTGTGATTTTCGTTTATAGTTGACATACAAGAACAAAAAAGTTAGTTCTTCAAGGCCTGAATACTATGTATTGACTGACTGGCAATCATCAAGCAATTGCATGTAAAAGGAGAACTCCGTGCCTCGCAGTTCACTCTGTTTAAACAATGGGGGAGTGGGTCATTGGAGCTTTCATCAACCTCATTGGCAGTATTGCTATTAACTTCGGGACCAATCTTCTCAAATTGGGTCATACAGAGGTGTGATAATATTCTCAACTTCGTAACATTTTAGTGAATAGTGTATACCAAATAATTTTCTTAATGGCTTTATTAGATGTCTCCTCATGGTCTAGTAAAGCTTAGTTATTGTCAGTCCGTTATTTTTGCAGAGAGAAAGACATTCAGTTGCAGAAAACGAGGGAACAACTAGCAAGGTTCCTTTGAAGCCTATCATGCACTTCCAGACCTGGAGAATTGGTGGGCTCTTGTTTTCTATGTTGATTATGATAGTTGTGTATATAGAAGCATGGTGGAATAACTTGTTAACCTTCAACTTAAATAACGATTTTTGTGTATGCAGGTCTATTATTTTTCTTTTTTGGAAATTGCCTCAATTTCATTTCTTTTGGATATGCTGCTCAGGTCAGTGCCAATATTATGCTTCCGTGCCTTGTGATTCTGTAATTCCATAGAGTATTGTTGTTGAAACTGGATAAATGTGTCATTTTTATGCCTGTTTGTCCATTTCATCATCTTTCTTCTCATACAGTCTCTTCTTGCGGCCTTGGGATCTATTCAATTTGTATCCAACATCGCATTTGCTTACTTCGTGTTGAACAAAATGGTGTCTGTCAAGTATGTTAAAACCTGAAGTGAGCTAATTTTCAGAACTTTAAGACTGTTCAAAATTTCATTCTCATCAAATAGTCAGTTTGAGCAAATGTCAGTAACAGAAGCTACTTTTGTACTTCCCCCTCTTTTGTCAGAGTCCTTATTGCAACAGCCTTTATTGTCCTGGGAAACATTTTTCTTGTTGCCTTTGGCAATCATCAATCTCCAGGTACATGAATTACTCCTTGTTATATTCTTAATTTCCATATTATTGTTTACAAAATTATTGGACATTTAACAATTGCAAAATTGTTGGAAACAGAGTTATTGAGTAATGATTTACTTCACTTGCATAAAACTTCAGAAAGGAACTTTATATCAAGATATGAATGGATTAAGGTGTTAGGAGACGTGTTTTTGTTTAAAGTATTGTGTAACAAGCAAAGTATTGTGCAAAAATTAAGTGCATAACTAAGTGACCTAGAAGAGCTTAGATGATACTAGTTTAAATTTTAAGCAAAGTCGTAATGCTTGACCTTCTATAAAAATTAAATTACATTAAGCATTCTGTCAACGATTTTCACTCTTTCCATATTAGCCTTTCACCTTTCTGCCATTTCACATTTCGTATCTTCATTTATCAAATGGCAAGTTTTTATCATCTTCATTCATCTGTCCTCTTTGGAGTACTACTTTCTTGAATAATTAAAACTGAAACTGAGCTTTCTGCTAGATTGAGTGTATCCCTGCAGTATATTGTTGGAATCTACTATTCAACATTTACTAAGATTGTGCTGAAGTATAGACCAATTGTACCCTCCATCTGCTTTACTGAGGGCTGGATAAGCTCGCAGAGTTTCATATTTAAAATTGTTCTACGGGAACTATGTTATGTTGTTTTTCTCCAAGTGAAGCAACAACAGCAATATATGTGAATCTGGTTAACTATGCTTTGGCTGCTACAATTTACTTGTTTCTTTTGTTTCCTTATCAGTATACACCCCGGAGCAGTTGGCAGAGAAGTACAGCAATGTTACTTTTCTTCTTTACTGCATGATTTTGATCGTAGTTGTGGGATTGCATCATTACATGTACAGGTTAGAGTTTGACTGTTTCATTTCCATTAATAGTCATTTGGCATTATTGCCAGATTAAAGGCATCATGCTAACTTACCTTAAAATAAACATTTTCTATATGCAGAAGAGGAGAAATTTTGATTGCTGTTTCAGGACAAGAACATGGGCCCTATTGGCATATGCTGCTGCCCTTTTCCTATGCTGTAGTTTCTGGTGCAATAGGATCATGTTCTGTTTTGTTTGCAAAATCTTTGTAAGTTAGGAGTATTTGATCTCGTCACCCTTCAAGGTTTCTCTAGATGTAATCACGATGTTCCTTCATTCTGATTGCTAGTCATTTGGTTTCAGATCTAATCTTCTAAGATTGGCGATGTATAGTGGTTACCAGTTGCATGGATTGTTCACGTATTCCATACTTCTTTTGTTTCTTAGTACAGCAGGATTTTGGGTAAGATGTTTAGCAAAAAAAAGTTAGATAGCTTTTCCCATTCTGTCATATGTCACAGTAAATGAGTCTGCTGATTTAACAGAGCTCTAACTATGTGTCTTTTTCAGATGACAAGGCTAAATGAAGGGTTGTCTCTGTTTGATGCCATCCTCATTGTCCCTATGTTTCAGATTGCTTGGACTTTCTTCTCAATTTGTACAGGATTTGTATACTTTCAGGAGTATCAGGTTTTCTCTCTGTCTCTCTGTATACATTGCTGCTTTTGTATTGCTTAATCAGAAAAAGTTAGTATTGAAGATCTAGAAGCAATTCTTCTGCATGATGGGTTCAAAGTTCCATTTTTCTCTAGCCTCTAATTCATAAGAACTTTGACTAAGTACTTATCTGGCACAGCACTCAGCTATTTTTATATTTTGCGTAAATGCAAAAATCTCATTCAATTGCTTGTCCTTGAAATTGAATGAAGTATCTCATCATATGCGCTAGTGGGCATTTAAACCGAAAGTAGCACCTGTTCATGTAGGCACAACCAGGGAATCCCTAGCTGAGTGATGATCCAGAAGAAGGCAATTTACGTTCTTTATTTATTGAGATGTTGATGGTGCTACATTAATTAACAGGGCATTTGCCCTCTGAATAGCAATTAATTGTTCTCATTTTAGGTGTTTGATGCACTAAGGACAACAATGTTCATACTGGGAATGATGTCTGTTTTCGTTGGCATCTCTCTCTTGGCACCTGACGAGTCAAAAGGTCATTATGATAAATGTTATTTCAAAATTCTGGGACTGCAGATACCAACATTGAAGCTTGTTTGAATCTTCTCAGGTGTTGAGGGCAGTGGTAATTCATCCTTAGGTTCTGTAATGTCTTCAAATACTGCATCTGAAGCAGACAGGTATAGTTTGATATTCTTGGACATCTGATTTCATTATCCAAAGACACTGAAGTTTGAAAATGCCTTGCATTCCACTCATTTT
This sequence comes from Erythroxylum shatona, assembly GCA_027568895.1. NCBI lineage: Eukaryota > Viridiplantae > Streptophyta > Magnoliopsida > Malpighiales > Erythroxylaceae > Erythroxylum > Erythroxylum shatona. Next base: position 18,818,407 of record JAOSBK010000007.1, on the reverse strand, counting down.
TAGATTAGTGAAGGAAGTGCTAGTATAGAAGAGCAACAGGATGCTAATACTGATAGTTGGAGTTCTAGAGCTTGATCATTCTTCAGATTTTTGCCTTTACACTTCTATTTACTGATCATATCAATATAAGTGCAATTCATGTTAGGATATGAGCAAATTTTTGTGCCACATTATGTAGATGTTTCACTTGTGGTGCTTAAATGCCTTTTGTCTTGCTGATATATGTTACAGGCTTGTCATTTCATCTGAAGATGCCCAAAATAAAGAAGCTAGAACTCTTGCCCAAGGAATAATGCTGAAGGTTACAGAGATGATAGCCAAGGCAAAGGTGAATTTGGCTGAAACAATCTTTCTTCATGCTCTTCTCTTTTCTTTATTTTCTTCATTCTCAAATAAAACATACAACAGAACTTTGACAAGCTTTCAAATACAAGCTATTAACTAAGAACACTAAATCTGGTCCATGGCAGACTGCTTGCTCAGTATCACTGGGTTTGGGAGAGGATTCAATCAATGCATCTGCTGTTCTTGTTATGCCTATGGTTTCATCAAAGATGGGCTTCAGAGGAAATGCACTGGATCGTCGTAAGATTTTCTCTCTGAAAAACTATGGTTGGAGTAAAAGCTCGATAAATGAAGATGCTGTAAGTATTCTCGACTCAGACAAAGGGCTTCCCCACAGCCCTTGATAGGAGCAGCCATGAGAAATTTACTTTCCACATAATTTTTTGGGATTTGGTGGATGGATATGGAGGGTAGCTGTTTAGGACTTCATATATATGTACGAATCATTATTTTCTAATATTCTGGAAAAGATGTAACACGTTTGCAGTCTGTATATTATGGTTGCACAGTTGATTCTAAGTACAGAGAATACTCTAATTCATGTACGTAATGAAAAGGAAATGAATCATTTGTTCATCTCATTCACTGTGTCGGAGTACACTAATCCCCCACACCCTGGCGATAAATGCCCTTTGCGAAGCCTAAAAACAAAGGGCCATCCCTCAATATAACGGAGAAGAATACAAATTAGTTATATTGGGGGCTAAAAGAGTAACATGAACCCTAGCGCTCCCTTATGTTGTATTATCGCACACTGCTTCTTGGCCTCAAGCCCATCTTGTCTTGTTTCCTGTCTCATCTTAGCCCTTCTGTGGTAAAACCATGCACTTTCTTCTTATTGCATTGATGTTTTTTTGGCCAAACATACTTGTTGTCGATGGGTGTAGTTATGGTGATGTCTTATTGGCGTTAATTTCATGCAATTTTCTTCTTGTGGACTTATTTTTATCTTTGTGAGTTAGTACTATTGAGTTTGTTGTCTTGCTGCGTTTGTTTTCTTCTTGCGTTAATTTCATGTAATTTTTAGTTAGACAAGCCAATTGAGCTTTCTTGACTTGATTTTAGTTTAATTTGTTTGTTATTGAATTAGGTTCAAGCAAGGAAAACTTGTTAGATATACTTAAGTTAAATGTCAATCTCTACATAAGCCTTTGTTCATCCTTTTTCATTTGCTAACTTATCCACCTGATCTGATGCATTATATTTGTGTTTGAATGGCCCTGTAAATTACTGCCCACCCCTTGTATGTTTATTATGATTGTTTTGTTTATTCCTGAATTTGAATAAATATAAAATGAAGGTTTATGACAATTCCATTTGCTAATTATCCATCAAAGTTAAGGCATTATATTTGTGTGTGAATGGTCATGTAAATTGATGCCAACTCCTTGTATGTTTATTATGTTTGTTTTGTTTATTCCTCAAACTCAATAATATAAAATGAATAGATTATAGCTAACAAAAAGATGGAATATACATAAGTTAAGTTGGTTATTCCAAATTATCATAGTCAACTTGCTCATAAAAGGGTAATTTCCTATGGTATTGTTTTCTTACTAGGAGAATTTTAAACTATTGAAAATAAGTAATTTCTTCATATGATCCATTTGTTAAAAATTGGCATACACAATTTTGAAACATTTATACTATATAAATTGATCAAACATAATATGCTCTCATATTGACAATGAAAATAAAAATAGAAAGAAAAAAGTTCAATATGTTGTGCTTAATTTAATTATGACACTTCATATATGAATTGGAGTGTGATAATTGTCATTACCACCTAAAGCTATGGATGTGATTTCTTCAACTAATACTATATTAATTTCAAATGACGGTTTTGTGGTTTGTTATTGTGGTTTAAAAGCCCTGCTAAGAATTTATAGAGTGATAACAACCCAGGAAGGATATTTTATGGACGTCTTAAATATCCCAGAAGTGTTTTTTCAATAAGGAAAAATTGTTGATAAATATATGCTCAATGTTTATTTTATTAATTATTAATTTTCTTTCATGTTAAAAGATGCAATTTTTTTTAAATGGTATGATGAAAATTTTAGTGAGATGGATTGTTGCAGTAATTCATAAATTAAAGAAAAAATATGTATATTGGAGAAGGAAATTAAGGTACAAATAAAGCTAGTGAATGAAGATATTCTTTTGTTGCCAAAAAAGTAAAATGAGTTGAAATTTATTGTAATGACTATCACAATAGGTTTGTTGTGCCTATGGTGAGTGTTATAATATGGTTTGTTGTGGGAATGCGACACTAAATTGTAATATTTTTGTTTCAAACTTGAATTTTGATGAATGAATGAGGACTATAGTTAATTGTCTCATGACAATATTGTTTTGTTATTCATGAAGATGCCTTAATGGACATTTGGACTCATGTGTATAGGATATAAATATGTTTTGACAATTTCCACACAAAGATTAAAACCACTTGTAGAAGAACATGAAGCCTAATTAATATTTGTAATAATCATTAAGAAGTACATCCTATGGTTTTATATCACAATAAATAATCAGAGCATTAAAGAAGTAAATAATTACACCACAACGTCCACCCATTTACAAAAGTGATTGGATCCTTTGAAATTGTTGGAAAGTGATAATAAATTGTCCTTTGAACCTTAGAATTGTAGGTTTAAAAGATAGCTTGAATGAATGCATGCCAACTTCTCCATACTTCTATTTACTACTATGAGAAGAGCTAGAAACCTCACACACATTATTAATAGTATTTATTTGAATTAGTTATTAACAATATAATGAATGCTCATATATAGAACTTAAAGTATTGCTTTGTTGACTTAGTGCAACAATATATTCAACTATGTTAGCACTGATAATTTGTGAAGAGATCTCGTGATGACCTGATAAATATAATATAATTATCATTAAAAGTTTGATATATGAAGCAATACGTAGTAATCAATTCAAGGTTTGATAATCAAAGAATGTTTTATACTTGTGAAGATTACTAAGCAGGTTGAGTTAAGTCTTCATTCTTAGATTTTCTGGTGTTATAGCTATAAATGTCACATTTTCTACATTTTAATACTTGACTCTTTCGAGTCAATTTGTTTGGAATTTTCAATTTTTTAGGCTCATTATTCCTCTTCTTCTAGCTATTTTAGGCTTTCTGGCATGACAATTTTTAGTGATGGATTTATCAATGATATAAAAACTGAACCAAAACAACCGGTTCAATCGGGTTAAGTATGAATCGGACTGGTTTCCAATTTGATTTTCACTTTTAACCTCTATGATTGAAAACTTGCCAGTTAAATAATAAATTGGTTGGTTTTCTCTAAACCGTAAAGATCCGGTTTCATGTTCTCCTCCTCCAAGCAATAGCAGCATCTTCTTTACTTCTCTCCCTAACTCTGGACCTTCCTTTCAAATGTTTTTTGAATGCCAATGGTCTTTCAGATCCATGGATTTTTTAACACTTAAGAACCCTTGTTTCAACTCTTTCTCCTTCAACTCTCTACTTCCTAGTCTTAAAACTAAACTTCTCTACAACACACAACTTTAATCATCCATCCCTGTTACAAAAGTCCTAAAACTCAAAACCTAACATGCAGTGTTTACAAATTTTTTATGAACTCATTCTAGGATTCGATGAAGGGATTAGCTTCATCGCAAGGAAAAAATTGGGTTTTGAGATTGAAAATAGTCTTTTAGAAGGAAATCGTACTAAGAACAAGTAATGTATCTCAATCTCTCTCTGTCTCTCTGTTCTACTTCTTCGAGATAAAAACATGGTGATGCTTGAAAACAATCTCTCAAAACCCTTGAATGCAAGAATAATTGGTTTTGGTAGATTGTTCTTGCTCATGGCTATGGACGAGGCCAGTCAGTATAGGAAAAGGATGGTCCTTGCTTGTCAGAGCATTACAGGCTTCTCATTGAACTACTATTTGCCCTCTTAATTTTATTGTTATTGTTCTGCTTCTCTGATGACTTCGTGATTTGATATAATAATGGAAAATGTATTAGCTTCTTGTTGTACTTCTATTTATCCTCTTTACTTTTGTTATTATTGTTCATATTGTGGACTTAGTGCTTTCATATAATAGTATAAAATGTGTTTAAAATAAATTGTAAAGTTTTAAAATAACAAATGAAGATATAAATTTTAAATTTTGTGATATTAAAAATATTAATATTTGTTGATCAAAATTTAAGATATGTTATTTTTTACTTACTCTTTAATTTTTATTTCTTATTTATTATATATCAGTTTTATAACAGTATATCATCGGTTGAATCTTTAAAACTTAAACATTTTCTTTGATCGGTTCGATATCCAGTCCGGCTTAACATTGGGATTTATCACTTCTGTAACAAAAGTAGGCCAAAAAATTGCATCCCTAATAAGTTGCAACACAGCCATATGACATGAGGAATTTGTCCTTCTTATAGCAATCATCTACAAATGCCTCCACCCTTTACTTGGAATGGTGAATAACATTTATAATATGCTTGCAAGGATACCTATAAAGCTCCCATGCCTAAAAACTACATGGATGGCATTTACCAAGTTTTACAATATGTTTGTCATCACCCTTAGACACTTTATATGCTTAATCTCTATTCCCAACTATTCTCTATTGCATTGTGTCTTTCTTGTTCTTCTCTAATTTCTTTATAATCGTCAGTGCAACACATGATTTCCAAGTGTGCAGAAATTCTCTCCTATGTACAAGCCTCTTAATCACCATGATCTTAATGGCTCTAAGCATGTAGATAACTAACCTATTTTTGTTGGTAAAATCTACCCATTAAAGGTTTTACTCATATTTTTTTGGAAAATTAGGAATTTTGATTCAAAAGGCTAGTAGCATCTTACCTACCTCTCCTTAAGATATTTAACCAATACTGATGCACATCCGAGTTTTATTATATCTATCTTTTTAGCTACTCAGTGAAATCTTCGATGTATGTATAATTTGAAGTAAATCACACGTTAATATAGAATTCACGTACAATATAAGAAATACACAAGAAGGGGGGTTGAATTGTGTAATCTTTTTGTGAATACACAAAAACTTTGATATTTCTTGAAAAATAAACCTTTTCAACTGTTAAAGAATACCACAAATGTTATACAGAAATAGTTACGTAGTTAAATCGCAAATAGCTTCTATAAACTTATATAAGAACAAGAAAAATTAAAACTAAAGGTTAGAAGATAGACGATGCGATTTTTATATTGGTTCACCCCAAACCTTGGGCTATGTCCAATCCTCAGAATTCTTATGAGATTTCACTATACTTCGTCAAATTTACAAGTATTCTTTCTTCCCTTCCAGAGCCTCTTCAGGTCTCTTACACAAAGTATTCTTTCTGCTATCTT
>JAOSBK010000007.1:18762666-18785625 GCA_027568895.1 Erythroxylum shatona | reverse complement strand
TCACCTATGTAACATAATCTCATTAACATTAACATGTTAATTAACTCCAACATACATTAATCTAGCAAGACCCCAAAATAATCTAATCATTCTTATTTATCAAGAAAAAAACTTTGGGGCTAACAAGTTTGATAAAAATCAAAGAAAATAGGCTAAAACAAAATGTTAAATCTCAGTGCTTTTATCATTTTAATTCCTTTACATTAAAAATGTTGTCTTAACATGAATAATAAAAGCAAGTTCTAGAATCATCCAACTATGCATAATAACACATAACAAGGAATAAAAAAAGCAGAAAATATTGATATATTTGCTCTTACACTCAACAGATCACAAATAGGCTTCATGTGTGTAAATAATATGCAATTTTCATTCAAATTAGCTATCTCATTGATTGTCAAAAATATGGCTTATAATAGCAAGTCTATTCTAACTTTCATCCTTTTGTATACTAATTTAATTCAAGAATCAATAATAACTTAATATGTTTCAGATAGATTTTAATTAAATGAGGATGTCAGTTATTGAGAATGAATAATAAAGATTATAACAAATTTAAGAAATTTGAATTTTTTTTTTAAATTTTGATTTATCCCTTCAATATTCTTAAAATTGTACATCTTCCTTAATAATAAAAGCACAAAAAATCAATGATTTTTGATACTTTCCTGAATAATAATAATTACAAATTCCAAATTCAGTTAAGATTTCATATGATATTAGGTATGCTCATCCTCATAAAAGAGAAAAAAAGGGGATAAAAGAAAAAATAAAATAAAACTAAAATTTCAATAATAAAGTTTAAAAAATAAATATTGATAAAAGAAAACTACATCATCTAATAAAATGAAAAATGGAAGCAAAAGAAAACCCTAATAAAACATCTGTACTGCCTTTGTAGCTATCAATTTATCAGTGAGTGGTATGTCAATCCCTAGAGGATCTTTAGGTCTTTAAGCATCATATAGTTGTGGAGCTAAAGATAATACAACCACTCCAGATGGTGGAGGTGGTATGGACATCTTGAGGTGTCCTACCATTTGCAATATAATCTCCTCCATCCATCCACCATTGGCCTCTCATCTTTCCATTTGCTATGTTAATGCTAGCTAGTTCACTCAGATATTATGCTGGACTCCCAAGATTTACCCCGTGTACTTCTCCAGCCGAGCAATCTTCATCTGGTGTCTTAGTGATGTTGTTGTCTTGGGTGATCTTGTACTGGCTAATAGATCTAAGCTCTTTTGATTCTCCTGTCCTCCAATTTCTGATAGTGGTGAGTCTAATCTCTGTGATTGCTTTGTTATATTGGGGCAATCTCCATTTACTCCCAAAAGCTACTTGCTTATCCATAAACTTAATCAGTCAATAAATGTATCATGTTTATCCCCGCTTCCTACTTACCATGTGCATTTTCCTTATTATATCTAAGATCAGGGTAACCATGGTACTGAGCAACCTTATTTGTGGTAGTCTCCTAAAGACTTCCATACTCCTCGCAAATTACATTACGTGGGGGTTTGACGCATATCATATCTATCTTCTTCTCTTTACTGTGACGCTAGAAGCTTTGGGCTAAGGCTTGCCCCAGGTGTATTGACATCCTCTTTCTCATACTGCACAAGTAGAATACATCTAAGTTCCCAATGAATTTGAAGCTGTAATCTAGCTGACTCAATGTGTGACTTAAAAGCCCATGGATGTACTTAAGTGTAGGATTTTGTCGTAGGGTAGATGTCTTAAAATTTTCAAGTTGTAACCATCCTCCTCTTTGATGATATGCTAGACGTGACGGACATACATATCATATGGAATATCTATCCTAAGGTTCCTATACTATTGCATCTTTATGAAGTCTTGATTGTAGAGGCCTATCATCATAGAGAAGTTCATGTAGTTCATCCTTATCATATCTCTAGGCATCCTAAATTGGATCGTATTTGGTAGGTCTTAATCATGGCGACCCCCTTTTTTTATAAAGAACATGGAACACACCTCGAGTGTAAGCTCCTAATATGTGGGCCCTATGACCTCAAAGAATCGGGACCAAACTCTAACATTAACTGACTCCCAAACCTACTAAGCTAGGCTGTTATGCTCTAGCACCTCCCATTCTATGCATCTTCCAATTTTAAATCTCTTGTCCTTATGCCTCTAAAACTGCTTCTTGTGGGCCTTGGCAATAAAACATAACATCTTATGTCACTTTGTTAGATATGCTGTAGTCTATCATATTGGTGGTGGGAAAGCTCCACTAGACCCTTCTCCTCTCTGTCGCTTCCTTAGTACCTCCTTTTCTTTTTATTGTTACTCGACTTTTGTTCTTCCTATCATTTTATCTAAAGAAAAATAAAATGTGAGAAAATAACAAACACTAATACAAATCGACATCCTCTCTCTCATACTCCATAAGTAGAATACATCTAAGTTTCTAATGAATTTGAAGCTATAATCTAGCTTACTCAGTGTATGACTTAAAAGCTTATGAATGTACTTAAGTGTAGGATTTCGTAGGGTAGATGTCTTAAAATTTTCAGGTTGTAACCATCCTCCTCTTTGATGATATGCTAGAAGTGACGGACATACATATCACATGGAATATCTATCCCGAGGTTCGTATGCTATAGCATATTTATAAAGTCTTGATTATAGAGGCCCGTCATCATAAAGAAGTTTATGTGGCTCATCCTTATCATATCTCTAAGCATCCTAAATTGGATCGTATTTGTTCGGTCCCAATTGTGGCTACCTTTTTTTTAATAAAGAACATGGAGTACACCTCGAATGTAAGCCCCTAATATATGGGCTCTATAACCTCAAAGAATTGGGACCAAACTCTAACAATAATCGTCTCCCAAACCTAGTAAGATAGGTCATTATGCTCTGGCAGCTTCCAATCTATGCATCTTCCAGTCCTAAATCTCTTGTCCTTGAGCCATTAAAATTGCTGCTTGTGGGCCCTGACACTAAACGTAACATCTTATGTCACATTGGTAGATATGCTATAGTTTATCATATAAGTGGTAGGTAAGCTCTGCTAGACCTTTCTACTCTCTGTCTCTTCCTTAATACCTCCTTTTCTTTTTGTTGTTATTCGACTTTTCTTCTTCTTATCATTGTACCTAAAGAAAAAAATGTGAGAAAATAACAAACACTAACACGAATCGACATCCTCTCTCTCATGCTCCATAAGTAGAATACATCCAAGTTCCTAATGAATTTGAAGCTATAATGTAGCTGAATTAATGTATGACTCAAAAGGCTGTGGATGTACTTAAGAATAGGATTTCGTAGGGTAGATGTCTTAAAATTTTCAGGTTGTAACCATCCTCCTCTTTGATGATGTGCTAGAAGTGACAGACATACATATCATATAGAATATCTATCCCGAGGTTCCTATACTATCATAACTTTATGAAGTCTTGATTGTAGAGGCCCATCATCATAGAGAAGTTCATGTAGCTCATCCTTATCATATCTCTAAGCATCCTAAATTGGATCCTATTTGGTAGGTCCCAATCATGGCGACCCTTTTTTATAAAGAACATGGAGCACACCTTGAGTGTAAGCTCCTAATATGTGGGCTTTATGACCTCAAAGAATCAGGGCCAAACTCTAACATTAATCGACTCCCAAACCTACTAAGCTAGTCTATTATGGTCTAGCTCCTCCCAATCTATGCATCTTCCAGTCTTAAATCTCTTGTCCTTAAGCCTCTAAAACTGCTTCTTGTGGGCCTTGACACTAAAACATAACGTCTCATGTCACTTTGGTAGATATGCTGTAGTCTGTCATATTGGTGGTGGGCAAGCTCTATTAGACCCTTCTCCTCTCTATCTTTTCCTCAGTACCTCCTTTTCTTTTCATTGTTACTCGACTTTTGTTCTTCTTATCATTATATTTAAAGAAAAATAAAATGAGAGAAAATAACAAACACTAATACGAATAAGCCAAAATTTCCTACATATAATTCATATGCTCACTATGTTATGCAATTGCAAAAAACAAAAAATTAAAAATCAAATTAAACTAAAAATTTTATTTAATAAAATAATTGAAAATTAAATTAATGACTCTATTAATAACATAGGTAAAAATGCAATTAAGAAATAAAATTAATCTGATTATGCAATTAATAATGTAGATATTTTAAAATTAAATTACACAATTAAACCTAAATTAAACACAAATAATACCTAAATCATGCAAAATAATAAATTAGAATGAAATTAAATTAGTAAATACTATCTAATTACTAGAAAAACAACAAATTAAACTTAAGCTAACAAAACTTTTGCAATTTTACAACCTAATGAGTAAAATTCATATACCTAAATCAAATTTCTTCTAATTCACATGCAATTCATTAAATTAATCCAATAATTCATATGGAAAAGAATGAGATTCAAATTGTAATTGAAAATTAAGAACAACAATTGGTGAAATTACCTTAACATGCAACAATTATGTAACCTTAGACTTTTTTTTGAAAAGTTGAATTAAATTAAGCCATAAAAGGCAAACATAACTAGTACCGGTACAATCACCTTGTAAAGACAAGATATAGAAACACTATAAGATTATATCTGACACATATTTAAAGCTAATACAACTTATACAATTGTTTATACTCTCCAGACATTGTTGAGATAACGTAAGTCTAAATCATTATGTCTATGGATGCTAATATGAGCCTTAATATGTTGAAATAGATATGTGTTGAAATGCTCAATAGAGAGGCACTTGTCACGAAATATTATGTTATTCCTTTCATCCCAAACTGTTGAGACCAGGAAAAATAGAGATGCAAAATCACCATTTGATAGTTTTATTTAGAAATTGCAAATTAGTACGCCAAGGCTTAATTTAGCTTAAAAACTATGGAAATTCACTTAAACTGTACTTTAACATCAATGATTTCTAGGGATCTCTGACATAATTGCCTTTGAAGAAAAGATGGTCTTAAGTTTCCTCATCACCTCTATAGAGACATCACCGATTAATATGGTAAGTAAACCTTACAATTTTGTCAACAGTAGGTAGGTTATTTAGCATAGCAAGCCAAAGGATTGTTGATAAACCAGACTATTTTTGTCCATGGAAGGCTTGGAAGGTTGCTGTCAAATACTTTCCTGTAAGACAAATTAGTGAACACCCTATTGGTGGTATGTTTTCATATGACATTATGATTATCCAAGTTAAGATTAGTTTGTAGGATTTCATTATTTAGAGAAGATGAGATTGGAACATTTCTAATCAAATCCTTTCTTATAAGAGCTTAAGCTATTGTTTTTTGTTATTATATCCGGGGTTTTAATGTATTAGCTTGATTCAAATCTTTTAGATGTCCCACTGATAGCCAATTATCAAACCAAAAAGAAGTAGATTCTCCATTGCCAATAAGATTGATAAATTGAGGCCTTAAATGTACTCTCAGTTTAAGAACAACTTTCAAAGTGGTAGAAGATAGATTATTTGAGATGAAGCTCTATAGGTTCATATTTTTAATGAAGTATATATGGATCCATATACACCACAAGGCCTTGTTGTTAGTAAGGAGTCTCCATAGCCTTTTGGAAAGTAATATAGAGTTAAAAGTCTTAAGAGAGAAATTATACTTAGTTTATCCTGACTTTTTGATAAACAAACATCCCTCTATCTCATCTTTACTTTGCAAGGGTTGCCTTTGTAGCTAGACCATAGGAACTTGTTTAAAATTTTGTCAATATCTTTAATAACTTTCATAATGAAAGCAATATGAACTACTTAATAGATACTGATAGAATTTAAAATGGATATAATGAGTTGAGCCCTTCTAATAATAAAGATATTCGTAACACTCCAAAAAGTAATTCTATGATTAATCTCACTAATTAGGAAGGAATAATCCATAGATTTGAATTTGAAATTTGAGATTGGAATACCAAGATACATCATTAGGAGCTTTTGAAGATCAAAACATGTAATAAGTACCATGGTGGATTCCATATTAGTAGCTTTATGAGATAGGAATAAACCACTTTTGGAGTAATTTACTTGAAGAATAGATATCTTGTTAACATTTTAAAGGCCTTCATAAGAGTTAAGATAGAATTAGGGTCAGCTTTGGAGAGTAAAATAAGATCATCAATAAAAAAAGATGACATAAATTAATGCTTCTATAGTTGGAACGAAATTTAAATCCCTTAGTACTCTCTACCATCTTTTGGAGTAGCTTGTTGAACACCTTTATCACTAAACCAAAGAGGTAAGGTGATATAGGGTCACCTTACCTAATATATTTAATGCTTTTGAACATTTTTGTAGGCTGACCATTTATACAGATACTATAATAAGGTGATGAGATATATTGTGAGATCCACATGATAAAATTATTTGGGAAATCCATGGCTGCTAGAATATTAGTGATGAAGCCCCAATCCACACAATCATAGGCTTTTTTGAGATCAATCTTTAAACAACAATTGGCTCTTCCCTTCTTCTTTACATAGGTTTTAATCAACTCTTGAAGTATCATAATATTATCTCTAATAGCCCTTCCATGTATACACCCTGTCATTCACTAATATGATTAGGAAGCACATTTCTTAATCTTTGAGTTAGGATTGTAGAGATCAGTTTATAATTGGAGTTGCAACAAGATATAGGACAAAAATATGAGAAAATGTTGAGTTTCCCATTTTTAGGGACCACAGTAACAAAGATTTTATTAATCTCTGTCAACATTGATCCCCATTGAAGAATTTCATAACAACATCTAATAATAGGCTTCTTGTGAGTGTCCAAGTTTGCAAGAAAAATTCACATTGAAACCATCAGGACAGGAGCTTTAAAGGGGTGTAAAGACTTTAAGGTTACCTCAATTCCTATATTGAAACAAGATGAGAGAGGAAATCAACCTCCTAAGATGATAAACAACCTTGAAAAATCTACTTGAGTATATGTATAGAAGAATGAGTGCTTGTTCATTAATTCAGAAAATAACTAAAAGCTCCTTTAATCAAATCTTCTTGTGAATTTAGGTTGGACCCATTGAATTCCAAAAAAACAATTCTATAGCAGCCCTCCTAGGAATGACAACTTTATAGAAAAATGAAGTATTTATATCCCCTTTCTTCAACCATTCTACTTTGTACCTCTTTTTTATAAGAGAATAAGCATACTATAGAGCTGTGGAGAACTTTTATAATGCATTCTTCTCTAATTATTGCAATTAACTAGAATCCATGTTGTTGTTGTTGTAGATTTGTTGTTGAATAGAGTCCAAGTGACTTTTTGTAATGTTTAAAAGGTAGTGTGTATTGCCAATTTTTTCTTTAAAAAGGGTCTTCAATTATATGTTGATAATGCTCAACTTCTTGGATAAAATGTACTGTTTCATGTTTATTCCTTCAATGGTTTTCAGATATCATCTTCAGAACTTGCAACATCAAGTAAGAAATTATTGAATTTGAATGGTTTTCTAGGATTAATACTTCAGTTTGAGTCAAAATTAGAGTATGGTCTCATAAGTTGTTGAAAGGATAGTTAGGAAAGTAGTTAGGGAATTTCTACATCCATTCAGTGTTTGCCATGCTTTGATCTAGCTTTTTATGTATGGTATATTCACCTTACTATCTATTATTCTAGGTAAAGAAGTGGCCTCTAGCTAAAATATCTACTAACTGTGCCACCTTAACACTGTTTCTAAGATCTGAGCAAGGTGATCCTCTTGATCTATGACCTTAAGGCTTATCAATTTCAAAAATGGAATTGAAGTCCATAGTAACAATCCAAGGGCTACTAGTGGAGTTTGAGATATTCTTGATTTGGTTCCAGAGAAATGCTCTTTGATAGCAATTGTTATGTGTGTAAACAAACGAGATATAGACAGGTTGAGAACAATACCTATCTGATATTTGTAGATAGATCATTTGGTCAGTACATAGCATTAAGCTGGAAAAAATTTTTGGTAGGCTCTATGGATGGAATCATTTTCTTTGTAATTGTTCATCTTTTAACCACTGTTTTAAAGTCCTTGTCACCATTGTCTTGTTGATTACTTCTTACAACTAGAGTTCTTATGTTATTTATCTTAGAATTCTAAATTGGTACTTCTATTGGAGCCACTACACATACTGTTTGTTCAAAAACTGCAGCTGATATGGTCACTATGTATACTATTTGTTTTGACTTCTCCTCGGTTGTGATTGAAAACAAAACCTTACCCTCTTCAATTATAGTAGCAAATTTATTGGACAGCATAACATTGTGTATGTTAGGAACCTAAATACTAGAATTGAGCTCTCCATTCACATAATCACAATGTCCTGACTTGGTGAGTTGTTAGGTTTATCGTGATGTTGGTCAATTCCTATGAGTTTTTGATAAGTTCCATTGACATAGACATCACTTGTTGGCTTTTAAGATTTCTTCACAGCAAGTTGATGTTTCAAAGCATAGGAGACCCTCAGTTGATCCTCAATAGGTTCCAGCTCCTTATTGAGTTTGATGGAAGGGATGGATTCAGGCAAATCAGATATTGAATTAATTAGAATGCATATCCTTACAAATTTAACATTCTTAGTCTTTGCAGTAGCTTGATTCATCGAAATTGTTTACCAATGTGGCTGGCAAGGTGACTCAGTCCACTAGTAGTCTAGTATTTCAATGGAACATCATGTATACATATCCAATTAGGGATTTTTTATTTGATTTCCTCGTACTTAAGCCCTAGTCGCTATATTTGAAATAATAAAGGTTTTATTATAGATATGTCAAAGACTAGCCCAGATTGTAGTATCTCGTCTCTTAAATTGTTGAAGGATTTAAAGTGTTAGGCTACTGAGTCACATGAGTGGCATCATATAGAATGAATTTGGTATATTATGACATGATTTTATGATTGTATCCAAATGGATAATATTAGCATACACATATGAATTGTGAGTTAGACAAATTGCACTCGGTTGACATATTTCGGGTTATGAAACTAAAATGAACGTGACATGAATGCGCATTTCCAATGTCTTGTACTTTAGTTTACCAATGACAAGAATTGACGGATTATAATTAGTAACTTGGAATTAATTGTTACAATTGAGAGATCGATGAATTAATATGTACATCTAGTGTAGGAAAAATGTCAAGTGGTAAGACAAGTTGACATGTGAAAAATTAGGATGACTAGACCTATGAAATAAGTGACACATGGTAGTAGAATTGAGTGACAAATGGCTTAGAGATTGAATGAAAAATGGCTTAGAGATTGAGTGACAAATGGCCTAGGATCTTGGTGACATTTTGCAAGATAAGGTGATGACAAGTAGCTTGCATGTAAATATTACTAATGTCATTGTATTACATAGGCACCTTACACTTAATAATGTAAACTAATGCAGAAACATCTCCATTTTTTTTGCTTTAATTCATCCGTCTCACCACCGAGAACTCACTTCTTCCTCACAGCTTTCAACTTTTGCCTAAGTTCTATCCATTATCACCTTGTATTTGAGATGATCTTGCATGCATAGAATGCTAGGTTAGCTAGATAATTGAGGAAGCAATTGAGCTGATCATGTGATATATGTTAATAGTACTTGATGATAACTAAATTGAGGATGGATTGATTATGATATTGGTGTATATGAGTGCTGGAAAATGATGCATAAATGGTAGATTATGTTTTATTTTTGAATGCATGAAAAACAATAGTTTATAAGCTACAAAATGAATGGTTTTGAGCTAGAATTTGAGATGAAATTGATGAGGAATTGAGTTATAATTAGGGTATAATTAATGGACTGTTATGAAGATGTTTTGATTATGGTATGAAGGTTTTTTGAGTTTGGAAAATTGGGGATGTAAGGTTATGTGTAAGAAGTGATTGTTTAGAATATAAATGCTAGGATATAAATGAACAAAATTTAGAGAGCCTAAATGTAGCCAAAATGCAAGTTATATTGACATAAATTGAGGTAGCTTTTAAGGACATGTAATATGGAAAAAAAGCAAGTGTTAATTGTGCTTTAAAGTAAGTGAAATTTGTGGAGAATTGAGGGAAATTGGATAGTGCATATTTGGCGCGCTTATCCCATGATTTTGGGAAGATCCTCTACGATCGTGTGCAATGCTTTGAAATGAAAAAATTCTGCTTATGTAATTATTGAACTACATAAGGATAAGTCACTTTACAATGGTGTATTTAGACTTGATTGAGGCTTGAAATGAACCAAAATTGTTGCTTGATTCGTTGGGCAAGGGTTTGATAAGTTTAGGTTGTTAATTGATTTCATAACTGAAGGAATGGATTGTCTTGATTTCAATGTATTAAATTATGGAAATTATGAGTTGTTAAAGGAATTAAGATGTTCTTATGAATGCAAATATGATTTAAAGGATTTGAGTATTATGTATTAGATATAAATGAATGAACATTGGACAACATGAAGTAAATGTGAGTGAGAATTGGATAATTATATGAACGTATATGATTTATGAATAAATCAAGCTTACTTAAGGTATAACCCTAATTGTAAAATGGTAGTATATAAGCTATAAAGTTTAAAAGATCTAAAAACTTATAAATACAGTTAAGCTCTTTGTATATTAATACATAACTGGAAGGTCAATTGAGCATGCATTAAAACATGATATATGTACATGTGAATGGTTGAATAATCATATGATTGACAACTTAATGATATGTGAAATATGTGTGCATTGCATGAAGATCGATACACAAGTTGATCGTCAACATCTAGACATTACCGGATCATCAAGGCAATAGCTTATCTGGAGTATACTGTGAGTTAAACTAAATGTGTAAACTCAATTATATGTGTTTTTGTACGATCTGTATGTTGAATATGAAATGTGAGAACAATTGAATGTGAAATGCCGAAATAAATATAAAATGTGAGAACAATTAAATGTGAAATATCGGAATGAATATAAAACATGTGAGCAATTGAATGGGAATTGTCAGACTTAGATCTGCTAAATTTGATACTTGTGACAGAAGCACATAGGAATGAAAGGTAATGAAACATGGCATATGGAATGATGCGTCGCATTGAAATGCATGATCAGATAAAGGAGTTGTGACTATAGTGATCAACGTGAAAAAGAGCTTTAAGCTCAGGATCGTGCACAACGAGCCACATGCTCAGTTATTAATGAGCTTGGTATCCACAACGGATACTGGAGAGTAAATGAACTGAGCTCGGTATCCACAAGAGGTACGAGATAGTAAATAGGCACTCGGTCACAACAAAGCATTTGCATAGACATCCGTATATGTATCATATGATTAAATTGAAATGAATTATTGAATTGTTTGAAATACAGTTGAATAGTAAATGAGGTTGTGTTGGGATATGAAATGCTAGTTTAACTAATGCTTATGAAAGTATGATATACTTGATGTACTTGATAAGTTATGATGAAATGTGATGTGATATTCAATACTGGATGATATATAATACTTGTTAAATTGGGATATGACTTGTCTCTGTGTATCTGACTTCAGCGAATACATCTATGATGGTTTACTCACTAAGTTAGCAAACTCATCAAAATTACAACGTTGATTTTGAGGTTTAGTGGAGATCTAGTTAGACTAATTGGAGTATATCTACTGCAATTGGACATGAGTTAGTTATTGGGAACAATTGCCGTTGTAGATGTCTCAAGTCATTATACATTAAGAATAACATTTCTCACCTATTGTCAAATGTATAGATGAACTCTGAAGTGTAATGAAATTTATGATTTAATATGATTGTGAATGAAATGATTCAAAATGAATGTTTGAAATGTTTTTGATATGCAATGCCTCCATTAATGTGGTAATGCATGCCTGTAATAATGTGGTAATGCGATCGTCTTAACGTGTCATCCTTATTGAGTATGTTCTCAAATAATCATTGATACATTCAGACATATGCTCTAAGAGAATGATATGTTACATTTTGGTATCAGATCCCAGGCTTATGTTACATTTTGGTATCAGATTCTAGGCTTAGCATCTTACACAGTCATTTATCATAATATGTGTCAAGTTACATGCATCTTAAGCACGTCATACACTGTTAGTATCGATTAATGCTCAATTAGGCACGCAGAGGCAATTGATCCCCAGTTTTAGTTGTATTTAAATAAGTCACACTCATGAACATTTGTTAAGATTTTGAACTATTAGAAAAGAATGATGATATGTCAGAGTGTGAGAAACTAAAAATTTGTTGATATCTTAAAATAGGAGATACTATATGGTTCGATATGTTAGACATAGTATTTGTAATCATGGTTATATCAGCGAATATGATATCAGTATTGTGCTGTAGTTGTATATCTTTGAATTGATATAGATGCGAATACATTTTCGTGGATTGATTGAAAATTTGTTGATATCTAGAAAGGTTGTTTAATTATCATGTTAAGAGTTTATGATTTAGTATAAGGTTATATCATTGGAGATGTTAGAATTTCATGATAGTTATGAATCTTATCTTTTTTAATTGATCGAGAACATACTTAAGTACGATAAAATAAATGATAGCAATATATGTAGAAGTCCTCAAGGTTAAATTAATTAGTTATTATGAATGCACATCTAATAATGTGGTTACCTTGGTGAATGATGTTACGAAACACATATGTATTACATGCTTGGATATTGTACAGGGAGTGACCTATGACATATTGAATGATTTTAAGTCTTAGTCCCCATAGTTAAAATTCTGAGATGACTCAAAGTAGCATAGTGGAAGTATGGAATTACATAGATGTTTTAAAATGGTAACTACTAAGGGCAAGAAACTTTTATATAATTATAGAATACTCAAATGTTATCTAGAATCAATTAAGATCAAGGTATCATCAACTTAAGATAATAATTGGTGACTTTTTGAAAATAAATCTCTAGATAAGATGTAATCATCTTGATGGTACATACCATAGCATAAGAGTAAATGAACACGCCTACGGCTTCATTGAGCTTTAATATATAGAAAATTCTAATCATATAAGATATGATAGTAATTTGGAGAGAAATGTTTTTATAAAGACTTTCACCGAACATGTAGATCAAATGTTCCATTTCTAGGAACGAATGAATATTGAACGAATTAGAAGTGAATATTGGAGTCAGATAGATATGAGACTCAGTCACGAGAAGCTGAATATACTATAGAGAGTGCATGCATTATTTGTTGTAAAGTATCCAAACTACAATACTGGGCTCTTGAATTTGAGATGACACTATTGCTATTGCTAGAACAGCTTAAGTCCACAATGTATTCTATGCTAGTAAGCTCAAGAGTTACAAGTTAGACTTGATTTATGTGTTACCAACTCAGAAAGTTAAGATTGCAAATAATTTGAATTATATGGAGAAACTAGTAAGAATGGTCATATATCAGGAAAAGCCATTAAGGAATTTGAAGAATTGAATGATTGGAGAAAATCATTTGAGAGAAGAAGTCAATTAGGAGATTGAGAAAAACATGAGACAACATTACCCCACCTATTGAATCAATTAGTTAAGAATTTCAAGGATTAAATATCTTAAAGGGGAGAGTTGTAGTATCCTGTCTATTAAATTGTTGAAGGATTTAAAGTGTTAGACTACTGAGTCACATAAATGGCATCATATAGAATGAATTTGGTACATTTATGATATGATTTTATGATTGTATTCAAATGCATAATATTAGAATACACACATGAATTATGAGTTAGACAATTTGTACTCAATTGACATATTCCGGGTTATGAAACTAAAATGAAGGTGAAATGAACGTGCATTTCCAATGTCTTGTACTTGGGTTTACCAATGACAAGAATTGATGGATTATAATCAGTAACTTGGAATTAATTGTTACAATTGAGAGATTGATGAATTAATATGTACATCTAGTTTAGGAAAAATGTCAAATGGTAAGACAAGTTGACATATGGAAAATTAGGATGACTAGACCTATGAAATAAGTGACACATGGCAGTAGAATTGAGTGACAAATAGCTTAGATATTGAATGAAAAATGGCTAAAAGATTGAGTGACAAATGGCCTAGGATCTTGGTGACATTTGGCAGGATAAAGTGAGGACAAGTGGTTTGCATGCAAATATGACAATTGTCATTGTATTACATAGACACCTTGCACTTAATAATGTAAACTAATGCAGAAACATCTCCTTCATTGTTTCTACTATGATTCAACCCTCTCACCATCGAGAACTCACTTCTTCTTTATAGATTTCGACTTCTACCTAAGTTCTATCATTACCACCTTGTATTTGAGATGATCTTGCATATATGGAAGGCTAGGGTAGCTTGATAATTGAGGAGGCAATTGAGCTGATCAAGTAAGTGAAATACTTATCTTTTGTGATATATGTTAATAGTACTTGATGATAACTAAATTGGGGATGGATTGACTGTGATATTGGTGTACATGAGTGCTGGAAAATGATGCATGAATGGTAGTTTCTATTGTTTTTGCATGCATGAAAAACAATACTTTATAAGATGCTAAATGAATGATTTTGAGCTAGAATTTGAGATGAAATTGATAAGGAATTGAGGTATAATTAGGGTATAATTATGGTATAATTAATGGAATATTATGAAGGCATTTTGAATCTAGTATGAAGATGTTTTAAATTTGGAAAATTGGGGATGTAAGGGTATGTGTAAGAAGTAATTTCTTAGGATATAAATGAATAGAATTTAGAGAGCCTAAATGTAGCCAAAATGGAAGTTATATTGACATGAATTGAGGTAGCTTTTAAGGACATGCAATCCTAAAAAAATGCAAGTGTTAGTTGTGCTTTAAAGTAAGTGAAATTCGTGAATAATTGAGGAAAAATTAAATAGTGCTCATTCGGGACACTCATCCCACGATCTTGGGAAGGTCCTCCCCGATTGTGGGCAATGCTTTGAAATTGAAAACTT
Organism: Erythroxylum shatona; assembly: GCA_027568895.1. Taxonomy (NCBI): domain Eukaryota; kingdom Viridiplantae; phylum Streptophyta; class Magnoliopsida; order Malpighiales; family Erythroxylaceae; genus Erythroxylum; species Erythroxylum shatona. Next base: position 18,770,687 of record JAOSBK010000007.1, on the reverse strand, counting down.
CTGTTTTGAGTAATTGTTGAACCATATATGGATAAGTCACTTTACATTGGTGTATTTAGACTTGATTGAGGCTTGAAATGAACCAAAATTGTTGCTTGATTCATTAAGTTTAGGTTGTTACTTGATGTCATAACTTAAGGAATGGATTGTCTTGATATCGATGTATTGAAATCTGGAAATTATGAGATGTTAAAGGAATTAAGGTGTTCTTACAAATGCAAATATGATTCAAAGGATATGAGTAATATGTATTAGATATAAATGAATGAACATTGGAGAACATGAAGTAACTGTGAGTGAGAATTAGATAATTATATGAAAGTATATGATTGATGAATAAAGGAAGCTTACAAGTATACAAGTTATAAAGTTCGAATGATCTAAAAGTGTATAAATATGGTCAAGATCTTTGTATATTAATACATACCTGAAAGGTCAATTGAGCATGCCTTGAAACATGATATATATACATGTGAATGATTGAATAATCATATGATTGATAACTTAATGATGTGTGAAATATGTGTGTATTGCATGAAGATAGATACACAAGATGATCGTCAACATCCAGACGTTGCCATATCATCAAAGAAATAGCTTATCTGGAGTGTACTGTGAGTTAACCTAGATGTGTAAACTAAGTTATACGTGTTTCTATATGATTTGTATGCTGAATATGAAATATGAGAACAATTGAATGTGAATTTTCGAACTTAGATTCGATAAATTTGATATATGTGGCAGAAGCACATAGGAGTGCAAGGTAATGAAACATGGCATATGGAATGACGCATCACATTAAAATGCATAATCAGATAAAAGAGTTGTGACTAGAGTGACCAATGTGAAAAAGAGCTTTAAGCTCAGGATTGTGTATAAAGAGTCATAGAATCAGTTATTAATGAGCCCGGTATCCATAATGGATATGGGACAATAAATAAAATGAGCCCTGTATCCACAACAAATATAGGATAGTAAATAGGCACTCATTCATAACAAAGCAAAACAAAATGGAGTCACATATGCATTTGCATAGACATCCTTATATGTATCATATAATTTAATTAAAATGAATTATTAAATTGTATGAAATATAGTTGAAAAGTAAATGAGGTTGTGTTGTGATATGAAATGATATTTTACCTAATGTATTTATGAAAGTATGATAAACTTGATGTACTTGATAAGGTATGATGAAATGTGATGTGATTTTCAATACTGGATGATATGTAATACTTGTTGAATTGGGATATGACTTGTCTCTGTGTATCTAACTTGAGTGAATACTTGATGATGGTTCATTCACTAAGTTCACAAACTCATCAAAATAGCAACATTGATTTTTAGGTTCGGAGGAGATTTAGTTAAAGTAATTAGAGTATAACTATTGTAGTTAGACATAAGTTAGTGGTCAATCAGTTGTACCTACAGATATCTCTAGTCATTATGCATCAAGAATAGCATTTCTCACCTTTTGTCAAATGTATAGGTGAACTCTGAAGTGTAATGACTTTTGTGATTTAATATTATTGTGAATGAAATGATTCAAAATGAATGTTTGAAATGCTTTTGATATGTGATGCCTCCAATAATGTGGTGATGCAATCATCTTAACATGCCATCCTCATTGAGTATGTTCTCGAATAATCGTCAGTACGCTCGGGCATGTGCTCTGTGAGAGTGATATGTTACATAGATAACCTTCATTACATCCTTTGCATTTGCAAATTTAAAAAGAAAAATATCCTCACTATTCACAAAATCTTCAACAGTCCATATTGCTTCCAATTGTGAATAGTCTATTGTTTCATCACTAGAAAAGCAACCATTCTATCTAGGAAAAAATCCAAGAATGGTGGAACTCCATCTGCTAGCTTCAGCTTTCAATAAGAGGAAAATATTTTATTTTTAGTTCTGACTTAGGGTCAACAACTCCTTGCACCCAAGATTTGAAAATGGGAGGTAAAAAGCTTGAATTCTGATCAGGATTAGTAGAAATGTTACAGGAATACAGGATTTTAAGGGAAAAGAAGCTTTTATGTTTTAGTAATTGTTCCATTTAGTAGGCATCAACTTTTTAAGCTACATAGCTAGTAGTTGCTTTGGCATCTAGATGATAGTAGTCTGATCATTAGAACAATCAGCAACCATATAAAGAACATCCGAAGTAGAATTTGAAAAGTTGAGGTCCAAAGCATGATTTTACAGACGATATTAGATGTATCCAAAAGAAGCTGACTATTCAAAGGTCTTCAAGTTCAACTGTCCTTTGATTAGACAACATATACATCCTTAGGTAGTCAATCTCAAGCAAAACCTAAAAAGACAAAGTCCAAAGTCCATTAGACAAAATTCAAAACAAAGCAAAAATAAGGTGGTTTGGAGAAGCTAAGGCTCAGTAGATTGCTACTAGATATTCTGAAAAATAGTTGGAGAATAAACAAGTAATGTGGAAGAAAAATCATTGAGGGAGAAAATAGGTGTAAGAAAGTAATAGGGTTATTTTACCAGAAGGATAAAGGTCACAACAAAGGAGGTAAATGAAGATAAAAGGTAGGGAAACAAATAAAGAGCATGGAAGCGAGGGTCAAAAACTAGAAGATGAAGACGAAGAGCAAGCATGGTTGGAAAAGAACAGTGAGAGTAGTAGTCGAGCAAGAACTTATCACACTAGAAAACCTAGAATTTGCAAAAATACCTAAAATTTCAAGCATAATTCACGTAAAAGGAAAAAAACTTGGGTGATTCAAAATCACATAAAAATGCTAGGCTAGGATGAAGGAGGGAGATGGACAGTAAGTGTATGATAGAACATGGAAAGAAAAGTGGGAGAAAAGAAGACGAATATGGTTTTTAAAAGGTATCATAGACTTAAATGATCAATTATATGCCTATATAAGTCACTATATTATGTGACTTTTGATACACGAGCATGTGATTTTTTACGAACTTACACAGTGACATATATGGGTGACCATTCAAGTCACTGTAAATGTGTAACTTGTGACATAGACGTGTTTTTGACATGTTTTAGAGAAATTAAGATACATGGGCGTGTCTAATTGTAAACATGTGTGTAAAATTTAAAAGTTCCAAGATTGTATATAATCGTGTCCAGTTATGCTTAGGTCACTAGATCCATGTAAAACATGAAAAGATGAGAATTATATATACATGAGCATGTACACAGGTGTGTACATTATTGTGTATACACAAAAATCCCTTGAAACTTTAAAATTTGTCTCTCAAAGTCATAAGAGTCAAACAACAAATACCACAAACACAAAAAGTAGGCAAAATCAAATAAAGGTACTTTATAACCTAACATAAACACACCAAAAATTAATGAAATCCTAAACTAAAGCTCCAAAATAAAATAATTAAATAAAACTATCCTAATCCTTAAATTACCTCCTAAGTAGCTCTTGTTTAATTTCTGTAGATCTTCATACCTATCATGTTCAAGGCAACTTATAAAGATTAAGTTTGTTATTTCTTATCATACATTCCTTAATCTCTAAGTAAGTTACCTAATTTTCCTTATACTGCGGTGTTCATCCTTCTTTTTACCTTAAACTAGAAACAACTCTAGTGGACCTTTAGAAAAAGAGTCATGAAAAGCATCTGAAATTGAATCGTCAATTATATTGCTAGATAATCAGCACTAATAAGTTCAAGGAAATGATTCATGACATAAGACATTTTGAAATCTTGGTAGAGGGTTATTCTTCAATTACCTTTGATTCCCTTAAGAGAAATTTGGGTGATTCCTCCATTCTGGATTATATATATTATTGTAAGGGTTATTTTAGGGTCTAAGAGCCTGACCCATACAATCTGCATACCTGAGTTGTAGCCCTCGACAATCTTGATTTAGATGTCCTAGCTTGCACACCTCACATTATATCACTTGGGGTAGCTAAGGATTTTTTGTTAATCTATGTATCTTCCTACTCATAGCTTAACCTTGTTTGCGAACGTCGTAACTTCATCTACATCATATACTCCTACTAACTTACTAGTTTTTACTATAGAAAAATACAATTGGTAATTATTCATGGGCATGTCTTAATGAGGTCATAGGTTACTTATAGCATCATTATTTAATGTCCCCCAACTGTCACATCAATCATTTTCCAAGTTGTTTGGTTGAGTCCATTATATAAATCATCCATAATAGTAAACCGTCATGTAAGAACCTCTTTAACATCTCTTTAAATCACTCCCATTTAATGTATATAGTCTTTGAATTGATTTGAACTTAAAAGGAGACGTCATTCCTCAATTTGGCAGTCTTAGCTTGTAGAAAACATTTCTGAAAAAACTCTCTACCTTGTTGGCTTTATACAATGATGGATTCTATAGTTAGAGAAATTAGCCATTGCTTTTCCTGAGTCCCCAATGAAAATAGAAATATCATTAGCCTGATCATATGATTGGTGGCACCATTAATCTTCAATGTGTCCCAAATTTCTAGAAAATTAATGACATGCACATATGGATCCTCGTCTTTAAACCCACAGGGAAACTAGGTCTCATATTGTCAAGCTCCATCCCATTCAAGTTTGGCTTAGCATATTAAAACAAAGTCTTTGGTTAGTTTGCAATCATTTCTGATCCTTCAGTCTCAATCTAATCTTCCAATTCCTTTATCTATTAATCTAACTTGAAGTCTCTCAGTAGCGTCCTTCGAAGATTTCTATGAGTTGTCCTCTCAATTTCTGGATCTCTATCAGCTATATGTGATGGATTTAGTAACACCCAAATATCCCCTGGAAGAATATATGGATAATCAAAGCATTATAAATCTTTTTTTTAGCAATTCAGACAAACATACACTATGTTTCATTCCAATTTGAGTTACAAACAAAATACATTATATATAATGAACTTAATACAAATGTGTCTTAAATCCCAATCCATCCTGCAGTATAGCTATTACAAACCTTCAAACAAATTCAAAAGTCATCACTTAAAAATGAACAAACTCAAGTTTGCATTTTGTGAAAACAAAACTTAATCTTCTAGGCCACTGCGGTTGATATTATCCCAGCCTCAAGTCTTCTTAACAAAACCTACACATGCTAAGCATATAGCTTAATGGGGAAAAACTAAACACATATAATTTGGCCATTGTTTCTAATAATCGTCTAGCATTCACATACAATAAATCATATAAAATCTCAGATAACCTTTAATTTTTCTAATTACTGAACATCCCAATATCATTTGCGTCAGAACATAATATAAAATATTAGAATCGAATATATAATATACTTGCTTCAAACTTATTCATATTCGAATAGAATATTAGAATCATAAAACAAAACCTTAAAGTATCTAAATAAATCTTATTTACATCATAATAACATTTAGCTATATCAGAATTGAACTTAACTTATAACATAGTTGAACACATCATAACAAAAAATAAGTTAGTTTGTTAATCCTTTTTACAGAAGTGGGTAACGAGACTAATATAGGAGATACCGTGATCGGTATCACAGAACAAGAGAGACCTAAGTCTCGTTAACAGATGATACCGAAGTGTCAGTAATAGGAGACACCGTAGTGCCAGTAATAGGAGACACCGAAGTGTCACAGGAGTAGCTGCAGACCCTTCTAGGCATGCCTATTTACCCATGACTAGGACTTGATAGTTTTAAAAACAATCCATTTTAGATTTCAAAATCACAAAAAAAGATGTTATGTCATTATTCCACTTTCCTTAAATTGAAGTTATAAATACACATCCAACTAATCTTGCCTAATAGCATAATCATTTGCAATAATGTACCATTAAAGGCATTATGTGTTTACACATTCCACAATATGACACAAAGTTCCATTTTGTAAAAATCATATTCAATTCACATAACATAATCCTTTTGAAATATATTGGTATTCAAAAGAAAACTTTCTCCTATAAACATATCATTCCTTTTAACTTTAAACACAAGATTAATTAGCCTCACATTCTTTAAGTAATTACCTCCATAAATAAACCATAACTCATTATCTTTTTCTCCATTAATTTAACATTATCTAGTTTCATTTTTAATCTCAACTCAGTTTAGAAAAACCATTGTTAAAAGTCCTAACATTATATATGTCAACAATTACACAACTAAGTTTAGCATTTTTCTATTCCAGTTTTTCTTAAGACAAGTTGTCAGATTTACATGGCTATTTTGACATAGAAACTAATGCTTCTAAGCAATGTATTCTTCTAGACAAATGTTTTTATATGTCTTAAGTTTCTAATGAACTATATTTCATACAATTTGATTCAGTATTCCATAAGTTATACTCAATATACTATAGACTGTGTACATTTGAAATTTTGGCTAGTGCATGATCATGCACTCAAAGTTGTACAACTCATATCTCTCAATTCCAGTATTAAAAAATTACCAACTTTATACCAATTGAAAACTAAGAGAATAAGCTACAATGTTTGTGAAGACAACTTTGTCTGATTCGGCCTATATCAATATAGTTTATTTGATAACAGGAAGACATGATTTCTGTCTAGGGTATTGCTACGGTCTAAGCCAAGAGTCAATTTCAAGCTAAATTTCAAGACTCTTGAGGATAGAATTCAAATTCTATTCCTTCATGAAAGTTGTAGACCAATGTATTTCGTTTAATTTACAATTAAAACCACCCATTTGGACATCTTCAGGTCAAGTAATGGCTAAAATACCAGTGTTTGTACAGTGAAACCTGTTCAATGAAACAACTATAATTAACTCACATCTTACACCTTCAACACTCCCTTCACCAAAATTCATGAATTCCACTTCATTTGCACCTTATTAATTCCTTAATTCCGCATCAATTTTCTATTTAGAACCAATTCCAAAATCATTCAGTAAACAACTCACAATCCTTATCTTTCATACATTAAAATCGAAACAGAATATGCCAAACAAGAATTATTTTTCCAGCACCTAATGTTCAACATTATAACACATATTTCTGGTCCTCATTAGGTATCATAAAACTTATATGAATACATGTTATCAAGTGTAGAAATCCCTTACCACTTTAACTTCAAAGAACCAATTAAACAGCTCTTCAAAATAACCAACACATACCTAAGTTTAATGTGTAACTTACAGCATCAATAACGTAATAATACAGAGAATCACAAGACCTATTTCTTAATGAAATAACTTACAAAGCTTCCAAAGGTTGATAATCCAAAATCCAGTAAAATTCTAAAAGTTAGAGAGAGCATAGGAGTTTCAGTGGAGAGAAGGAAGGAAAATGAAGAAAGAACAAAACAAAAAATGTTTCCAGCAGAAACTTGCTTCATCACCATCTAGGTGTCACTCCCACCATAAGGCATATGTCTTCTTTGCATGTGTCACATATGTCCTGCACTTAAGCTACCATTTGTCACTTAATGAATGCTGCCAAATGCCACAATTTAATTATGCCACTTGTCACTTTATTAACAATGCCATTTGTCACATTCTTGTCAAGCCATTTGTCACACAATGGATGATGCCAAATGTCAAGGTATTAGCTATGCCAAATGTCATTAATCTTTGGGCTTAGTCATTCTAATTTCCATGTACCAACTTAACTTGTCATTTGATAATTTTCCTAGTCCAAATATACATTTAAATACCTCAATTCTCTAATGGTATCAATTAATTCCAATTGACTAACTATAATCCATCAATACTAAAATCCAAGTCATACGCCTTTCACATTCAAATTATAGCACAATTTTAACTCTTATCTCACATGTACTTTCATGAACATGTATCATTTCAATTAGAGTATATTTTGGGGCCTTACAAATTTCCTTAGGTCGTAAAGTAACCCCAATATCAAATTTCCTTAGGACGTAAAGTAGCCCCAACACCTCTATAAGTAAGAAAAGTAAAAGTCACTAAACAATTTAAAAGAAAAAATTTAAGAAGAAATAAACAAAAAATAATGGTTAGATTGATAAAAGCAAGGTTTTCCTAATATTTTAGTCCCTGACAATGATGCTAACAACTTGA
>JAOSBK010000007.1:18723653-18746520 GCA_027568895.1 Erythroxylum shatona | reverse complement strand
AAATGACTCAAGTGTTTGTGTTTGTGAAAATGGCCAAATGGCCCTATGGGAAATTTTTGTAAATGGCATTGTATGATGGGAAAGGGTTCAAGCCCTCTTTGATTATAGACTTCCGCATGTGTGTCCCAAAAAAATAATGTGTCGAATTTTGAATGATTGAGTGCTTTAGCACACCACCCTCACGGGGCGCGGTCTCGGATATCACCATTGATATCGGGTTCAGGTCTTGCGGGAGTGGGATGCTACAGCATGGGCAGGCTTGATGGTTGCATGCTGGTGACTCATTTTAGTTGTGATGCATGGCTATGAGTTTATGTTGCACAATAGTGACTTAATTTTAAATTGGGTTGATGAATTTAGGATGAAAATGTTACTATGCTGGAATATGATAACCAGAAGGAGCTCATTGAATAGGCTTATGTATTTTGACAATATCTTGTTCTATAGTTATTTGAATGGAATGATTTTTTATTTCAAGTAAACTAGAGACATAGGGATACAAATTATCTGAAAGAATTGAATGTTAATTCAGTCTCTAAGAATTTCAGTTTCTAGATAGAATTTGAGTAGAGTGTACTATTTTAGAATAAGAACAAACCAAATTATTTTGAGAATATTTTTGAGATACTAAACCAATTTGTATGATCTTGGTGTTATTAGAAACTTAAGACATAGGGGAACATTTTTCTAGAAGAAAATGTTTCCAAATTTTATCATTATCGGGGCCAGAAAGAACATGTAAAGTTAACCCGAAAGTATATTTTAGGAAAAATCTGAATTTGACCAAATGAGTTATGAATTTTGATTCTAAGGGTTTTACTAAGGTATAAACCATAAGTATGAATGATACTTAAGTGCGTTTGGAAATATGAATGTTTACGTGATAAGAATAATGGAATGATATCTGGGATTGTCATTGAGCATGCATTGTACATAGTCTATATACATATTTTTACATAAATAAATGCTTATAATTGTGCAAAGTTATTAATGTGTGAGTGCAATGAGTATATTGCATAATTTGGATGTGCTTTGGATGTGCAGAATAAACATCTGCATTCAAAAATTTTCAGAACTTGGAAGCTAACGCTAATCTGGATTGTACTGTGAGTCGATCTAGATGACTCATTCACTGTTTGTTATGTTTTAACTTTCTTCTTTGAATTGCCATTGAAATGAAATGTGATTGTTTTGATTCCAAACATTGAATGTCTGAGGAGTTTGATAAATGCATGAATAATGGCAGAAGTGCTCCTTGTATGTGAATTTGAAAAAATATATGATACAAAAATTGATTGTTAAATGTTAGACCGAGTTTAGAAAAGAAATGTGAATATGCATATAGATGAAAAAGTGATTCTCAACTTAATGTTCAATGTCAGACTAAGGTCTAATGATATGTGTAAAGTGAAATAAGGTAATTTATTGAAAAGATGTGAATGTCATGCATTTCATTTCATGAATGCATGAAAGATAAAGGTTGTTGTGCCCAGAGTAGCCACCAATAAAGAGCTTAAAGCTCAGATGTGATAAAGAGCTTAAAGCTCATATTGTGAAAACGAGCTTAAAGCTCAGAAAGTATATAAGAGTCGAAGGCTCACTATGTAAAGTGAGCCCGGTATCCCAAACGGATACGGGACAGTTATTAATGAGCCCAGTATCCACAATAGATACAGGACAATTATAAACACTTGGTCACAACAATAACAAATTGAAAGTGAGTCTCATAAGTATTACATATGCATTTGATGTGTATGTTTTGAGTGTTTGACTATTTTAGCATGCCACCTTTGTGGGGTATGTACTCGTACATCACTTAAGATTTGGGTACATGTCTTGTGAGAGTGGGGTGCTACAATTTGGTATCAAAGCCCAAAATTAGTATCTTACATGGTCGTTTTTTAAATATATGTCAAGTTACATGCATTTTAGTCATGTCATAGTAGACAATAGCAACTGATCCCTGGTCTGAGTCGCATGTGTATGAGTCGCATGCATGAGCAAGTGTTAAGAGTTTAAGCTGATATAATTAATGAGAAGAATGATGCTCTTTTAGAATGTGAGAAAATGAAAGTTGTGGATAAGTAAAAATGATCAGATTAAAGTGTACAAGTAGAATGTAATGAAAACAGAAATTGTTATGATCTTAAGAAGATGAAATTGGAACTGAAGTGGTTGCTTGATTAATGTGACAAGAGTTCCGATCCTTCGTAAAAATATATTAGTGGAAATTGAGATTAGAATTTTATGATGATTATACATCTATAATTCTGAGTTGATTAAGTATATACTCTAGGAGATGAAATAAATGACATTAGGAAGATGAGATAAAAATGAGATAAAAAGAAAGATGATGCATCAAATAAGAAGAGTTAATGCACCTAATATGGTAATTGAATCATTATGACTTGATGTAATACTAGAAGAGATAAATCCTAGAGAATTGGAGTAATGTTGATGTTAGTAGATGTCAATGCGAGGAAACCCTAATCGTGGCGAGGATAAAGAGAGAAATATCGTCTAAAATCAATTGACATCAAAGTATTACTATTGTAAGATAATTAGTGATCTGTCGGAAATCAATCTCTGGATAGAATGGGATGACCTTGATGATACACAACTAATCACATGTGACAATAATGATGTCTACTACTTCATTAGGTTTTGGTAACCAGAACATTTTGACCTTGTAAGAAATAATAGAAATTGATCTTCTTGAGGTACTAAGAATATCTGATAAGTAGTGATGGAAATAGTGGATTGATAAAAGTTACATAAACATGATAGATGATAGAAATAAGAAATCTTCTTTCAAAGAAGAATTTCACTGAATTAGATTAAGTAGACAAGATAGTTTATTCTTAAGAATGATCAATGAAGGAATAAATTAGAAATGATAATGGAGTCCTAATCCTAATGGAGACTCAAGTATAAGATGTAGAATATATTACTGAGAGCGTATGCATTTTGTTGATGTTAAGTATCCAACTAAGTGATTGGATTTTTTAATTTGAGGTGACATTAAGTATAAGAGATACAAATTAGATCTGATGAAGTGTTACCAATATAGGAAATTAAGCTTTCAAATAAATCGAAATGTGTGAAGAAACTAGTATGAATGAGTAGGCATTAGAATAAGTTAATGTGAAATCAGAGAAAATCGAATGAATTGAGAAAATCATTCAAGAGAAGAAGTCAATTGGGAAATCGAAAATACCATGAGATAATACTACCTCATTGAGGAATTAGATACTTAAAGAATTACGAGAGCAAATCATATGCACTGTATATGCCTGATATAAATGATTATAATTGTTTGAATGACTTCTGAATGTGATATGTGTTGAATGTAAAATGTGTTGATTGATATAGTGTATGTGATATCTGAATAAATAATTAGAGGATTGATTGATTTCATTGACTATGGTCAACTGGAAGAAGTTATTCAAGTAATGAAGTTAAATGGAAAACGAAGGAGTATTTGAGGAAACAATACCCTGCCGTCCTAATTAATCAAATAAGAATTATGAGGAAAAATTTTATTAAGGAGGTCCCATTCCCATATTAAGAGTTAGATCCCAAAAATATGGTACATATGAAATCAAGGAGAGATTAATAAAAATGCATTTTTCATGCTCATGCATGTTATTAGCATACACGCACATAAATTTGAATTTTTGCATGCATTAAAATGACTATACATGCATTTATTCACAATTGTCAGGTATAATTGATTCATAAATATGTTTACAATGTGAATTGTGGATTATATGTGCTATGGACTGATTTGGAGAGTATAAATTGCTCAATTTGAATATTTGGTGATAATGTTTATTGATTTAGAAGTTTGGTGAATTTTAAAAAAAATTCCAAAAAATGTTGGGTATATTACTGGACTAGGAAAAATGTCATTGGAAAGTAAATTGATGACTGGAAATAGAAATAAAGGTTTAATGATATGGAAGAAATTTCATTGATGATTTTATAATTTTTGAGAAAATGATATTGAAAATTGGGAGACAATTGTAGTAAAAATATTGGAGTTGGTTGGACTAGTTAAATGAGAATTAGTTAAAGTCTTAAGAGATGGATGAGTGGCAAGTGTCCTATGTAAAGTTGATCTTAAAAAGTTTACTATTATTCTTTTAACTTTAAAAGACAAAGACACTGTTTGTCTTGTCTTAAAAATATCTTCTTCGCGGTTATCTTCTTCAAACTTGTTCCTTTATACAGAGTTTTTCATCAAACCTTCACCAAAGAAAAATCTTGTTTTTATCTATCTTTTTCTGCTCCCAATTTTGGTTTTCTTCCTTTTGCCTCTAGAAAAACTAAAACTTGCCCAACTTCTATAATGATGTGTGTAAGTTGCATGGAGATTATGGTTTCTTGAGATTTTGACGAATTTGAAGTTTTAACAAGAAAGTATCTTGTTAATCCTTTTGAGTTGTGGTTTATGAAACAAAATGGTGATTTATTTGTCATTTCATGATAATGAGAAAATAGTTATTTTTATGAACACCGTAGGTTTAAGATGAAAATATGAATTTGTGGATGTTACATATTTGATGATAAAAATGTTATGAGATGGTGTTAAAATGAATTTTGGAGTTAAAAGATCAATGAAAATGTGTATGGACTTAGTGCAGAAATTTATAGAAGTTCATATTCATATATATGCTCTGTTTTTCTTTTCTGTTGTATATGTGAGTATTTTGGATGTTTTGATAAATGAACTATAATAAGTTTAGAGGTAAGAAATAGGTTCAGGGTAATATCTAGATATGATAAAGAATGATAAAAATGGATGTCAAAATGTACAAGAAGGATTTCATTGAATAGGCTTATGTATTTTCACAATATCTTGTTCTGTAGTTATTAGAATGGAATGATTTTTTATTTTGAGTAAACTAGAGACATAGTTCTACAAAGTATCTGAAACAATCGAATGGTAATTCAGTTTCTAAGAATTTCAATTTTTGGATGGCATTTGAGTATAGTATACTGTTTTAGAATGAGAACAATCTAAATTATTTAGAGAATGTTTTTTGAAATAGTAAACCAATTTGTATGATCTTGGTGTCATTAGAAACTTAAGACAAAGGGAAACATTTTTATATAAGAAAGTGTTGCCTAATTTCTTCATTACTAGGGCTTGAAAGAACATGTAAAGTTGACGTAAAAGTATATTTCAAGAAAAATCTGAATTTGACCAACTGAGTTATGAATTTTGATTTTAAGAGTTTTATTGAGGTATAAACCATTAGTATGAATGATACTTAAGTGAGTTTGGAAATATGAACGTTTATGTGACAAGAATAATGGAATGGTACCCAGGATTATCATTGAGCATACATTGTACATAGTCCATATACATAATTGTTCATAAATAAATGCTTATAATTATGAAAAGTTATTAATGTGTGTGTGCAATGTGTATAATGCATAATTTGGATGTGTAGGATAAACATCCACATTCAGGCATTTCTAGAACTTAGAAGCTAATGCTAATCTGGAGCGTACTGTAAGTCGACCTATATGGTCTCATTCACTGTTTATTATGTTTTAACTTTCTACTTTGAATTGCCATTGAAATGAAATATGATCGTTCTTATTCCAAACATTGAATGTCCGAGGAGTTTGATAAATGCATGAATAATGACAGAAGTGCTCCTTGTATGTGAATTTGAAGAAATATATAATAGAAAAATTGATTGTGAATATGCATATAGATGAAAAAGTGATTCTCAAACCCATGTTGAATGTTGGACTATGGTTTGATGATATGTGTAAAGTGAAATAAAGTAACTGATTGAAAAGATGTGAATGTGATGCATTTCATTTCATAAATGCATGAAAGATAAAGGTTGTTATGACCGGAGTAGCTACCGAAAAGGAGCTTAAAGCTTAGATGTGAAACAGAGCTTAAATCTCAGATGTAAAATGAGCCTAGTATCTCCAATAGATACGGGATAGTTATTAATGAGCCCAGTAGTCACAATAGATATAGGACAGTTATAGAGACTTGATCACACAACAATAACAAATTGAAAGTGGGTCTCGTAAGCATTACATATGCATTTCTTGTGTATGTTTTGAATATTTTGACTGATTTTCTGAATGGGATATATGTTTCAAGCAAATGCAAATTATATGTGGCTCAATATGATAATTAATGAAATGATGTGAATTGTATGCGTTATGTGATGAGTGAGCCATCGAGGATGGTCACTCACTGAGTTTGCAAAACTTAACCAAAATTTGCAATATTTTTCAAGCTTAGAAGAGTTACCCCATTAGGCAAACGGGAGTACAGCCACTACATTCAAGTAAGAGGTAGAGGTCGAGATCAATTTGTGTCTGCATTGTATTTCTTTATTTTTGTACTGAATTGAATCTTCCATAATTATTGTATTTTATGTATTTGAATATTTCTGTTATGTATAAATTTCCAATTGGAAATGTTTTATAAAAGAGATTGATCAAAGTGTAATAATAATTGTGACTTCGAGTTTTATGAAATAAAAGCATGGGCCCAAATTTGATTATTGATTTCTACATACGCTTGTGTTATTTTTGAAAAATTTTTACTGAGTTTTGGGTGTGTTTGATTGTTCTAGCATGCCACCCTTGCGAGGTATGTATTCGAACATCACTCAAGATGTCATGTACGTGTCATAGGAGAGTAGGGTGCTACACATAAACTATTACAAGACACTTCATCTCTCTTTCCACGACCTCAATTAAACCATCAATCTATAGCATTAGGATATAAAACCTAAGGGAGTAATATGGTGTGTGTTGCCATTCATACTTGTAATCTCTATAAAAAAGGTGACCAAAAGTTAGAGGAGGCCTAAAGTAAGAATAGCTAGTAGGGAAATTGTTCATCCAAAGGTTATTTACTAGGACATTTTCAAGCTTCTTCCCCATGAAGCTTATTCCAACTTGCTTATTAGACAAGGTAAGCAGTTGTCCAAAGTGGCTTAAATATGTTATACCGAGTGAAGAAGTGTTAGTGGAGAGCTAATTCCCACTAATGTTTTTGTTTATAGATGGATCCTCAGCTTCTTCAATCTTAAGAATGCAATTTAAGTCCTCTACCAAAATCTAAGGTTACTTAATAGAGCTATAAATTCTACTAAAATCATTCCAAAGGGCTCTTTGGAAACTTAAGTTAGCTGCATATATGGTAGAAAGTAGGAATGTTAAATGCTAACAAAAAAGTTGGCAACATAGATGTATCAATTAATCTGAGTCGAATAATTTATTCACTAATAAATGAGAGGGATTGAAACCTTGAACAACTCTCTCATTATAGTGACGTGAGTGATTGGAGATGAAGCACCATTTGTTTCCTAAAAGACCTTGCTCCTCCTTCAAGTTAGCATCCCTTATTTAATTTCAAGAAGGCAAACAAAATTGGTTTTTTTAGTGATAATATCCTTAATGCTTTGCTTCTTGGGAGGACTATTTATCCTTTTACATTCTAAATAAGGATATTTAAGAGAATTGGATAAGGGAAGTAACCTCACTTTTCTTCTTTTTGTTTGATTTTTTCTCACTTTATATTTTAACCCTAAAGGTGCCTTAGAGTAGTTATCTTATTTCTCTTCTTTAGAGCCATTTCCTCTTGATTTGAGATAATAATAATATTTAGAGGATTATTATCATTCTTTATATTGTTTATAGCTCCCATTTTAGATGCACTAAGTTGTATATTCTTAGGAGCTAGTGCATTAGGTTCCTTAATGTTAATGAAATTATTATGCTCTATAAGCATTATTTCAAAAGACTCCTTATGTTGCTTCAACAAATTAAAATCATTTTCTATATCTTTTAGAGCTTCAGTTTGTAGCTCCATTACCTCTTAATAAGATCCAGTATAAAATAATTTACTAGTAAGCTTCTAGAGCCTAGAAGTTGAAAGCTTCTAAGTGTCGCTTATATGAATGAAATGGTTTGTTAATTCCCTTACTTTATGAGTCTTTTAATGATTAGTGATGAAGGAAAATTACCATCCCATGCTACTTTAACATAAATTTTTGCATAGCACATATATTTAAGCTTAGCTATTAAGGCGTCTTTGTGGAGAGGCTTTTTAAGTGAGTTAGCTATATTTTAGAGGTAAATTAATAAAAATAATCCATATTAAAATTGCTTTGAAGATATTTCTATCCTAGGACATTCCTGGATGCCATTGAAGTAGAAGGAGAGGTTTTCTAGCAATATGCCATTGACCTTGCTCAAGAATTTTTGTTAGATCTGCCTCCTTTGAAATTCTAAATGTGAAACTATTGTCCTTTGCTAATAGTGTTCTATATAACCCATCTTTTATCCATTTTATAGGGGCCCAAGCTTTTACTTATGGGCATGAAACGCTCTTGTCTAAAAAAACTAATTAGAGTTGAAGATCAAATTTCAATATAAGCCTTGAGAAGATTTATAAAAGGGGAATCACTTTTACATAAGAGGCATCAGGGAAATGAGAAAGCTTCAAGTTATCTCCTCCTTGGTTTCTTTTTACTAGATTGTGCTATTTTCATTGAACTTAAACTGTAGTTGGTTAAGAAGGAATGCTTTTTTGAGGTGAGATAGTATGTTTCAAATAGATAGCAGCAGGATACAGAGGTAGGGAAGAAGTTTTAGAGGGTAAAAGTGGAAATTTAGTCAAAGAAATCTTCCCAAAGTTTTAAGACTTTTTATCATTTTCAAAAGAAAGGTAATGAAAAGTGTTTAACAAAGGGTTCAAGAAAAGAAGTTATCATAAATGGCAAATTTGAAAGAAGTGCAGGGAGAAAATTAGGTCTACGCTTATTCTTATAAGTTGATATGGAAACAAGGAAGTTGATAGCAAGTGAAAAAGAATACAAGAGAAAAAGAAAGGTGCAAAGTAGAAGGAAGCTCAATAGAAATGAAGGTTAATAGAGGACCAAACATAGATGTAGCAACTAAGGATGCATGTTCTATCCATTGTATCTAAGAAAATCTAAAGAGAGGCATGTTGAGGTTTTGATATGAAGCATCCCTTAGAAGCTTCATTAGGACTAATTTTAAGAATATTCCTTATAATATACAATATTCACATTATAATTCTCAAAAAGGGGTAAAGTATCACTTCATCTCAATTAAAGTAATCTTGACCTTCCATTGTTTATATAATTGACCTAATGTCCAAGATGTATGATCGAGTAAGGGGCAAGTTTTACAATTTCTTATCCCTCAAAATACCACAAGTGCATAGGCCATGAGTGTAGTATATGAGGTATCGATCCCTTGAGGAGTTGGTGAACTAATTCTAAGTTGTCTAAGGCCTAAAGGATAACTAAAATGAAAAGGAAAACTAAACAGTAAAGAAGTGAATATGGATTGATTGAAAATGAAATTGTAAAATTAACACAAAAAATCAAAATTGAGCACCACTAATGAACAATCAAAATTCACTCAAGGAAGATTAGTCGATTATGAGAAGGGGGATTTATTCCTATCATTAAATGCTAACATTATTACTTTTCAGTTAATACGGTATCGGTCCTAGACTTTCGAAGGGTGGATTACTCTAGAGTTACAATCATTAAACTCTAAATCATAACCCATAATTGAATTATGGAAATTGCATTCTCTCAATTAATAAAAGCTCAACACATCTAATTAGATCTTAAGCCCTCTAATAGATAATAAACTATCGGATCCCCATACAAGATATCTCTTTATATAAATTACTGATTTGATTATTTGTGTGATCTATTAGATTGTTTAACTCTCATTACCCAATCTAATCATTTTGCTATCGATTCACTCTCTTGATTTGTTACCGGGGCATACAAATACAACAAATAATCACAATACCGTATTAACCTCAAAAGAAATCACATTAACATTGATTCAAGAACAAATCCCTAAAGGAGTTTATAACATCATCATCAAATCCAAATCCATCACTATCAAATCCATCTCATACATTTAATATAAATAATAATAAAGATGAAATTAAATTGTCACTTAGAAGGGTCGAGATGGATTGAGAAGACAGCAGCAACAACAATCTTTTTCTTCCATCTTTCTTTCTCCTCCTTCTCTCCTCTTCTTGTCCTTCCTTAGATATTTCCCATTGTAACAAATAGAGGCTCTCTCTCTATGTTTTTTCTCTTGTCTTATATAGTCTTTTCTATTTAGGGTAAAAATTAGGTTTTACCCGGGTCCAAAAATCTAAAATATCCCTAAAAAAGTTAAGTTAAGAAGCTGGTCTATATTGCTATTATGCATTCCATATGGACCCCTAAATAAGGTTTTGTCACAATTGTGGCCTCGAGTCTTCCTCCAAATCTCCTCCATTCTTCAATATCTAATCTTAAACATTAACAAATACATCAAGGAACCTTAAATACACAAAATTAAAACTCAATAACATGCTTTAACCTATATAACACTCAAAAAACAAATATCTAACCAACTAACACAATTTGAAACCTAAATATACATGAATCAATTAATTAAACACTAAAAACATACTAAAAGCTTGTTAGAACCTCATACAACTTACAATTATCAATCTCTCACTTTTTTCCATCTTTTAAAGTTTTGTTCAATAGAGGAAATATCCTTGTCTCCAATAACCAAAATATATTCTTGGGAGAGTTATAACATTAAGGTGATCAATCAACTTTTCTGTTCCTAATAGGTAAGTTCAAATATATCTTTTATTTACTAAGTTATGTAGAGTAGCCAGTATGATATAAGGAGCTTAAAGAGTTGAGCTAGTGACTCTAATGGTTCTAATAGTTTAATTATTTCTAACTTAAGCAACTATAGTGATTAAGGAACTGTAGCTTTAGATTGTAGGAGCCATATTCCTAAACCGAATAAGATTAATAAAACTTTATTTATTTCTCTTATAATAAATAGTCCTCCACTTAAAATAACATATGAACCTAGTTCAATCATATTTGAAAAAAGACTTTATATTTAAATTTTGTTATGAAATTTTCATACAAGTGGACTTTGAAAAATACTTCAAAATATGTCTTCACTTAAAAAAATATGTAAGGATAAGTTTAATAAGAAGAGGGAGAAGATCCACATCCTTAATGAGATGTTGAAATTTCTTGATGATGAGCGAATATGTTAGCCTAAGCCTAAAGAGGTGAGATTTTATTATGATGCCTTTAAGTGTGGACTTCAGTTTTCTCTCTACCTAGTCATCTAGAAGACATTGAGCACAATAAGCTTAAATTATAGCTAGTTACATCCACTTACTTAGAATTTATTACCTAGGTTTAGTATTGCCTACCATATTAAGGAAGTGCCCCTAAATTGGAGTTGTTTAAGTTCATCCATTTTTACAAGCTTATAAGGATATATGATAGTTATAGGTTACATTATGCTTTAGTTCGTAATTTAGTATGTTTTTAGTTGTCAATTAGATGATTTGTGCATGTTTAGGTTTGGAATTGTGTTAGTGTGATTAGGTGTTTGTGTTTTTGAGTGTTATGTGATTTAGAGTATGATATCAGGCTTTAATTTTATGTGTTGAGGTGTTTTGATGAGTTTTTTAGTTTTTGAGATTAGGAAAAAAAAGATCGGAGAAGATTTGGAGAAAAATTAGAGGAGGAGCCAAGGGCATGATCGTGATAAAAGCAACTCAACATAGGGCACGACTGTGACTCATTGTCCATAATCGTGACAGAAGCCAAATTTTAAGTTTCATTACTGTGAATCAATACCACGATCGTGATAGGCGTAATGATAAACTTGGGGACTACTTTTGAACTTAACTTTTTAAGAGGTTATTTGGGACATTCGAGCCTAGATAAAACCTGACCTTTACCCTAAAAAGCTCTAGGACTATAGAAGATAAAAGAATGACCTAATCTAGGAGAGTCTCCATTTGTTACATTTAGAAAGAAGCTAAGGAAGAAGGGAGAAGAGGAGAGGAGAGAAGGAGTTGTTGCTATTGTTGTCACTCCCAATCCACTTGAAGTTAATCCTCTCATTCCATCTTGTTATTTCTTTCAATTAATGTATAAGATGGATAGGGGTCTCTTATGTTAGGTAGTTTTCTGCTTTTGTGAGCGCTGCTCACTTTTATCCTACCAAAAAAAAATGTATAAGATGGATATGATGATGATGAACTTGTGTCTGAACTCTTTTAGGGATTTGTTATTGAATCAATGTTAATTTTATTGCTTTTGAGGATAACGAGTTAGGTATTGTGATTGTTTGTTGTATTTGCATGTTTCGATAATAAATCGAGAGAGTAAATCAATAGAAAAATGATTATATTGGGTAATGAGAGTTAAACAATCTAATAGATCACACAAACAATGAAATCGGTAATTTATATGAAGAGTTTATTAGAGTGCTTAAGATCTAATTAAATGTGTGGGCTATTTGCTAATTGAGAGATTGCTGATTCTTTAATTTGATTTAATTAGGGTTTATAATTTATGGTTAAATGATTATAACTTAAGAGAGAGTAATCTACTCTTTGAAATTCTAGGACCAATAGTAAATTAACTCAAAAGTGATCAAGTTAGCATTAGATGATAGGATAAATCCCCTTCTCCCATAATTGGTCAATCTTTCTTGTGTGAATTTTCAATTGTTATTTGGTTATGCTCAATTTTTATTTTTGTGTGTTAATTTTACAATTTCACTTTCAATTAATCCATATTAGATTGCTTCATTTTTTGCTCTTTTTTATTTTCATTTTAAATACATTTTAAAGCCTTAGACAAATTAGGATTCAAATAGTTCACTAATTCCTCATGGGATTGACACCTCATATACTATGTTACAACTCGTGCGCTTGTGAAATATTGAGAGTTTTATAAGACTAAAACTTTCTCAATAAGTTTTTGGCACCATTGCTAGGGAATTATTTTAGGATAAGTTAAATTCTTTTGGTTTAAGGAATTTTCATCTCTCTTATGTCTGTGTAGTTGTATGAACACAAGAGTTACTCGAAGTTCAAGTATGATCTCTGAAACATTAGAACTTGACATTTCCCGTTTCGAGCAAGCAATTTGAAGAGCAAGACGCAAAGAAGAAATAAAAGACCCAATGGTGGATGAATTCAATTAAGGAGGAAATCAGGGAAACCAATCACGAACTCTTATAGATTTCATGAGACCAAGGTTCAATGCTACGAATTAAGGCATAACTGATCACTGGTATAAGCACCCTCATTTGATATTAAGCCAACATTGCTAAATATGCTACAAATAAATGTGTAATTCTACTGATTGACTAATGAGGATCCTAACGCTCATATAGTTAACATTTTAGAAATATGTGATACTTTCCAGTATCATAAGATTTCAAAAGATTTCATTATGACGAGGCTCTTTCCTTTCACCCTAAAGGTTAAAGTCAAGACATGGCATCACTCCCTAAGTCCCATAAACGTCACAACTTAGGAGTAGCTGGTACGTGTGTTCCTGAATAAGTATTTCCCTCTCACGAAGACTACGAAGCTAATAAAGGAAATCACGAATTTCTAATAAGGAGGTTCCCACACCATAACCTACCAAAGGAATTCTTATTACAAACCTTCTATAATGGTGTTAACCCATCCACACGAGGCACCATAGATATGGCATTCGGTGGATCTTCAATGAGGAAGACGATTAACGAAGCAGAGGAATTGTTGAAGGAATTGGCAAATAACAGTTGTCTTTAGACAATGGATAGGAGTAGCCAACATATAACCCTCTGAAAGTAAAAAAAGAGCCATAACTGTTGACCAAATAATAGATATGCAAGCTAAGATTGACAACTTAACCCGACAGTTGAATGATATAAAAGCCTCCTCTTTAACTACTATTAAATCAATTTAGCAGAGATGTGAGTTGTGTGGTTAAGACAACTAAGATACCTTCAACTACTTTATAATGCAAAATACTGAGTTGGATTAGCTTAATTACATGCAAGTACAACTTGGTTGAGGAGGAGGGAAAAATCCCTACTCAAACATAAATAATCTGCGATGGAAGGACCACCCAAACTTCTCCTGGTCAAATAATGCAGGAGGTTAATTTTGTCCTCAAGGAACCTGGATTCCAACCGGAAAAACCCAATTCCGCGGATGTTAAGTTGGATAAAATCTTGGAAAAGATTAGGAGCTTGGAAGAAACTCATAAGAGGTAGGATCATTTGAACAAGTAACGTAGAACCAAGCCTTGTCCATCCACAATTTAGAGGAACAAATGAGCCAATTGGCAGATGCATTATTGACACGAAGTGTGGGAAGTCTTTTAAGCAATATCAAGACAAATCTGAAGGAAAGGATAATGTTAATCACCATGATCATTGAAGAGAAGCTCAACCAAATTAAAAAGAAAAGGGAAGAAGAAAAAACGAGGGCCAACGAACATTCCCTATAATGTAAATATAACCTAACAAAAATCAAGAAATGTCAACCTCCAATTCCATACCCCATCCTAGTATAGAGTAAATCAAAAGAAGAAGAATTAAATGAAGTTCTAGGTATAATAGAGCAATTGAAAATGTGACTCACTCTTGTGGAATCCATAAAAGAGAAATTGGTAAACAGAGGTGACCTAAAGAAGTTGGAGAGTGAAGTAGTTAGCAAGGAGAACTGCAATGACGTGGCAATATCACCATAGAAGCAAGAAGATCTAAGAGATTTGCACATTCCATGCATTATTGGTAGCATAAGTATGATGCCTTACACTATATACAAAATGATGGAGTTAGGTGAAATAACACCCATTAGGATGTGTGTACACAATCCTAGAGGTGAACTTAAGGATGTTCTTATTAAGGTTGACAAGTTCATCTTTCCTATGGACTTCATCACATTAGACATTGAGGAAGGTTTGGAGACACCCATTATCCTTGGACGACCATTTTTAGCCACCACTTGATCTCTTATTAATGTTGATGGGGGAGAATTAACTCTTAGAGTAAGTGAAGAAAAGGTATCATTTAAAGTGTCTAATGGTAAAAGAAATTCTTTCAAATCTATAAATGGTATCAAGAGAAACGAGTCATGTGAAACAGTTAAGTAGAGTTATACTCACAAAGACTCACTAGAATAATATATAAAAAAAGCTAAACTATTCAGCTCAAACATAAATCCTAAGTGGCTTTATCATCTTCATGCTTATACAAATCTTACATTTAATCTTAAAAGGGTGAAATTCAAGTTCTAGAAATTTAAAATTAAAGAAGGTACCCACATTCATGACAAATAATATTACATGAAGGGCTCGAATTCTTATAGGATAACTTAAATCAAATAAGAGTTCACTTTACAACTTCAATTTCCTAGTATTCATAAAGTCAAATTTTGTATATCAGTTCACTTAATTATATTATCCATTTAATTTTTTCACAATCAATCTCAACTAGAATCATGCATAAAATCATTTATTCAATCGAAGGCTATTAATTAAAACCTAACAACATAACCTAAAAGTAAACTAAGCAAATAAATTTTTTTAAATATCATACAATTAATCAGTTTTCTAAACCACCCCATTCAAAATAATATTGTCCTGAATATTATGCACCAATAATATGGACATAATAATATATAAAAACTCCCTTAAAATATGCCTAATTGAAAAGGAAATTCTTATCTTGAAATACTTAAATGAACTCCAACTATACACATAATAAACATATGTGGATGCACATAAATAATGATACCTAATATGCAATCAAATTTCCAACTTCTCATTTAAAAAATAAATAAATAAAAGATAAAAGTTAGTCAAAATAATACATAAAGCATCTTAAACTTATGTATATGTATGTGTGTAGGTATAAAATCTTTAATGTAGTGGCAAAAAAGCTCAAGATTAGCTATCATAAATCTTTAGCATGAAATCGATGCCAGAAACTCTTCACAATTAGCATTGATCATGTTTTGTAATTATAGAATGTTTCCTCACTTATGATACCAGCAAAGAATACACTTCGTAACTAGCGTCAAATTTTGTTTTGTATCTAGGCGATCTATGCACTGTTTTAAGACTGGTGTTTATCCTTCTATAACTGTTGTCAATCATTCCCTATAATATCCAATTCATGCTCAAAACCTTCTTTCTAATATATTTTCTCCTGTATGACCTTTAAATCATGAGTTATGATAACCTTTAAATCGTGAGTTATGATATGTATGATTGTTTTAAAATAAAAATTCAAAAAATTTAACCTAACAATTCAAACTAAAACTTAACAAAAATACTATATTAGTTATCATAAAGAATATCAGAAAATATCATAAATTTTAACCTTTCATACTTAAATATGGAAATATCTATAATAACCAAAAAATAAGATATTAAACCAATTAGATATAGAATTAAAGGTCGAGAGTGCTCCAAAAATTACGTGTAAGTTCAATGAGGTATAGCACAAAGAAAGATCCTTATATAACTACCCATAAAGAGAAATTAAACTAAATATTAGTCAATGGTAAAAATAAAAAAACCATAAGAATTTAAGGTTAATGTTAGGTTGCCTCTAGAAAGATGCTTCTTAATTAGTATTGTAGTTAGAATAACCTCCAAATGGAGACTAGTCATTAGAAGAAAATGTGGGAATGTCATTTATACTATTAATCTTGAAGTAATGCTTAAATTATTGATAATTGATCTTCAATTTCTATAGGAATAATGCTAGAGATTGTCTATACAATTATCATCCTATGCTTTCTTAAAACCCAAGCAATTTGTTTTCTTGATAGAACTCAAAGAAGAAGATAGCATGATACATATTATTTCTAGATATGTATGACTTAAATAAGGTGGTAACTTTTTCAATTTAAGTACAAGTACTTTTTGTGTAGAGGACAAAGAATTAGACTTTCCATCCCTTAAATCATTAAAAGCTTAAAAAACTCATGAATTATAACTCTCCCCTTTTGGCCTCAAATCACACTTTATAATGTTAGAATCCTTCTCGTTATCATCCATTTCTAAACCTAAACATGTTTCAAAAGGTTACTCATAAGCAATTTTTAGCAAGCTCTCATGCATAAGGGAGTTAATGATATCAATTTTATGCCACGTGTTATTAAAGACAAAACCTCTTAAGGCCTTAAATATGGTGAACTCTTCCTCATTGTCCCCCACCCATAATAACAATTTTTGTTTGACAGTAGCCAAGAATGGCTTCCCTATGATGATGGGAACCCCAATATCATACATTATGCCCATTATTAAAAAGCCAGTTAGAAAGATAAATTGTCCTACTTTAATAAATATGTCTTCCACTACCCTAACTGATCCATTATTTAAAGTGATATTGTATTTGGTTTTAGTTCTCCGATTTTAAACTTCCTAAAAAGAGATAAAGGCATCAAATTAATATTAAGTTGCATAAACAATTGAAATAATCTAAAGCACCAAAATATCATCGAACCACAAAACTCTTCAGATATTTTAACTTTAGAGGCAATTTGTTTTGCAATATTGTATTGAAGTCCTCAATTAAAGATAACACTGCATATTGTTAAAGTTTGATTTTTTTAGAGACTGTCTCCTTTGAAAACTTTGCTTAAGATGGCATTTGAGCTTATACTTCATTCAAAGGGATGTTCAAATGAAAATTTTTGAAAATATACAAGAAAATTTTGAAGTTGTACTCATCTTTTTGCTTCTTCAATATTTTAAGGTATGGAATGGGTGACATATGAGGTTTTACAAAAGTTCTAGTTATCTCTTGAAGATCAATGTTAGATGTAATTGAGATTGATGCTGATCTTTCTATCCAATTTACTACCTAGCTATATATTGACGTTGAGCTAAACGAGTGTAAGATCAATGCCAATTTTGTTTTATCTTAGTTTTCTTCCAAATCTAGACTAATACCAAACCATATATAGGTGAATCTAATGTAGATTTTGTTCCTCTATAGTGTTTCACTTTACTTACGTTTTCTTAATAGTTACACTTCCTTCTTTTTATTAGTGTTAGTACTAAGAGTTTTTTTCACTCCTTAAGTTGATAGCATACATTTAATCTATGGAATATACCATATTACTACTTGAAGTTTGTTTGTGACCTCTTTTCCCTTTTTCTTAGCCAATTGGGTAACTTACATCTCCAAATTGCAAATAAATCCAATGTTTAATTGCATTACCTTTTTTAGTTTTCCCACAAAATAATAAACTCTTTAAGCATCTCTTCTATAATAGTTCCCTATCACGATAATGACTATAGAAAATGGGGTATTTATTAAAACCTATATAGTACTATAGGCTTGCCTACTCTAGCTCTTTGTTGTTCTATAAAAGATTTAAATGATTCCTCCACCTTAAATTATATGCATAGGAAAAACGGACATTTACTTCTTACTTTCCTCTAAAGCAACCCTGTAATTTGTCTCTTTATAATAGCCTAAGGTTGGATCTATGTTTAAACATACATAAGAAGGATGCCCATACATGCCACATCGGTTGCATATGTCCCTATTACCTATGTATCGATTCATAAGCACCTTCAATTGGCTACTTTGAAACTAATTGAACATTGAAAAGGATTATTTTTGGTTTCCCTTTTATCACTTTGGTTGTCAAATTTCTTATCAAAGTTTGTTTGATCCCCTTCACCTCTTCAATAGTTTTTATTTAAATTGTACCTTACACAGGAATGTCAAACAAGGTTTGACATGTTAGGTTAAGGCCATCACAAAAGAATCGCATAACCAACTACAATAAGTATGGTGATGTAGGCTGTAGCTAAGCATAAATTTTTATCTTCCTAAGCTTTATGAAATGCATCTCCTTTGTTCTATGTAAAAGATTTGATATGCCTCCTTAATTCATTGGTCTTATATAGAGGGGAAAAATCTCATCATCAATGCATCATACATTTGATTCTATTCCTCAAAGAGTCCATATCCATTGATAACAATTAAGTTCTTCATTTAATATGGAAAGCGTCTCATTTGAAACTCATCTTATATAAGGCCATTTAGTGGAAGTATTTGGATCACCAAATAAACCTTATTAATGGATATGATCATGTATTTTCTAAGTGACTCATTAAGATCAAGATTAAAGGAAGATATAATTGTTACAGCCCACAATTATTCTCCCTTTGACTTAATCTAATGTATAAGGAGCTGACATTGATCACGAAAAGTTGGATGTACCCCACACTTATCCTTTGTGGTCGTTATTGTTCTATACCAAAAATCATATCATCGTTATGTTCAATCACCTCTTCTTTCCTTTTCACTCTATTCTTGTTATTATTGTGTTCAATTTTAGAGTCCAATTGAATTAGGTGATCCAAAATGTCACTTTCAAATATCCTATCTCATATCAACTACATAAAACTTTAAAAAATATCAAAAGTATAAAATAAAATAAAATATAAATAAATAAAATTTAACAAAAATGGTAAAATTAGTTCCTAAAAAATGATGTTAAAAACTTAATCTACTTTAAATATATAAATACACATAACCAATAATAGATAGCTAAATAAAACTAGAGTGATTCTAGTATACCAATCTACAAAGAACTAATCACAAAAGTTATTAGTCATAGTGAAATAAGAAAATTAAAAAGAATAAGGAGTTGATTTAAGAAATGTAATTACTAAACTAAAGAAAACAACAAAATAATCAATAAGACAAACATTAGAGTTTCGAGGTTTGTTTATGTGAAATTTCAATTATCAAGCAAGATTGATTATCTTGGTTGAAGTAACAAGTAACCGAAAATATATATAGGCCCTTTGAAAAGGCACATAGGTATATCTAATTAGATTCCTATCATTTGTACATGCATAATTTAACCTAATCAAAATCATTAAGCATGGTTAATTACTTGGCTATCACTAAAGTTTAGGATACCATTGTTCTATATAATTAATGTGTTTATTCTCCTAGTGCCCGAATCATACTTCACCTTTTAGTCCTTCCTACAATCCCTATGATTGAATTAATGGCGATTAGGAATAAACTTAAAAATTAAGATCATAAGTTGATAATTGAAAATTTTATATATGCTATACCTCTAACCCTAACTAAGATTTCTAGTTATTAATCATGATACAAACTAATCACAAAGAAAAGTGTACAACAAAGAAAGAATTGATAGAAGTTGTTACCAGTCTTCTTCAATCTTGCCCCAAATCTTCATTCAATACCAAGAAAGAATGAAAAATCATGAAACTCTTGAAAAATCTCCCTCAATATTGGCTAGAAGTCCCCTAAGTTAATTCTAATACAAGTAGTTATAGTTAGGGTTACAAAAATAGAGTTCTTGATGACTTGTGCTTGAAGAAATACAGTTCCTCCTAAATTAGGTATGAGAACTGGATATTGATACCTTTCATAATTGATGTCAGTCTTATTTACTTCTCTTTTTCATAACTTTAAAGATGAATCTAGCGTTAGACTTGAATCAATTCTATGTCAGTTTTGTACTGTATCTCAGCTCATAGACTATAGCGAAAGTTAGGCACACTAATTTTGCTTTGTTCCTCAAACTTCTGCACTTTTCAATATCTTTGAGTTAGAATTTGCTTGTTAAATCTTTTTCAAATTTATTTTCCATCGACTTAGTTTTTCAATCACGTCGGTTAGACAATTGTGACAAAAGTTACACTAAATCTTATGTTTATTCTTTAATTCTTCACATACAAAAATGATCTACATATAAAATATAATAAAATTCATATATATAAAACACACTATATATATGAATTTACCAACTACTAAGTAAATTACCCGAAAAATATACATAATATCAATCTATGAAATAAAACATTAGTTGAGCAACACTTCTTTATAAATATAAGACAAAAATTTTTATTTATTCTTAATAATGAGACTAAAATTCCAAAAAGTTTCTAAGTTCCATGTCTTGCGGCCTATCCTCATAATTGGCCTTTAGTTGAAAGTTGATGTATGAGTTGAAGCTAAGATAAGCTTATATAAATTAAGTCTGAGTATGTTTCGATTCAGTTATAACCTTAATATTGTTTCGTATTCTTGGATCTTTTACAAGCCTTTCAAAGAGAGTACGTAGATTTCAAACTAGAATCCACTATTTATAAATTTTTAAAAGTTCCTGAAGACATGTTAAAAGACTTTAAAGAAATTTTGACAGACATTTAAACTAATTGTAATCAATACTTTTATCTAATGTCTTGAATTGAAACATATTCTCTCAATTAATATTGCTTTGTAATTAGGAAATGAGGTAAAATAATAACAATTGAACATTTCCTTATCCAATTTCTCCCTCAAGAACCATATATTATGTTAGAGTTTTATACAAATTAAAGCTTACTACTTAACTTATTGAAACTTTAATGTCCTTGCATTGAAATTAGAGACCTTTAGTTGATGATTGGTAAATGGAACTTGCATCATATATAGAATTGGATTAGAATGCCTTTGTAAGGAATCGATCTCATTAGAGGCTCCAGTGTTTTAGGCCTTAGCCTGATTCCTATCATTCTCCTTTAACTTATCATAATCAACTCTCTTGATGTTTTTGCGCTATTTTTCCATACAACTTTTCCTTCACCATATGGTTTCCAATTAAGGTATGACTGATTTTATTGTTGATTCTTATTGCAGCGCTATCATCTTCAACTCCGGTGACGTACTTCACAAACTTTTCCCTGCATATCGATTGAGGTGAGTGCTTATGTTTTTGTTACTGGTTTCTGGCTCCTGATGAATGTGCTTGTACGTAAACTTCCCATAGCATGTTTGTAACATCCCATCACCGATTGGAAGGGTAAAATAGTAATTTAGAATGAGTTAGGAGTGTGGAAACTTATCTCGGCACGATCATGCATCATATGGCCTCCATATATATATGAATGACAATTTTTGCACATGCACATGACTGTACATGCATTCATGACATTTCCCGGCATATGTGTTTATAAATGTGATTTTCATGAAAACTATGATTTTGTGCTTGAAAATTGAATTGGAGTGGATTTTGGTGTGTTTTACAATTTTAGAGAATTTAGCAATTTTTCTAGAATTTTTGGGGGAAAATTTCTAGACCGGAAAAAAATTGTCAGTGGTAGACTGATAGGTTTTCTGGTAGTAGAAATGATCGTCCAATAGCACTGGAAATTTAGATACATGATGGTAGGATTTATTAAATTGAGCCATTGAAAATTAGGAGATTATTTGTGTAGAAGTTGCACTAGGGTTTTAAGAACTATTTTGTGGAACCAAACATGGCCTTAACTCCACTAAGATTAATTTATTTCAACCTTTCCCCTTTTAAGTAGGCATTCTCGATGGTTTTGGCTTAACTAGGTTATTTGGTGTCTAAGGAAACTCTTCTCCACCATTGCCGTAGGTTCTTCTCCTCCTTGGAGTGTTTAAGAGTTTGCTCATCTTTTCCTCCTCCTTCCACTTTGCTTTCTCTTCCTTTAACTCTCCTAAAAAGGGCTAGCATAAATTTTCCCCCCTTAAGAAGATGGTGAACGTGGGTGGTGAAGAAAAGTAGAGGATTTGGTGTTTAGTTGAAGAATTGAAGAATTTGAAGCTAAATAGGTAAGGATTATGTTTTATGTTCTTAAATTGGTAGTTAGATGCATTCATTGTGATGTCTTGTGCATTAATTGCATTAACTTGTGTTTGGTGTATATGGGTAGGTTATTTTTCTTGGTTGATTTATGATTGATTGAAGATGAATGATATAGCATGTGTAGTATGTGAACTAAGTGTTTTGGATTAAGTTTGATGATGTTAGATGAGTGTGTATTAAAGGAAAATGATTGATTGTGTGTGCTGCCATTTTGTGGTTAAGTGTTCAAGTGAAGGTCTTGATTAAATTTTGGCTGATTTCTTGACTAAATTGGATGCTTATTGGTGTAGAAATGGTATTGGAATGATAGGAGTAGAGTTA
>JAOSBK010000007.1:18699476-18722347 GCA_027568895.1 Erythroxylum shatona | reverse complement strand
AGCTAAGATAAGCTTATATAAATTAAGTCTGAGTATGTTTCGATTCAGTTATAACCTTAATATTGTTTCGTATTCTTAGATCTTTTACAAGCCTTTCAAAGAGAGTACGTAGATTTCAAATTAGATTCCACTATTTATAAATTTTTAAAAGTACCTGAAGACATGTTAAAAGACTTTAAAGAATATTTGACAGACATTTAGACTAATTGTAATCAATACTTTTATCTAATGTCTTGAATTGAAACATATTCTCTCAATTAATATTTCCGCAAACAATTATAAATTAAGAAGACAGTAGTTGTTGGAGACTTCAACATTGCAACGACCATGTATGGGCTCATCAAAGTTGCGGTGGGGTAAAGAAGCGAATAAAATACATAAATAACAATTAAGTATGGATCGTCAAGAGTAGAGAAGAACATCACAGAATCACGATGAAGATGTTCGGTGAACAGGGACAGATGGGTTTGTGGTTTGCTTTCCCTATAGATATCATAATTAAAATTTTAAAAAATCCAGATAGCGTGTAAGTGGGTACACAAAACACGTACTAGTGTACTTATATGAACTCAAATGATTAATTTTATTCATCGACTGTCCACATTTATGTTAACAATAGCATCACTATTATTACGTGCTGTTAGACAGCCGGAGGCCATTACTTGGAATCTATAGCCTTAATTAGAAGAAACGTCAATTTAAGAACATATGCTTAATCTAAATATATATATACTTCAAATTTGTTTACCTTAACAATTGATTGAGTATATTCTTCACATTAATTTTATTTGGTTGAGTATTTTCGTTATAGATTTTATTTCTTGGGTCCAGTATGGATTCCTCCTTTAATTGATTTAAAAATATAAAATTAATTGAGCTTACAGCTAAAAATGTTATTAAAATAGTTAGATGAGTAACTTGTTTGCTACCTAGCTACAGCATCCTCATCTATCTATAGAGAAGAGGAGTGAACATATAGATGCCTCCGTGCTGTTAGGAGACAACTCATCCCCACCTTGCTTCTGGGTTTAATTATTCCTTCCGTCCAATGCAGAATAATGCATAAGTATAAATATAATTTGCTCTACGTCAAGAAAGATGTCCTAATCAATAAGCAACACCAACATTACACCATACCCTCCTTGAATTATTGCTTAGTCAGTTGACTTCAATCTTCAAAGGTAACATTTTTACCATATAAACATGGAAACTATGTAAATGAGTTTCCTGTCACTGAACATGCATATAATAGTGAATACAAAAAAGTGTTTTAAATGAACTAAAGCATTTGAGCAAGCCTAATTTTTGTTAAATAACTAAACATTTTAAAGCAGAAAAGAGGAGGCCAATTTCATGATGGGTTTCTGTCTGTGAAAAGTTGGCAAAAGTATGGTTTTGTTAACGTTAGAAAGAAGAAACGATGGTGCGAGGTTGGTGAAAATGTTACAGTGGGGCTTAATTACTTGAAAGCCTAAAACAACTTTCATAAAGCAAAAGCAAAAGCAAAAGCAAAGGCAAAAGCTCCTTAGGAAGCAACCGAACATATTATTTACAAACACGAAACATGCAGCAACAAATAAAAAATAAACTGAAAAGGAGACGACACCAAATGCCCTCTATCATGATTGACTGGCCACCCCTTCCTTTGTCGTCAAAGAAAAGACACCGCCAACGTTCTAATTTCGACAATTTTCCTCTTCTGATCATAAATTTCTCAGGCCTTAACACAATTTCCTTTGAAAAATTTTTGCAAAAAGGAAATCATGAAATTGCGCATTAAAATTGATGAAGTCTTATTACAAGGTACGTATAATAGCAATTATTTAAAAACAACGTCCAATACAATGAAATGGAAGGAAAGGAAAGGAATGATCGTAACCATGCTCATCAATGCTATGCCTATCAACAAACCTTCGTTCATTATCTATAGATTCCATATTATAACTTGATGCCGAAAACGATTAGGTCATGTGGCAGCTCGAAGAACGATGACGTTATTACGTTAATAATAATCATTCAGGCATCTCATCAACTATGTACTTTCAAGCATCACGCAGCAATTGCATTCGACTTTGTACCCTTAGCTGCTCGTAGAACCTTTTAATGAACTCCTCAGCTTCATCGTCAACTTGTCGTCGACAAGTTCCAGTACCAACGTTATCATTCTCTTCAATATCATCTTCTGACGAATAATTTGACACCCTTACAGCGAAAGGAGATAGAAGAGGGCTACGCTTCTCTCCCGGAGCCAATTCAGAAGCATCAAAGCAAAAGTTGAACACGTAAGGCTCGGGTGTCTTTGGAACTATCATGACCGCCTTATTTGGACCAGTGCTAGAATAATAACCCTCTTCTTCTTCCTCCTCTTCTTCGACCACTTGAGGTAGGTTGACGCAAGGGAAATAATGATAAACCTTGCGCTTACCAGCTGGGACGTGGAAAAAAACAGGGTTCGGACTGTTGCTACACGAGAACTCGTACTCCTGTATGCCGAAGCCACCACGTGCCATACTACGACTCCTGCTGCTGTAGTTGTTTTCATGATGAAGATGATGGGATATCAGATTACTCAAAGACTTCCTTAGCAGTTTCCCTCTCTTCATCATGAGATTTAGGTCCATTATCAACTTTCTCTTAGACATCAACCCTTTCCTCATCATCAGCAATGTCACTCTCACCACATTCCACAGCCTCTTCCCTACCATGGAACTCACCCTGGAATAATGCACCCGATGATCCATTTCTAGCTAAATACAAAATAACCCCACACACAAACTTAACAAAATAGTACACGGCAATATGGATGAATTAGTGTAGGTAGATATATCAAGCAATTGATATAAATAAATCTAGGTGATGAACATTAATGGTTGGGTTTTCTTGTTTCTGCGAGGTTTGTGAGACCTCACAGAAGAAAGAAAACCCTTATGAAAGAAAACGAAGAATGCCAGGACATTTATAGGAAGCATAAGCACTTTCGGTAGGAACCTATGGCTTTAGGTCTACTTTTTCTTTGCCATTTTTAATTAATTAAGTAGTGCTTAAATAAATTTTGATTCACGATATTCCAAAATGGGGACCCAATAGCCGCTCCCCGGGCGGCTTTTTCTCCTTTTATTTTTTATTTTTAAAGAGGTCAATTTAGAAAAAAAACGACCATCAATTGGTCAAGTATTCAACCTATAATCAAAAGGTTCAGTATCAAGAGAGTTATACGAGAAAATGTGTTGTAATCTCTGATTTAGCGAGTTTACATATTTATATATACGGCTTGTTGTAATGGAGGTACTCATAACCAATTTTAATGCATATTGAGTAAACTTTTAATTATAAATAATGTGTAAATAAATTAATAATTTAAAATTAAGCCATAAATTTAACACAAGTCATTGAACCATTTTGCAACTTTGCACAAAGTTTTGGGAGTTTGAAGGGCTCATTTCCTCACCAAGTTGATCAATTGAGTATGCATAGACATCTGCCTAAAACTCGGTAATGAAAGGACTTAGTCTTCTTGCGTAAAAGTTAATCTCAAGTTTCATGCCAGACGGCTAGCTCCTGACAAGTATCATCGCTAAATATGATAGATGCTTATGTTGATGGGCTAAAGATGGAAGCTTCTCCTTATTTAAGTAGCTTATCCCATGGTATAAACTCCTAATTTCAACACATAATACAAGAATCTTGTGGCAGCCTGTCTTACCACTAATCTCTGATTTTATATTGAATTTGCATTACACATGCTATTTTAAAGTCATTATTATACCCTATCTACGCGTCTATGTGTTTTCATCTTTAGGCACGTTCACACGTAATTTCAATCAAGTGAAAATAGCCATTTTATTTGTTATTAAATCTGTGGGATAAAACAAAATCAATGAGGTTGACTTTGTATGTGGTGAGAACGTCGACATTCTCATAACCCCCCAAACATATGCGTTCAGCATGCAATTGAATCTTTGAATTCAATTTAATTAGTACAGTTCAGTGTGTACTTTGGATTTTTTGATGCATTGAGAACCAGTAGTAAGTACACAGACATCATACTAATAAGGATTCTCACATATGCCATGGCTTTTGCCCACTTTGTATATGATTAGTTTCAGCTCACAACCTGTGGCTTTACTATTGACTATATATCAAATTATAATTAGCAAGTGGTTACATATATACCTTATAACTTTGCCCCATCAACGTCCACGTTTGTAGCCACTCGACTTCAGCAAACTTCCCTTAACATGAAAGGCCTTCTTGACATGAGAACGAAGTAACAAAAGGTTGTCAGAGTACTTTTGTGGGTATCCAATTAGTGCATTTGCTTTGATTAGAAATATTTCCTTTTAATTTTAAGATTTTCCATTCACCAATCAGGCAAAGATTTCTTGTGATTGATCTATTCCTTATTAATTATGTTAATAATTATTGAGAAAAGACTTAGTCAATGTAGAATCTTTTGTACAGTGTTGTGACCCTCATGAATGTGCCAAGTTCTGGTAAAAGGAAAGCCAAGATTGTCAACAATTAATTACTATTCCTGTCGCATTCAACAACATTAATACCACAAGAACAGGCATGAAGACCCGGGGATTGCCCTTGTACTCAATTTAATTTGTATTCCATGTGTTAAGTCTCAGGAACATTTGCTTTTGGGACAATTAATCTTTGCTTTTGGCGGAAACTTTGGAAACAAAGCTTTCAGCAGGAAAACTCTTGTTCTCAAACATCAATAGCAACAGTGATTCCAGCGTACAATTCAATATGATGTTGACAATCGAATAGCCAAGCTAGAAATGCGTATCATCACGGAAAAAATGAAACATAATGCTGTATATAATTTAGAAATGTATGATAATAAAAAAACGATTAGAGTACTGTTTTCACGAAATTTTAAGATGAATAAAATTATAATTTTATTTATATTCATGAAGTTCAAAATTAATTTAAAACTCTAAATAACTTAAACTTCTAAAATTTAGATTTGTATATTGAATAATAATAATGACAACTTTAGAGTTTGTTAATAACATAAAATAATTAAGCTCATTTGGTCCAAAATGTTATTTCACCGACAAGTGGAAGTAGCCCAAAAATGAAAGCCTAATAAATGTTCAGCTAAAGAATTCATTGGTAATGAAATACCAGGGACGTGAGAGAAATTGTGTTGAATTTGTAAAAGTTCAAAACGTGAAAGTTAAGAGAATGATGGAAGACACATGCTACTAAAAAGAACACGGCCAAATAGGCTGAAAATTGAGCAATTATAGGAAGTTTAAAACATGGACGCTAAGGAAATACTGGCAAATAATTAGCCAAAATGTAGAGAAGTGGATAGTTATAGCAAAAAATTGTTTAGGGATGAGATGAATATAAGTTCATCAGCACCTAGACAATAAGGGGGACACTATAGACTTCATTCAATTGTAACACAATAAAACCAATCTTTAGATAGAACAATCAACCTACTTCACAAATACTTCGTTATTTTTCAGCTTTCTTTAGCATGTGAATTTATCTTTGTTATCTCAAATTCCCTTTTGTAGTTTGTGATTCCATTTTTGCTACAATCAATTATTTTCTTTACTTCAAACCGCATTTCTAAGTTTTCCAAAGCTCACTTATATTGTCACATGCCCAAATTTTAGATAAACATCTATAATTTGGCATACCCGGTGGGATCATGATGTCACTAACAAGGAATAGAAAAGAAATGATTATGCCTCTAGCCTTCAAGGAAGAAGTCCCTACAGTAGTAGGGAATGACAGGTTTGCATCCAAAATGGTAGAGAATCTCGAGAAGGCAGTCTCATCTTCAACTGACTTTCTTGCTAGTGAGAATCCAAAATCGTCGCAACAAAATGACATCATCTATATAAATAAAATTTCAAATTTGAACTCTAACTTGACCTCTACAACTGAAGTAATCAAGGTATTGATGGAGAAGGTTGACAAAATGTTTGTTTCTCTGGAATTGTTTGCTAGAAAAACTCTGCTACTTTAGCAAAGCAAATCTTTAAAGGACTCGAGACATCTTGCTCTTAATTTAATGGAAGTTAGGGAGTGTAATTGACTTCCAACTGCATCTTTTATAGATGAAAGATATGTCACTCCTTAAAAAAGAGTGGGTATTCCTATGGCACCTCCACGCATTAATCTTAGAAATGATGATAAGAAGTCAAGGCCCAAATTGTCGATTGGCAAGGATTTGGTGTAGAGGCTGAAGCCATTAGACCACAATATAATTTAGGGGGTAACATTACAGTTGTAAACCGTAATCCTATTATTCCTTCACCCCAAATGAGATTACAAGTTAATATGGAAACCGTTAGAGAAACTGTTCAAGAATTCTATAGGCCTAGTTTAAGATACCTTGACTACCTAAAATTCCATAAGCCTTATCTAGAATAGATTGATTATGAGAATTTGTATCCTCATGGTTATAGAATTCTTGAATTCAACGTAATTTTTGGTAAATATGGTCAATCGACTGTTGAGCACATTACGAGATTCACTATGTAATGTGGAGAATTAAACAATTACAAAAACTTTAACAATTTTAAGCCTAGGTTGTTCCCAATTCATTAATAAGTACTACCTTCTTTTGGCATGCCCTATTGCCTTAGGAATTCTATCATTTCCTGGGCTAAGATGGAAAGATTATTTCATACTCAATTTTTCATATTGTTGTCTAAAGTTACTTACAAAAGCGGTGAGAATGCAGACATGTTCATCAAACAACTCGAAAAGATGGAAGTAAATGTCGAATTGTACTCCCAAAGACTTAATATATGAATTTAGCCTAATGAGATTTAGATATTGAGTTATGGAAGATATTCCAAAGTATGGAATTTCATGATTTTTATGAACTGGAAGAAAAAGTTTCCA
Organism: Erythroxylum shatona; assembly: GCA_027568895.1. Taxonomy (NCBI): domain Eukaryota; kingdom Viridiplantae; phylum Streptophyta; class Magnoliopsida; order Malpighiales; family Erythroxylaceae; genus Erythroxylum; species Erythroxylum shatona. Next base: position 18,715,465 of record JAOSBK010000007.1, on the reverse strand, counting down.
AATATAAAGAGTTTATAAGGGAAGAAAGACATTGAAAGAAGAATTCTATAGGCATTCTTATTATAGAGGAGAATTCTTATGATTTGATAATAGCCAAAGTCAACATCCCTGGAACTTGTATTTACCCCTCTTTAGAGCGTAAATCCCTAGAAGGTAAATGAAAAATGCAGCCTCCATCTACTTAACTTCAGTACACCTTTGACACCTCCAAAATAGAGGAGATCTTTGATTATTTGTTGCAAGAAAAATTCATCACCTTACCACTAGAGTGTAGAAGAAATTAGAGGCAAATACTACTGCAAATATCACAACATCTAGAGCAACTCGATAAATTCATGTTGGGGGATTCAAGAATATGCTCTAAGATTAAATCAATAAAGGGAATTACTTTCTTTGTTACAGCTACCTAAAGTATATTGATAGATGAAGCACCATTCCCACCAGTGGCAACCATTAATGTTACTGAATTTGACTTATGCCTATCGTCAGAGTATAAGGTATAAATTTTAAGAAAAAATCACCAAGCAAAATTCACTTAAATCTTTAAACAAATTCATGAACCTCGAATTCTAAGTTTTTAGTATAGACAATCTAAATTTATAGTGCCACTAAAAGTGTCTCCATCCTAACAATGACAATAGGTAAGACACCCTAAGTATCTAGAACCCTTAACTCAAACTCGAAAGTGAAAGCTTTAGTAAGAAAGGTCCACTACTAAGATTGAGAAAAATAAGCCATCATTATTAGAAGAGTCAATTTCAAAAATCATCCTTTGTGAAAAATGTCTTCTTTAAAGAAAGTACTACAATCCTAACTATAGAAAGAGATGGGTAAAAGTCATTAGTGCAAAACCATGCAAGATAAATGAGAACCCTACATTTCATAAGAAGTCAACTTGCTTTAAGAGCCAGGATGAGGATTACAATGAATTCATTGTGATTGCAAAATTTCTCATTTAGGTACCATATATCATTGCTTTCATAAAAATTCTTGCTTCACTTGGTAAATCTTTTGCAAAGAGATGAAATCCCCTCCTAGGAGAGGATAATGCACAGTGTCAGTATTGACAATAGGACCAGTAATTACAAAAAGGAAGTGCTAGAAAAGCCACCTAATATTATAACATAACATGTAAGACCTTTATATATTAAGGCTTATATCAGTGGAAGACTAATTTCATGAGTTTTGGTCAATAATAGGTTAGTATTAAACACTATATTAAATAAAATAATGATAACTAAAGTTGACACGATGGAGGTAAAATTCTACAGAGATCATGTAGCTGGTACAAATTCAAAAATCTTCTTCTTGTAATAAAGGAAAAGAAAATATGAAATAGAGTTAGAAATATTTGTAAAAAAATATAGTCACGCATTCACTTAGGTCGATGAAGTTTCGTTTTATAGTGAAACTTGACGAGTGAATGTTCATATAAAGAAAGAGTAGTAGCTACAGTTGTAGATGTTAAATATAAAATGTAGCAAACCTTAGAGAATTATGAAGAAATAAGTAAATATGATAACTTAAATTTGGTTTTTAAACAAATAAAGGATATTTTTATCCAAGAGTTGAAATTTATTCCTAAAAATTTTGATAACTGTGAGAGTTAAAACCAAGAATCATCAAAAGAAATGAATCTAGATAATTCAGGAGAATTCCATGAAAACTTATATTTAAAGAACAAAAAGGGGAAGGAAAAAGTTGAAGTGAACAATGTCCCCCCCAGATGACCAATGTCCCCTCCTTTGATACACAATACCTTTCTACTTTCCTCCTTAGGAAGCTTTATCGAAGCCTCCGAGAGAGGCTCCACTTCTTCAGGAGGATTGCAAGATCACTTTCCATCAATACAGAAGTCGATGGATATCAACAACATGAGAACACTAACCAATCAAAAAATCGAGAATGGAGACAAGAGAATATGGAGAAATATTGTAGTTGATGAATCTTACCATGAAAAACCAAATCATTTCTTTAATTGAGATGCTGCAGGAAGGTGATAAATGCTAGAGTAATACTTTAGTAGGTTTTTTTATTAACAAAATACTAGCATTCCCTCTTATGTAGAACTAGACTTAAACTAGATGTGGAAGCAAGGGTCTTGACATAATCCTACTAACTGAGGATAACTCTTTCTTGTTTAAGTTCACAGATGAAGAGAGCATGTGAAAGATTATGGAATCAGGTCCCTGGCATATGGGAGGACAGTCTATGCTCATTCAAAGGTGGGTTCTAGGACCAGAATTTTGTAGAACTGCCATTGACACCATTCTATTGTGGATTAACTTTCATAATATTCCTTTTGAATATTAGACATTTCATGGTTTAAGTTTCCTAGATGGTTCAATTAGGAAGCCTATAACTTTTAATTCAAATACTACTAAACTTGAAAAGGTTCATTATGTTTTAATTTTTATGGAGATTAATAATAAGACAGTTTTACCTAATTCATTTCCTGTTATGAAATTAAATATGGAAAATGAATTGGATAAGGCTAGAATACAACTCTTATGAAATTGGAAACTTTATGTAGGCAAGCAGACTTAGAGACCTATTGGAAAACTTTTCTCTATAGGAGACTACTTTGAACTCATGGGGATTGTTAATGCTCCCATAACAAACTTTACTGGAGAAATCAACACTGACAAAATCCCTGATATCCAGAATGCCTTAACAGTAGAAGTTGAAATTCAAAATTCCAATCAAAATAGAATAGGAGATAAGGAACATGAGGATGAGATTGGTTTTCTTAATTCAAATCTTTCTAACAAAGAGATAGAAGAAGATAGACTTCATCAAGAGGAAGATGTGAATTAAGAGCAGATTGAGTAGTTCACTCCATCAAGTTAGGGAGGAAGAGAAGGAAACTAAAAAATGGTTAGGAATTTCTCTTCTTACTTAGCTTAAATTATAATTTTTTAGAATATTAGATGTTTTAATGAACCTTATAACGGTCAACAAGTAAAAGATCTTTTTTTCAGGAAAACTGTTCAATTTTACTTGGATTTTTGAAAACAAGAACTAAAGGTAAGAAATTTTATAATGTCATTAAATTTTTGGGAAAAGATTGGGAGTTTGGTTTTAATCACACCACTATAATGGTATAATCATATTTGTTTTAAACAAAAGGAAGGTGCAAGTGTCTATTCTTAGCTCTCCAGATCAGTATATCTATTTGAATAGCCAAATTACAAACCCAAGGATTAGCTTTGTCACTACTATCATCTATTCTACCAATTTTGAATTTCAGATTGCTAAAATATGGGAAGATTTATTCTCTTTCCAAAGTTCTATGCACTTACCTTAGGTGATTGCAAGAGATTTTAACTATTTATTACACCCTTCTGAAGCTCAAAGAGATAGAGTGAACTTTTCAACTCTTAGAAAGGAGTTGGAAAATGTATTAAATAAGCTAGAGGTGACAAACCTCAAATTAGTTGGTAACTTCTTCACATGGAGTAATAAATAGCTTGGAAACTACTTTATCATAAAGAAAATAGATAGAAATATGGTCAATAAACATTGGTTGAGACAATTTCCCTCTTCTTTTACCTATTGTGGACCTCCTATATGGTTAGATCATTCATGCTAGGAAGTTAAAAACTTCTTACCTGCTTTTAGTTTTAAAACACCTGTTAAGTTCCTCAATTTTCTCTCTGAAAAAAGGTTTTATGAGTACAGAGGGTGAAGTTTAGAGTAGTAGAATCAATGGTTCTAAAGCCTTTAAGTTAATGAAAAAACTTTAGATTCTCAAAACTAGACTTAAAGCTTTTCACAAGGTTGATCATCATTCAACTTTTGATAAGCTGATAGCTACTAAGAAAAATTTAAGGGAAGGTTAGGAAGATTGTTACTCTCATATCCTTACGTTGACAAGTGTAGAAGCTAGGAAGCTAGAGAATTATAACAAAGCTTACCAGGATCATCACTCATTGCTTATGCAAAAAGCAAGCATAGCTTGACTAAAGGAGGTAATTTCAACACCAAGTTTTTTCTATAATTCTATTCTTTCAATGAGGAACACTAATATGATCAGTGGTTTTATGAATGTTGACAATCAATTGGTGACTAAAAAATCCTATATGAGAGCGATGATTTTTAGTTATTTTAAGAACCTGATTGGAGACACTAGTAATTCTATTCTTTCTATGTCGTAGGATCTAATGGAATTAATTGGTGCTCCTAACTCTTTGTCTCAAAAGGCTCTATCTAAACTCCAATAACCATTTACACCATTTGAGATTAAATCAGTACTTTTAAGTCTCAACCCCATGAAGGCCCTAGGTCCAGATGGTTTTAATGCTCAATTTTTTCAAACTACTTGGCAGATTACATGCCCTTTGCTTATTAAACTGTGATGGAATTTCTAAATTTTGGGAGAATATTAAAAGAGATTAATGGTTCTTATATTTTTTTATCCAAAATAGCTAAATTGTAGCTCCTTTAATAACTTTTGACCAGTATCTTGTTGAAATACTGTTTACAAAGTGACTTCAAAGCTTCTAGCTAGTAGATTAAGAGATACATTGAACCAGTTCATACATGCCACTCAATGAGCCTTCATTACTAGAAGAACAATATCAGACAAAATACTTTTGGTGCAGGAACTATTGAGGAAATATAACTCAAATAAATCCATCAAAATTCGTTTTATGAAAATGGATTTTTCTAAGGCTTTTGATAGACTCCATTGGAAATTTATCTTGATAAGCTTAGAATGGTTTGGCTTCCCCAACTTCTTTATTGATTGGATTTACACTTGTATCTCCACTCCCTCATACAACATTCTTATCAATGGTACACCTACTGAACTTTTTAAAGGATCAAAGGGAATAAGGTAAGGAGATCCCCTTTCTTCATACTTATTTATCATTTCTATTGAATTTTTTTATAAAATTATCTATTTTAAGGCCTCTAGAAGTGTAGAATCAGATAACATCACAAATGCAAGGAACTTCCTCTCACACATTTATGTTTTGCAAATGATCTTTTACTTTTATGTTAAGCAAATTATACCTCAATTTCCATACTGCACCAATCTCTTATGGCTTTTTATAGGATATCTATTTTGTATATCAATTCATCTAAGAGAAACCCCTATTTCCATAAAGTTAAAATAGCAAGATTGTTTGTTGATATTGGAGAAGTATAGAAAATTGATTAATTCTTGGCAAAATCAAGCACTTTCACAAGTTGGAAAAGTACAGATTATCATTTTTTTGTTGAATAACCTGCACACACTAGAGATCACACTTATTGTTACCTAATAAGTGTGAATTGCATCGTGTTTTAAGGCATAGTTTGATATGTATTTAATTGTTAATTCAATCATTTAGTATGTGTTTAGGTTAGAATTGTGTTAGTTTGTTAATTATTTATGTTTTCAATGTTTTATGAGTTAGTACAAGTCTTTGAGCTTAATTATTATGTTTTTGAGATACCTTGATGTGTTTGTTAGTGTTTCAGGGACAACATTAAAGAACAGAGAAGTTTCAGAGATAATCGGGTTGAAACAGGCCGCAATCGTTGTAAAAGCACTAGAGTTAGCCCATGATCGTGACCCATCTGCCACGATCATGACAGAAGCTGAGGACATGGCCTATTATCGTGGCCTACTTGCTATGATCATGATAGAAGGCTCGGATGTAGGCCACTATCGTGGCCTACATTGGGAAGATGTTCAAACACTCAAAAACATCAAGTTTCAAGGAATTTTTTAGACCTTTTGGACCCCAAACACACAAAAGGTATTAAAAAATAAGACAAAGAAGAGGAAGGATCTTTTGCATCAGCCATTTTCAAAGAAACCCTAGAGAGAATTGTCGAGAGGTAGAGAAAGAGAAGAAGGAAGAAAGAAGTGGAAAAGAAGCCGACTTGACGTACTTCCTAAATCAGGAGTTTCCTGACATCGCTGCCTCCCAACTCTGTTCACATCATTTACTTTCCATTTTTATTGTTGTATAGAATTGGGAATAACAGTATGATGATAGGATTTTTTTAATGTTGACATGTTCTAAACTCACCATTGGGGGTTTTATCTTCAATTTAATGAAATTTGATTGTTTATGTTTTTACTTGATTTATTGTGATTTAATTTCTACAATTGCATAATTCGGTGATAAACTGAGAGGGTGAATCGAGTGAAAAATAATTAAATTAGGCTAACAAGAGTTAGGTGATTTAATAGAACGAGAATTAAATTAAATTAGTAAATTATACAAAGAGAGAACTTGTATAGGTTCCTAATATTTTTGTACAACTTCAGGTCTAATTTATGTTTTGGATAGATTGTAAATCGAGAGATTGTAATTCCCATAATCTGATTAGGGTTTATAAATTAGGGTTAGTGGTTATAACTTGAGAGAGAATAATCAACCCTAAGACCGTCTAGAACCAATAATCCAGTAATTCACAATCGATTATGTTACCATTAAAGATAGGTAAAATTCCCCTTTCTCTCAATTGGTAGATCCTTAGGTTGATTCTTGAGTGTGCATTAAGATTGCTAAATTGTTAATTTTTCGTGATTGATCTTTGAATTGAATTGTTTGATTCAAGTGCATTCTTGTTTTAGTTTCGTTACATTTGAATTTCTGCGATTTGATTTGGTCTTAGATTTTAGGATTCGATATGATTATCCCTCCTTATGGGATCAATACCTTAGGTATTACACGAACGACCCGTGCGCTTGCAAATTATTGAGGTTAATTAATTAAAACTTACACACCTCAAAGAACCACGATCAAGTTTTTGACGCTATTGTCGGGGAGGCGATTAGTTTAGTTCTTTAGTCTAAGGTTTTCCATTATCTTTTGTGTTTAAAAAAATTGGGGCATAAAGTAGAGACACAGTAAGACATCTTAGAGTGAGAATGAGACATTTAAAAAGCTAGATGCTAAGAAGAAAAGGAAAGAACAATAAGGGAGAATAGATATTATATGGAGCAAGGAACTTTTGCGAACCATAATAAGGCTCATTGTGGTTAGGGAAGTAACGATCCTTATTGAAACATGTACACTCCAGGTTGGTAGAAACGCCCCAATTTCTATTGGTCCAACAATGTAGGGACTCATTTAGGACATCAAGACCTATTAGGTTTTAGCAAGATGAGTTTAGTTCAAAGGATTCTAAATTGGACAAGATCTTAGATAAGCTCATGGACATGGAAGAGGGCCAGAAGAGACTAGAAGAGCAAATTTAGCAAGTAACAGAAAATTATGCATTGTCTATTCATAACCTAGAGATTTGAGTGAGACAATTTTCCCGTGAATTTTATAAAAGTATGGAAGACTCTCTAAGTAATATGGAAATATATCAAAGAGAGCAATATGAGGCTATCTTACCTAAGAATGAGGGAGAGCTAGTTAGATCATTGGAAAACCAAACTAAACCCAACCTTATTGAAGACTAAGAGACAAAGAAAAAGGATGAAGAAAAGAAAGTCAATATGCCATGTGTGAACATCGAAAAATATTTGGTAGATGTCTGTGAAGAGAACCTTATCCTTTCGATTATCGATGACCAAGTGATATTCAACATGAATGATGAATTAAAGAATTTGAAGGATAGTATCTCATTCAGGATAATTGATATGTTCGAATCTTCTAAAGAACAAAAGGATGAAGAATAGATGACAACAGACATCGAGTTTGAAGAAGCTATGAAAGTTTCTATTCATGGAGCAGAAGAAGCAGATGAAGGTGATAAAGGAAGAAAGAGAGCAACTCACCTTCTTATAGGACAAACTGTTGGATTCAATGGAAGACTCAGGGAGTTTCCTTATTCCCTATTTTATTGGTAGTTTGTTAATGAAAAGGACATTACTAAAATTAATTATTTTTCTCAACTTTAACAATATTGTCCTCCTGCTCATTTTGCAATTTGTAGCTTACTCACAGGCTACAAAATTGATGTTGAATGAGAAGGGTGGAAGCAAGGCACTCATAATTGTTCTGGGCTGAGTTTTCGTAGATGTAAGGTCAGGCCTAAATTCGCACGTTTAGTAGTTAGTTGTTGTCTAGTTAGGTTTGTTTTAAATTCTAAAATAAGTTCTTAATGATTTAGAATGTTTTGGAGTGTAAACTATCTTACTCTTTTAAAGCAATTATAAGATAAGGCAACAATATTGGGCATTAAGCGCATTTGGTCTTTGCCTCCAACATATCACCACCTCAGTCACCCTGATGAGTTCGTGTTCTAACTCTTCTCTTTTCATTTTTGTTAGTATTTTCTTCTTATATTTTTCATATTTTATGTTTTATTTCCCTTAGTGTGTTTGTGTACCTCTCTCACATTAAAGGACAATGTGCTGTTCAAATATAGGGAAGGTTAGGTGTTTTACTTTGAATGTGAGTTTTGCATATTATATGATAGTTATTAGATTGTAATTTGTGAATCGTGTGAATGTGTCAATGGCTTAGATGAATTGAAATTTATTTAATTTTGAACATAGTCTATTAGATTGTAGAGAATCATTAGCTCGCAAAAATTAGTGAATTGAGGTTCTTTGTTAAATATGCAGCATAATTAGGATTTAGTGTTAAGTTTTAACCTTCTAAATTGTCACATTCATTCATAATTTGAGGTCTTTTGACTTAAGTAGCTTTGCTATTTTTTTCATAGAAACAAGTAGCTAAAGCAACAAGGTAGGCATTAAAAAATGTGTTTATTAATGTTAAATAAATTATTATTCCACTAGCTTTCGGGTTATGAATAGAGCTAGTAGCCAGTTAAGAATGTGATGTAGCTGAGTAACTGGATCGATATATATCACAAATGTGTGCCTCTACATCAAAAGGCTATAATAACTCTTCAACCAAGCAGTTTAATAAAAAATGACTTATTCGAGTAGTTGGGTCGACGTTCATTGCTAATGTTTACCTCTAAGTAAAAGACTAGGTCCTTGTTTAAATAATAATACTAATAAAAAAGGTGTTTTCTAACAAAAACCTACCAAATTTTTAATAGCTTGACTTTTAATGAAAACATACTTAGGAGTAGTTAGAAAGTTTGAATAACTAAAGAATTATTAATGTGTGTGTGCAATTGAAAAGGGTAAATAAATTAACACTTGGATCTGAATGAATATGTATATTTAGTTCAAAGCTTTTAGTAGCGAATTTTGTTTATTAATGATTTGATATGACTTGAATGATTTTGTTTTAAATTAAATTTATTTTATGAAGTTGAAGCCATTTCTCATTACTACATCATGTGTTGTGTATTTTCTATTTTGTTTGCTTGAGGAGAAGCAAACATTTAAGTGGAGGGATGTTGATAAGTGTGAATTGCATCGTATTTTAGGGCATAGTTTAACATGTACTTATTTGTTAATTCAATCGTTTAGTATGTGCTTAGGCTAGAATTGTGCTAGTTTGCTAATTATTAATGTTTTAAGTGTTTTATGAGCTGGTATAAGTCTTTGAACTTAATTATTATATTTTTGAGGTATCTTGATGTGTTTGTTAGTGTTTCAGGGTCAACATCAAATAATGGAGAAATTTTAGAGACAATGGGATCAAAACAATGACCTACAATCGTAGCACAATAGGCCACGATCGTGACAGAAGCACTGGAGTCAGCCCACAATCATAGTCCATATGCCATGATCATGACAGAAGCCAAGACATGACCAACGTTATGGCCTATTTGCCATGATTGTGATAGAAGGCTCAGATGTGGCCCATAATTATGGCATGCAGGCCACAATCGTGGCTTGTATCAAGCAGACACATAGACACTCATAAACGTCAAGTTTTGAGAGATTTCTTAGACCTTTTGGACGTTGGAGAAACCCAAGGGTTGCTTAGAACACAAAAGGTATTTAAAGAATAAGGCAAAAAAGAGGAAGGAGCTTTTGCATCAACCACTTTCAAAGAAACCCTAGAGAGAATTGTCGAGAGATAGAAAAAGAGAAGAAGGAAGAGAGAAATGGAGAAGAAGCTGACTCGATGTACTTTCCAAATCAAGAGTTTACTGACTTTGTTTAGATCGTATTTCCTATTATTTTCCATTTTTATTGTTGTATAGAATTGGGAATAATAATATGATGATAGGATTTTTTAATGTTGAGATATTCTAAACTCACGAGGGTTTTATCTTTAATTTAATGAAATTTGATTGTTTGTTTTTACTGGATTTAATTTCTGCAATTGCATAATTTGGTGAAAAACTAGGAGGGTGAATCCAGTGAAAAATAATTAAATTGAGCTCACGAGAGTTAGGTGATTTAATAGAACGAGCATTAAATCAAATCGATAAATTCTGCGAAGAGAGATCTTGCATAAGTTCCTGATAGTTTTGAACAACTTCAAGTCTAATTTGGTTTTGGTTAGATTATAAATCGAGAGATTGCAATTCCCATAATTTGATTAGGGTTTATAAATTAGGGTTAATGGTTATAACTCGAGAGAGAATAATCAACCCTAGAACTGTTTAGAACCAATAATCTTGTAATTCATAATCGATTAGGTTAGCATTAAAGATAGGTAAAATTCTCCTTTCTATCAGTTGGTAGTTCCTTAGGTTGATTCTTGAGTGTGCATTGCAATTGCTAAATTGTTAATATTTTGTTATTGATTTTTGAATTGAATTGCTTGATTGAAGTGCATTCTTGTTTTAGTTTCGTTACTTTTGAATTTATTTAATTTATTTTGGCATTAGATTTTAGGATTAGATTATCCCTTCTTATAGGATCAACACCTTAGGTATTATTCAAACGACTCATGTGCTTACGGATTGTCGAGGTTCATTAATTAAAACTTACACACATCACAAAACGACGATCATTACCCATTAGAATCATCAACGATATTGAAAAATGCATTAAAGAATTCCTTTATTCTTGCAAGAGTGACAGTTCAAGAGGTTTTAAGATCAAATGGGATCAACTATATTGGAGAAAGCAAGAGAGGGGACTTGGCTTCACTTCACTACAAACTTTCCATATAATGCAAGTGGCCAAAAGGTTTTGAAGGCTATTTAAATACATAGAATCCTTATAATGCAAATGGATGAATGAATCATAGCTTAAAAACTCTAGCTTATGGAAATTATCTAAAAAGAGAGTATACTCTTGGCCTTTCATTTAGTTGCTAAGGAAGATATAAGTTATGTATCCTTTCGTAAAAATTAAGGTGGGGAAAAGAGATAATACATGGTTATGGTTTGACAATTAGACTTCTCTTAGTCCTCTTTTTCTAAGAGACGATGTCTTAAATCTTACTAGTAGAATATCTACTCAAGCTAGAGTCAATTATGTCATAGATCACATCTCCGAGATGTACTCAAGAAGAGGGGTTGAAACATTCCAAGGCTTTTTTCCCAATTACTTGCCTAATCAATTCTTAAATAGTCAACCTTTCTGGCCTATAAACAATAAAGGAGACTTCTTTATCACTTAATGTCTCAAAGCCCTTAGGCCATACATACCTTTTAGTCCTTATTTTAATATTGTTTGAAAAGGATCTTTGAAGCTTAAGGCATCTTTCATTGCATGGTTAGCAACTAGAAAAAGATTAAAAACCAAAGACAGGATAATTAGTTCCAATAATGTCTTATATGAGTTATAAAATTTAGAGACTGAAAGCATTGATCACCAATACTTCAAATACCAATATACAACTTCCATTTGGGCTAAAATGTAGCACATTCTAAATCTTTTATGCCCTGATATTGAATGGGATAACATATTGAGGTGGGATGAAGATAAGTATCATAAATTAGGATAAGACGAGATATGTCTTAGTCTTAGTCTGAATTGTTCTATTTACATAACTTGTATGGAGAGAAATCAAAGATTATTCAGCAAGACTAAAATAGACAGACATGCACTAGCTCATAGGATTTATTGTTGGATTAAAAAAACCTTGGTAGCTCATCAAGTTGTTAAAAAATTGAGTTCTTTTTCCAGAAGACAATGAAACTTATAACCTTTCAGCTTATTCCCAACATAATAGAAAAATAGTGCCATATTTATTCTTTTGTAGCCATTCTGACTTGTAATGCCTTACTGCCTTATAATGCTACTTTTGAATGCTTTTTATGGCTTTTGAATGAATTATTTTTTTAATTTACAAAAAAAATAAAACTGGAACTAATGGAACTCTTGAAAGAATTTAAAGATTGTTTCATTTAAGACTATACAAAAATACCCGGATTGGGCATAAGGTTGGTGGAACGTAGACTTTATATAAAGCCAAAATTTTGTCCTCATTGACATCCCCTTAGGTGATAGTCCAAAGAGAAGAAGGCATGGGAATTGAAATTTAATGGATCTAGTATAGAGAAGTCAGCTAGTATTAGGCAGCCATAATTGCACTAGATAAGAAAAAAACTCCGCTCTCCCTTAAAATGGACTTCTTATATACTAATACTTAGGTAGAATATGAAGGCTAGCAAAATTGGACTAGAAATTATTGTTGATCTTGAGCCAAGTTATTCATAAAGGAGATTCTCAACTAGTGTTACGTCAAATGGTAGGGGAGTACGAGTGCATGACTTTGACTTTGTCACCCAGTGATACTATCATTATCTAATTGCAAAAATTATTTGATGATATATAATATCAATATATTTGATGAGTCAAAAATTAGGAGGCAAATGAGCTATCATAAATAGCCTATAATGAAAATTTTTAAAGGTTTAACTCATAAGTGTACCATGGTACAATAAAGGTCTCACCCATTTATTTACAAAAATGGAATGTCCATAGAAGTTTTAAATATCAATAGAGAAGCCAATTAAAATCGGAGAGTGGAGATCAAAAATTTTTCAGAAAATCCTAGCAAGAAAGTTCCTTTCAAACTTAAGCAATAAGCATTCAATTTTGTAATGATTAAAGGATTCTTGCTTCGTCAAGGTAATGATAGACCTCTTATAAGATTCCTAAGACATTAATATGATAAGACAAGTTTATAACAGGTGTATGGAATAAAGATAAAATGGTTTATATAATGAAATAATTACTATTGGCTATTAATCTTGAAAGATTGTATATCATATGCCAAAGGTTGTAAACAATGTCAAAAATACGAAAGAATTCAAAGAATTCCTTCTTCCTAGTTACATTATATATTCAAACCATGCCCATTTGTAGGATAGGTCATTGATCTTATTGGGAAGATATAGTCACCATCTTTAAACGACTATAGTTTCATTTTGTTGGCCATAAATTATTTTACTAAATGGGTGGTAGTTTATCCTTTAAAGAAAGTTAATCAAATATATATGATTAAATTCATCAAGAATTAGATTATTCGTCAATTTGGAGTTCCTCGATCGATAACAAGTGATCAGGGAACCATGTTTATAAGCCAAAAAAGTTAGGGATTTTGTTAAAGATTATAGGATAAAAATGTAAAAATTGACTCCTTATTATTCTCAGACTAATGGTCAAGTTGAAGCATGAAATAAAATAATTATCAAAATCCTAGAAAAAAATATTAGAGGAGAATCATAGATAATGGCATAAAATTCTGTCTAAAACCTTATGAGCATATCATACTTTTAAGTGTACTAATATAAGAAATAACCCATTTACTTTTAACTTATAGACATTTTGTATTTTTCCTATGGAAGAAGTGATTTCATCATTGAGAATGGCCATAAAAAAATTCTGTGAAAATCCAAGTTTTTAAAAGCAATATTAATGGAATTAGAGGATGATATAGGTTGATCTCTATCATATAGATCTCACAAGCTTGTGCACCTATCAAACTATAGTATAGTTTTAGTGAATATCAAGTGTGGATCCCATGGGGACTACAAGTAATAATAGTAACCTCTTCTCTATTATCTAATTAACAAAATAAGATGATGATTTAACTAAAATTAAATAAAACTGAAGTTCAACACAATCATAAATAAGAAGACAAATAACACTTAGACTCACACTAAGATTAATCAATATCAAATAACTAACACCTAGGTAATGAATCCCCCAAAGACTTCTTAAGTACTAACTCTTTATCATGCAATTAAACTAAAGATCATGAAATTGTGGAAATTCCTCTTTTATGTAAATATATTTCTTAATATTATTATTAACTAATCCTAGGTTGATTAACTAAAATCTCTTTCTAGTTAAAATCTTTAGATTACATTACTCAATTTATAAATTTCATAACTAGGTTTGACCTTAATCTAAAGGATTTATGTTGACTTATCTTTGGCTTTGTTGCAACTCCCTCTAATTATAATAGATCTATTCATCAAAAGAATTTCTCAATCTCAATTATATGAAGTAATACATTGATCTAATATCTTAGACATATTAATTTAAGAATTAAAACTCATAATTGAATCCCAATGAGTCAACAATAAAATTGTATTAAATTAATAATGAATCAGAAGATACATCCTAACCTAGAGTTCTTCATACCTAGGCATTAAACAAATTTAGTTCATAAAAATAATAAACAAAACCAAAATGAAAAATTCAGAAGAATAATTAAAAAGCACATAATCCATAATATATAAACTTTTTTCTAATATAATCCCCTTAAAAGTTTGATGGAAAAATGTTCTCTATTGGATCTCTGAAGTAATCTTCATATTTTTACTGTCCTAGGGTTCAAAAGTGTGTTTAGAACTCAACTTTACTTCGTCACTTTGCTCTAACTTCTGTTGTCCATAATTAGCCTTCATCATTGCCTTTTGTAGTGCGAAATTAAGGCTTTTGGAATGGACAAGGTCAGCCACACAATAGTATGCATGACCATGTCCTTAAAAAACTCTTCAAAATCACATATATATACATTCCCAAAAGCTTACACTTCGTGTACGCGATTGTGTCCATCTTTATATAGGCAAAACAATGCCTTCAAAGTTGTAAATGCTCACTAGACTTACATAGTCCCTCACACGGTCGTCTTTTTTACTTACATGGGTGTGTCCTTTACCATATGGTTTTGTCCCTCTAAAATAATTAAAATTCTTCCATTTTCTATCCCAATTTCAACCAAATTCTTCTCCTTTTGATCCATAAAGACTATTGACTCCTAATAACACACGAGAAACAAAATAAGTACCAAAAATAATAAAAGATCTTAAATAATCAAGAAAAATGCACTAAGCATGGGCTAAAAGCATAATCTATTAAATCTTTATGACACATCCCCACCCTTAAGTTTTTGCTTGTCCTCAAGCTAATCATAATCCAAATCATTAAACTTAAAAATACCCATCCATTATTAACTTCATGATGTCCATCTATACTCTAAATTATCATATCCTATGAATTAAATTAGCCTATAATTAGACTTCAAATATACTATAACAAGATTTCATAAGCCAATATCAATAACAATCACTTTGATAGTCTTTCTGAAATCAAAAGCACAAGATTTCATACCCTGAGAAAGGATTAACTCAAAGTGTTTAAGGTGAAAAATATAAGAAACTCTTATGTCAATTTATAGGAGGATTTTTAACTATAAGCTTACAATAAAATCACATCTTAACCATTAATAAATAAACTTAGAAACAAAAATCAAAAGGTCCTTTAAAGAGGGTGTAATAAATTTTAGGAAAAGATATAAAAGGGATAATTAAAAAGGTAATAATGTTGAAGGAAATTCGCATAAATAAGATTAGTCAAAACTTAGTTCTTTATAGTATATGTTCTCTATGGAAAATTTTAACTTGCATAAGACTAATTCTTCTCACTCTCCAAGCTTTCTTTTCTTTTCTCTTTCTCCATTTTTATCTAACAGAAACAAATAATTCTCAATATTTAAACTTCTTCGATCAAATTTGGGTAGAATATAAAATTATGACAATGAAGCACTTGAGAAGAAACAAATTTAACATTCACCATGTACCATCAATCATAGGTATATTAGATGTTGGGCCCCTTCTCCGAAGCCCAACATTCGAAAGCATGAAAGCATGCTCTGATACCAAACAATGTTAGACCCCGTCTCCGAGGCCCAACATTCGGACCACACAAGCATGGATAAGCCTAGAGGACCCATATCTTACAACAATTG
>JAOSBK010000007.1:18688954-18699376 GCA_027568895.1 Erythroxylum shatona | reverse complement strand
ACCTAGCAGAGCGGCCCATATACTCCCATTTCTGAGAATCGAACCTAGGACCTTGTTCCAACTGACCCTGCTAGTTTGCCAACCGAGCTACCCGTGCGGGCTGTCTTATGTCATACTCCTTACGTGAGCTGGAGAAGGGTTTGGGTGGGGTCACTTAAGATTTTATTTAGGTTTAATATATTCTTGGACCGTTCACCTGTGTTCTCACTTCTTTATACAATATCCTAAGAATTGTATAGTTTTATTCCACATCAAGTGCAATAAATTGAAACTAACTAGTTTGCTCTTCACATATAACATCCTCCTCTTCTCCAAAGCAAATGCAAAATCATTAAGCATGTTAATGACAACACTGAACTTGTTTTCCCAACTTTCAAGATTGTTCATTAATAAGAACAAAAGCAAATTGATATTACTTCAAAGTGCCCAGCACTTGGGGGATTAGCTCTTGTCCATCATAAGTCTAAAGACTATGAACCCTCCCTTCACATTTTTCGGTATTTTAGTCACTTCTAAGAAACCATCCTATTTAGAATGGATTATTCTATTAAAGTCGTATGTGTCTTTCCAAAGCAGATCACATTCAACTTATAAATTCAGTGATTTGCGATTTACATGTATATTGGTCGAGCCTTGCAATTCCTTTAGACAAGATCAAAACAATAGAAAGAAGGATAAGATCCGTTCTATGGTCAGCAGATCCCAACAGAAAGGCCTTTGCCAAAGTCATATAAAATAAACCCAAAGAGGAGATGGGCCAAGGCAGTATCCCCATCAAACATACTAACAGGATGCTTATGATCAAGATATTATGGAGACTGATGCATGATAAGAAAGCTCTTTAGGTTAAATGGCTTCATGTCTCTCACTTAAAAGAACACCAATATCTGGTCCTTCAAACAAAAGCCAAATGCTTCCTAGTGCTAATTACAGCCACTCAAAAATAGGCAATTGGTCAAAAGGATGATTAAATGGAAGATAGGGAACGAGAAAAACATAACTTTCTTGTTTGATCAGTGGCTAGAAGAAGGTCCCCTTGGTGATATTCTAGAGCTCCAGAATCCTCATAATTTGATTTTAGGCACTTTCTCAATCTTCCAGGTTCTGAGCGCTAGAATATATTAGTTGGAGATCTTTCTTAGAAGCCTCCTAATCCACAACATTCTACACGCATAGTTATAGGATGAGAGGGAGGATAGATTGGTGTAGAGCTTGAACAAGAATGACTAATATACCAATGACTCTTGGAAAGAGCTTCCAACAAGCACCCTCCCAGAAAGTAAACCGCTACAACTTAGTATGGCTTCCTCAAGCCACTCCTAGATTTGGTTTCAGTGTATGGCTTACCCTTAAAGGCAAACTTCCTATAAGAGCTGGAATCGAATATCTCCACTAGATGTCAGCTCTGTAACTTAAAAAGAGGAAAGCATTAAACACCTCCTTTTCAACCATGCATACTCTATTTACATTTAGAGGAGACTGACTTATTCAAGCAGCTCCCCTCGTTCTCCTTCTTCATGGCCTAATCTCGTTAAATGGTCAAGTAGATTCTCCATGCCCAGCTAAGGAGATTGCATTGATGGAATCTAAATGTGATCAAATCACGGGTGTAACGGAAAATAATTTTTTTTTACAAATTTCAAGCAGATCCTGATAATTGATTAAACTTGAATAAAACACAAGTCGATTTAAAAATCATAACTTGTTCTCTTTCGTTGAAAAATCTTTAAAACTTTTTCTGATTGATCAATCACGAGCTATCTAATTGTCCAGCCTCTAATGATATCCACAGAACAATTATCAAACTACTTTGAGAGAAAGAAGACAAAAAGTGTTAGCTTCTAAAAAGCTCTTCCCTTTAAGTAAAAAAATTATGACAATCTTTTATTAAAATTAAATCTCTTTAATTATAATCAAAATAAAATTCTTGTTCTAATTAATTTAATTTTAATAAAATCAAATATCTCATATTTGATTTCAAAGTTTCTCAAAATTTATAATTAAGTCCAACTTAATTAAATTGATTTTTTTTCATAAATTTCTCTTTAATATGTGATCCATTAGGTTCTTAATAAATTAGCAATGATTATAAATTATAATTCCAATTCAAAATTAAAATTAAAATTAAATAAATTAAAACTCCTTTTAATTTATCTTTAATTCTTCAATTAAATAATTCATAATCATAAATCATGATTGACGTTTAGCAACATATTATGATTACTTAAATATCAGAAATGTCAAAGTGATTGACTTAACCTGTTTATGCATTACTATAATGTATAATTTAATCCTTTCGTCATTCAATATTCTAATTGGGCAAAGTATAGATATAATATCTACTCTTATCATTCAATCATGTTCTTTCTTGCTAATTAGTAATTGAATTATAATTGAAATTTGAAAACTCTTTTTGAAATATCAATTTACTCTTACTAAAGAATTCCATAAATCATTACTAATCAAGAACAGCATAATATTCTCTCTAATTACTTTAGAGTGACAAATCCTATATTAATTTACTGAACTATCTACATATGATTCATACTGTATCTAATTACTACCGACTAAATTATCCTATGATGATTCATAAGTAGCATCAAAACATAATAATTCTCATACTAGATTCCTTGGTAATCTCAAGTCTGAGGATCAATTATACAACCATCATTATAAGATAATCCATAGACACATAAGTAATATTTCATTCGAAATTCTCATAACTGGGTTAGCTCAGTTCAGTGACTTATTCTTTAATAATTATCCACGCATTAGTTTAAGTATCTCTATACTTTAATTTATGAGATCAATTACTTTTTTCATAAGAAAAAAACATAATGTGTGCTAGTTTTATTGCTTCAACAATATCCAGTCTTAATGAAACTACAACTAGAAACATTTAGGAATAACATTTTAGTGTAAATTGAATCTCATAATTATGATATCATCATAATTTCAATTACACATTAATTATTCCATGGATTTTATCTTTAGTATTAAAACATAAAATATTAATTAAATTAATACATGAAGATAAATATTAAAGCCTTTTCATTCATTCAAAATAATATCATACATTAATTTAGATCCAATTAATTGGCTGCAAGGGCATATAAACTAACATGCAAAGCCTCCAAAATTATCATCGACAATGCAATTGCTTTGCTATGTAAAAAAAAATGTCTATGAGGGCTTTCCAAGGGATAACCAAACGCAAGAATGATTTACTACATGTGCTGATTAACTCTATAAGGGAATAAATTATTTGATAGAAGATTAAACTATCATGCAGTAATTACATCATTAAAGTCTAGAAACTAAACTAAATCTCACTAAAGCATTTTCTTTGCAATGGTTTTAAATTCGCAAAATGGAGCTTACCGATCGAAGTAGCTATTTGGACCCGTTTGAGTTCTAGCATGTTTGTTTATTAAGCATTATACCCCAATGTTTTAATCACTTGCCAAGTTTTTTTTTGATAAATCAGAAGATTATTAATAGAAAAGAAAAATATGTACAAACTGTACTTTTACAAGTGCCACCGGAGACACAATTAGCTAATATAAACAACTAGCCCCAAACAAGCCAATACAGAAACACATATAACAAGGATAACAGAATCAAGGAAGTAACAAAATACTGTAAGTCAAAAGCAGACACACTAGGAGCTCTACCAAAACCCAAGCAATTATAATTCATGTGAAAGCTGAACTAATAATCACACCCCAAAAGAAGCAAATCAAAATAGACTGACAGGAAAGCTACTCATGGACACCCTGAGCACCTGAAAGGTTAAGGGAAGGCTGCTACCAAGTAGTGAGTGTGATGAATCTCCAAGGTGGCTAGACCAGGCAAGGTCGTACCAAAGAGACCCCGCATGCGACAACCTGGAAATATCTGAACAATAACCTGCAAAAGAAATGATGATCCCAAATATAAAAAATTACCTCCTCTCGGTGAGTAGGCTGAGAAGTTCCCTAACGTGAGAGATAACGCTGAGATACACTCTCTCCTCCACCTGTGCTTCATTCTTGAAAGTTCGAGCATTACGTTCGGTCCATATATGATATACTGTAGTGGAAAGCAAAAGAGGGAAATGAATAAAGGCAGGGGTCCTGGTACCTGAGATAGTGCTATACCAAGAGAGGATATATGAGAGATTGGAAGGGTTGATAGTGAGCAAATCGAATCGAATGAGACATTGTTCCCAAATTGTTTGAGAGAAAGGGTAGGCAAAAAAATAAGTGATCGATAGATTATTAGTTGAGAGGCACAGGGAATAGTGATTCGGAGTATAGAAGTACTGAAGTTTATCCTAGGATTGAAACTTATGCAGGAAGGCAAGCCATAAGATAAAGGAGTAGCGAGGAGTACTAAATTTGGACCATACTAGTTTGTACCAAGGAACCACCGGAAGTGGGGGAGGCGCAAAAATTGATAAGCTGACGCATTGGTATAGTGTTTAGTGGGCTCGCTAGCCATTCCAGGCGGTCAAGGAAGGAGCAATTAGGTAAATAGACAGGGGGCTTGAGGTGTTTAAGGAGGTCCATGAAATCCTCCCTTCAGCTCCAAGCATCATTAATTATTACATCGGAGACATGGCACCTGCCAAGTTTTGTACATTATCTTTTGTTAAGTTAATGCATTATTTAACTTCTAAAAAAAAAGGTAGACAACATGGATAAGTATAATATTTTCTAGCATGGGTGATGAAGTACTAAACAAGTTTAATAGTTTAGAATTTAACTAAATAAATTCAAATAAGTTGATCCCGCTAAATATAAAATTAGTTTCAAATTGAATTAATTAATTAGAGTTGGTTTACACTAATTTCTCATGGATTTCATTATTCTGACCTTTTATTAATTTTTGATTGATATAAAATAAAAAGTTTAAGTGAGAGTTGACTTAATTTTTGATCAGTTTTGTATTGCTCCGGATGCAGCCAAGAGCCTACAGGAAGTAGTAGCGTTGCAATTACGCCTTTTAGCCAGCTAACACTAGCAGTACCAGTGTAAGACAAACAATCACGTTTCCAGTTTAATGTTGGATTTTCCCGCACAGAGCCAGCTGCCTGCTTTTCAAACTTTGCCGGCTACAGTCGATTTAAGAAAAGCGAATGTAAACTTAATGTCTAAGTATTACTCAAAAAGATGAAGAGCAGAATCTTGGCAGTTTTCAGGCATTTGGGGTGGAAGTTCGGTGAAATAGCCAAAAAGAAAGTACCCTAAGCAATAACTTCTTTGACTAGTGCTTTGTTTTTGTTCCCTGTTATCTTTTATCCACTCTTAAGAAGTACGAGATGTCCTTTCTCTGCTAAGCGCGTGCTTTGTCTTGCTGATAAGCATCCTAATCCCTTCCCATTAAACAAGAAAAACCAAATCCATCATTCACACTATACTTCACGCGTTTAAATGCCTCTTTGGCGTTCCTATTTATTTTTTAAAAATCAAATTATTAACAATAACATTTATTAAAAATATTTTAGAATAAAATTTATTATACAATTAATTATTACACACGTAACGAAGCTTATATAATTCTTTCAATATTATTTATAAAATATTTTTATTTAAGATGAATAAAACAAAAATTGATATCTTTTAATTATTTTTACTTTTTCTTTACCTTAATCTAACGTCCCTATAGCCTTTTTTTAAATCTTTTTCTAATTTCTTGAATTACAAGTTATACAACAGATTCACTAAAGGTGCTTATGGGTGGGGGTATTATTCAATACCAAATCTTTGCACTTGCTTAATGGGGATTAAGTATCGAGGAAAATGAGCCTGCTGAGACTGTCCTGTGTCTCCTTTTGTTGAAATTCAAACAACCACGAAACTCCAACTTAGGCCAAAATATGGCAATGGCAAATCATTCCGTAGACAATCAAACCAGTGGAATCAGGCCACGTGTCTCGACCTCTATCCCTTTTGTTGCTTCGTTCAACTTTGGCTTTCACTTTTCGCTTTCACTTTCACTTTCAGGTCCCCACCACCACTATTCTTTTCTTAGTCTCTCTGTTTTTTCTTGGTGGTCCTTTAACATGTAAAAAATAATTACTCAATTTGATTTGAATATAAATGAAGGGCATGCAGATGCAAAAGCCGCTCCATTGCAACATATCTTGTCCTTCTACTTAAACCCCTCCTTCCTTTCTTCACTTTCATGTCATTTTCGTTCTTTTCTTTTTATCTGTTATTTCTAGCTATAGCCACAGCGTCATTCATTAGATAGAGAGATCATATGCAGCTTCCATTTCTTCTCAAGGAGCAAACAACCCCACTTACGTCCTTCCAAACTGAGCTTTCAGGTTTTGTAGGTTCAGAACTAAAAAATTAAACTTCTCTTCGTTATATATAATAGGTTATTCCTAACCCTCAGGTGTTGCTTTGATTCATTTATTCGTGTGTTTTCGTTAGTTCTTCAGTACACATATTCAAGAAGCTGCGTGCACATTAGCTGACATGAAGAAAAAAGCGACGTGGTTCTTGAAGCGGGTGATATCTATGTTGACGTCAATGGGTAGAGCTAAAACCTTGGCTCTCAAAAGCAGAACTAATGCCTTGAGGACTCGGCTCATAATCTTCTCATTGCTCAGGGACAAGAAAATTCTTATGCCCACCTCAATCTCTAAGAAGTTCCATGCATTATTGGGCCACCGTCACAAAAACGGAGGAGAAGAAGAAGAAGAAGAAGAAGAAGAAGAAGAAGAAGAAGTAAAAGAAAGAGATTGGGTCAACCAAGGCAAGGGAGCCATAGTACTCTTTAACCATAACACCATGTCGTTTCACAATAATCCAATACATACCCAGTTCCTGGAGAACAGCATAGAGGACGTCCATGATAAGGACAATAACTTGAACGAGTACGACGATGATCAGGAAGAGGAAGCGAAATATCCAGACCTGACACACACGCTGTTTGAGTCAGCAGACGATATGGGGCTTGAAGATCGAGGAGGGTCGGTAATAGAAATGGTGAAGAATTCTAAGGAGGAAGCTGGTGAAGAGTTCAGGTTGGAGGATGATATAGACCAGGTTGCAGACCTATTCATTAGAAAATTCCATCGTCAGATTAGGTTGCAGAAGCAGCTCTCCTTGAAGAGGCATCATCAAGAGATGCTTCAAAGGAGTGCCTAATCAGTTAATTATTCAAAAAGAAAAGGTGTATTTGCAGTAAAGTATCTGTTAATGATGCGATGTTAATAGAATACTATATTATAAATGGTAAAGCTCTAATGCAACTTTTGCAGAATTTTGTCTCTCTTCTTTTCGGCTTAGAGGTAATACGAAAAGCCCAAGTTTCAATTGGATTAAAATGCATAAGCTCACTTCGGATTGCAATCGACAACAAGCTTTTTTCTCTGGCGGTACTCCTGCTTCCTATCTCTCCGGCGGTCATCTTCAGATCTTCCTCCAACACACGAACCCGTTGTCACTGGGCCTCATCCGGACCTCCATCAGCCTTCAGTCGTCCTTCACGACAGCCACTAACCACCATTGTCTGCTCTCCAGTCTCCAATTGTCCTCCGTCGCCCACGCATGCAGCTTTCGGATCTGGAAATAATACCCAGATATAAACCTACCCGACTCGATCTAGAATAATATCCAATCACCGATTGTGAATTTCTGTTTGGATGTGTATTTCTACTTTCTGTTAGAATTTTTTTTTTTAATTGCATTTGTGTTGTGATTGTGAATGGAAAGTTGGAATGAAATTGTAAAGCATTTGTGACTTTGTGTGCCGTAAGTTGGAGTTCGATAATGGATTGGATTTAGAGTTGAATTGAATGAAAGGAGTATGGCTTTGCCGTTTTGGTTCATTTGTGGTTTGGTTAGTTTTGGTTCATTTGTGGTTTGATAATTGATTACTTGATTTATGTTAAATTTTTTGGTCACTTGATAACATGCATTAAAACTTTAAAAAGGATTTCAAATTTCAAATCAAATTTCAAGCTTTAACTTGAATTTATGATGCATAATTTAAAAGTTAGAAAGAATTTAAAGTTTCTACTTAATTTAAAACTAACAAACTGAGAATGTAAATTAAAAAATAATAATTAATTAATTAATTGATATAATTTTAAAATTATTGAAATAGTATTTAGATATTGGGTAAATAATTAATTGAGTATAACAATGATTTAATTTCTCGCTGCCTTCCATCTACAAAATGCTTGATCTTTCAACCCTTTGGATTAGTTGTTGTCCAAACATGCAATCACCGTAGAAAGAATTTGTTGAAAAAAATAGTAAAAGCAGTGAATTATATTGAGAGAGAGGTTCTTTTCATATCAGCCAGTGAATTACATTGAATATGGGAGGTTCTTTACATATCAACAATTGAATTATATTGAATGTGGGAAGTTCTTTAAATATCAGCAACTGGATGCCTTGTGGGTATCATAGGTCTTACGGTGGAGTCACTGAAACAAGATAATGTAACTCTCAAGACATACACTCTTTAAATCTTAACTCTCATACTCACAGGCTTTACTACTCTCCCATAGGAAAGTTTATCTATTTCTGAATTTTCTGAATTTTACTCTAGTTTTATGCATCTTTACTTCTTTAGGCTTAATGTAAAAACTTGAAGACGTTATTTATTTTGCATTACCTCTTGAAGGACTTAACGTTAACACCGCTAATTTTGTTGATAAAACTACTAAGTGATTAATGTCTTACAAAACTAATATTTTTGTTTTTTGTTACAAATAAATGGAAAGAAGTTCAACTACTCTCGATCAAACTGCTTCAGGAAAATATAATAATTCACCTTAGGCTCATGCTGCATTAGTCCTAGGTATGAAGAATCGAAAAGTTTGCTTGTTTTATAATAAGCACTTGAAAGGTGGGGTCAGTGCAGTTATAGTGAATACTCTTCCGTTGACGATTGAATTTCGTTCCAAGTTTTTTTCTTTTCTTTTAATTTTATTTATATCTAATTTTTATGTTAAATTCTATATATGTATTGTAATTATAAATATTTTTATTTCAAGTTTAACTTCTACTTGATTGTTTCCTAGTCATGAACTCTTATTATAAATTGTAATTGTTAAGGATATTTATTTTTCTTTTTATTGAATATTTTGATGTAATTATTATTTATTAAAATGATGAAATTATATTATTATAATATTTTAAATACTTTATATTATTATTAATTTTATATTTGTATGATCATGATTTTTTTATATTAATTGTGGTTATTATTTGTATGTGAAATATTTAAAAATTATTGTTATTTCATATTAATTATAATTATTATTCATTATTATTATTATTTAGAAACAGAGTTGATGTAAACTTGTAAAGTATACAGTACAACTGTGTAATATGTCAATGAATTATTTTACAAATTTTAAAAAATTTTAAGGACTATTTTATACATTTAAAAAATACCTGAAATAGTATATGGCATTGACCGGTAACAATAAAACATCGTACTAGAATCTAATCCGATATCAAATTTGGTATGGTATTTGCAATTTTGATCGATATATTTCGTTCATCAATAGCTCCAACGTTCTTGAATTTTGGAAAATACGTACGAAGAAATTAGCTGAAACGGTAACAAAATTTCCCTATTCACTTGTATTCCAAATATTAATATATTAATTTATGGCATCTGTTAGAAAAACTTGTAACATTAAGATTTGAGTATTTTGAATTTATTGTTTTATCAGATTAATTTTTAACAATATTTAAAATTTTGATTCAAATTCTAAAACTTATTAAAATTTAACTTATATATTTAAAATATTATTTATTAAAAAAGATAATGTGTGAAATCATAGTTTATTTAGTTTTTTATAAATAAACATTTAAAATGATAAATTATATTTTAATAAGTTTAAATTTAAATAAAATTTTTAAGATTAATTTTTTAAAAAAATAAAATTTTAAAATTTTTGATTCAAATTCTAAAACTTACTAAAATTTAACTTATATGTTTAAAATATTATTTATTAAAATAAGATGATTTGTGAAATCATATTCTTATATAGTTTTAACATACCAGCTAAAAATTGTTAAAAAAATGCAATATCATATTGAAATACTGTTTTGACCTGTATTAGCCTTTTCATTTAACTATTGGCCGGTCGAATACATATAGTATGTTGGACCAATGGTGGTTGACAAAATAAATCCTACTTATGTTTTGATAATAATAAAATGTATAGAATTGGTTAAGAAATTTATTTCAGGTGTATTGGATTAAAAGAAATCTAGAAGACATTATAAATCATTGAGGAATCAAGAAGGAAACAATCTTCAACTTGATTGAGACATTAAAAATGAAGATTGTGGAAGATTTGAGTAAATGTATCCGTTGGAGTTAAAACAAGTCGACCAAGTATATCACAAGTCGACTAAGAATTAAGGTTCTTCAGATGGGGGTTAAAACAAGTCGACTGAT
>JAOSBK010000007.1:18645248-18657808 GCA_027568895.1 Erythroxylum shatona | reverse complement strand
CTGTCATTTGCATGATCATGGAATTTACGTACATCTTCATGAACACTGTGTAAATAGGATGGGAAAATATGGATATAATGTTGTTTAGTATTTGATGATTATTAGTGATAAGGTAAAGTAAAAATGATTTTTGGAGCTAGAAAGAGCAATGAAATGGTGTAAGGGATTAGTGTAGAAAATTATTATATAAAAAGGTGATAGGCAGATATGCTATATTTTCCTTCACTGTGAATGTATATATATGTGTGTGTACGTGAATATGTGAGTGCTTTAGAGATGATCAAAAGAATGATTTTTGAGTTGAACAATAGTTGTAAAATAATGGTCCAAGATGGGAAAGATTATGTTAGAGGAAGAGAATTAAGAAAATGTAGAGAATAAAAATATAGGAAAATGTACAGAATGGTGAAATGCAGAGTATGAAGAGTTAAATAACTGATATCTGGTTTTTTTTGATGATTTTGAGAAATTTGATAAACTTGCATATTTAGGGGTACTGTGAAATTGTGGTGAATGAGTTGAATGAAATAGAGTAGAAAGACTAAAAATAAAAAAATTTAAAGTGTTGGATTAGTGAAGGAAGACACGTTAGAGAAGTTGGCTGATAATGAAGAGATAAGAGAGGTTAAATTTCGATATGAACTTCCATGAATTAACTGTATTGATCTAGATAGATTTTGACAAAATTGTCTTCATGAAAGTTGTATATCTTTCTTTTAGCTTTCATTGATATAAAGTTTGCAATTTTTGAAGTTCTGGATCAAAAGTTATGGAGGTTTGAAGTAGAGAGTCGGTGAAGAAGAAGAAGAAGAAGGAAATGCATCGTTGTGCTTTTGGATTTAAGAGAAAATGCATTGTAGTGCATTAGCACGATGGTGACTTTTGAGTTATAGTGAAAATGCACCATCGATTTTGGTGATAAATGGGAAAATGCACCGTCGTGCGTCGTGCATAAGCACGATTGTGCATTTGAGGTTTTCCCTTATACTAACCAATATTGTTTCTTTTGATCATAACTTTTTCTCTAGACTTCCAAATTACTTGATTCTTGCACCATTGGACTCATAAGACAATGCTCTAATTCTCCACCAAAAATCATAGCCATCTGAAATGAATTAAGAGAGATTAAGTGTTAAACGTGGGATAGGTCTGATTATTATTCTCTCATCCAACCTGTTTGTCTTTATCTGTCACCCCAGTGAGTTTTTCTCAAGCCTATGATGCTTGCACAAGCGTGATTGTTCACTCTCAGGCCCGTGAGTGTCAATTAATAGACACTCATAACCTTATTTGTCTTTTCATGCTACAGTACTCTTCAATTGTTAGCTGTGACTTTTTGTACTGAGAACATTGTGCAAGTTGAACCATCTTGCTTCTTTCGACTATAACTTCTTCTCTAGACCTCCAAATGACTTGATTATTGAGCCAATAAATTCCTAACACATTTTCTATCTTTTAAAAAAACTTGTAGCATTATGAATTGAATAAAAAAAGATTGATCAAATGAAAGTGTAAAATCTATTGGAACAGTGGAAATAGGAATATCTTGCTGAACTCACTTTATTTTTTTGAATATATATGGATCTATAGGATTACAAATGAGATGATTTTTAATTTAGAGTAACCTAGAGATATAGTTTTACAAATTTTCTGAAGAATTCAAATTGTGATTTAGTCTCTAAGATGTTTAATTTCTAGAAGGAAGTTGCGTATAGTATACTGTTTAGGATAAGAGCAGTTCGAAAATATTTAAGGCATATCTTCCAAATTACTGAACCAAATTGAGTGATTTTGGTGTCAATAGAAACATAAGGCATAGAGGAACACTTTTCTAGAAGCAGCGTCTCTTTCTAATTGAATGTGAATAGTAGACCTAAATGTGTGTCTTAAGAAAAATCAGAAAGTAAGTCAATGAGAAATGAATTGTGATTTCAATGTTTTTAGTGAGGCATAAACCTAAGTATAAATTATACTTAGATGAGTTTTGATATGAGAATGATTTTATGATGAAATTGATGGAAAGATACTTGGGATTGTCATGAACATCTATTGTACATATTCATATCCACACATGTGCATTAACAAATACTTATAATTGTGCGATTATTAATATATGTGCAATGTGTGTATTGCATAATTATGATGTGCAGGATAAACGTCCACATTCAGACGTTTCTAGAAGATGGAAGCAAATGTTAATTTGGAGAGTACTGTGAGTAACCTAGATAGTTTCTCTCAATTATTGTTTGCTTAAATTATGTTTTGAGTGATAAATGCATATGAATTGATGTGTTGATTTTGGACAATAAAGTTCCAATGACTGTAATATGTGAATGTATTATTGAAGTTCTTCTATATGTGATCTCTGAATGCTAGACTAAGTCCGATGAGAATGTGTAAATGAGATCATGTGATTGACTGCAAATATGTGAATGAATGAGAATATGCAAATGTGACTGATGCATTCCAGTGCATGAATGCATGAAACATAAAGGCAGTTGTGACCGGAGTAGCCACTGAAAAAGAACTTTAAGATCAGTTATGTGCATTAGAGCCTCAGGCTTAACGTTTAATGAGTCCAATATCCCCAACAGATATGGGACAGTTATCAGTGAGCCCGGTATCCACAGTGAATATGGAACAGTTTAGGCACTCGGTCATAACAAAGTAACAAAAGGAAAGTGGGTCTTATGTGAACTGCATTTATACTTGATATGTGTACCTTATATGATTGAAATGATTATGATGATTTTCCTAAAAATGAAGTGTGATAATTCGTGAAAATGCAAAGATGTGAATAAAATGTTACGTGTATTGATGTGATGCATGAATTGAGTGAATCATCGATGATGGTCACTCACTGAGTTCGCAAAACTCACCCAAAATTTGCAATTATTTTTTAGGCTCAAAAGAGTACCCCGTTGGGCAAACGGGAGTATAGACACTGCATTCGAATGAGAGGTAGAGGTCGGAATCAGTTGATGTCTGCATTTATACTTTCTTACTTGAGTATTTCCATCATTTTTGTATAATGTGTATTTGAAGATGTTTCTGTACGTAATAACTTTCCAATTTAGAAATGTTGTAAACAAGTTTGATTAATAAGTGTAGTAACACTCTTGAATGAAATGGTTTATGAAAAGAAAAGGCCCAACTGATTATGTGTATGTTTAAAGAAAAAAGTTTTGTACCGAGTTTTTTGAGAGTCTGATCGTTTTAGCATGCCACCCTTGCGGGATTCGCACTCTGACATCACTCAAGATGTCAGGTACATGTCTTGCGAGAGTAGGGTGCTACAAGATTAATTCGACATCCACAATAAAAGTTATACCTTTTGTCCCAAGATCATATATTTATATAAATCATTGACTTATTAATGTTATCTTATGAGGTATTTAGGCTTGAATGTGATCTTGAATAAGCCTAGTTGACGATGACTTGAGTAGTTAAAGTAAGGAAAGTGTGTTAGGTGTTAAGGAATGATTTAAAGATTATGTTAATTAGTAATGAGACGCATATTAAGGAAATACACCAAGATTGTCATTGAGCATCTATTATACATAATCCATATACATATATGTGCATAAATGAATACTTGTAATTGTTCAAAGTTGTGATGTGTATATATCGCATGATTTAGAAGAGCATATTGAGTGACAACATCCAAACATTGCCAAGACTTAAAGGAAATAGCTTTATGGAGAAAATAGTGAGTAACCTAAACTGTTTCACTTAATTAATTATTGTTTTAAATTCTATATTGAATTATTTTATGAAATTGATTGTATTAATTCCAAACTTTGAAAGTTTGAGGCCTTTGATGCATGAACTATAAATATTGAAAGTGCTCCTTGTATGTGAATCTGACTGAAATAATTGTACTCAACATTTTTGTTGAATTTCGGACCAAAGTCTGATGATAAATGTGTTTTGAATATGAAACTGAAATCTAATGACTGTTGAAAACATGCAAATGTGAAGCATTTTATTATATGAATGCATAAAAGATAAAGGCAGTTGTGACCAAAGTTGCTAGAAAAAAAACTTAAAGCTCAGAATGTGATAAGAGCCTCTGGCTTAATTGTGAGTGTACCTGGTATCTACTAAGGGATATGGGACATTATCTGAAACAAGTCCGGTATCCACAAGGGATATGGGCTAGTAAAAAGGCACTCGGTCACATTAAAGTAATAAATGAAAGTGAGTCTCATAAGCATTGCATATACATTTAATATGTATATTTGAATGACTGAAATGTACTGTTGACTTATATTTGAATGAGAACGTGAAACTTGTGAACAGAAATGATATGTAATACTACATGATGATAAATAAAATGATGTGAATAATGCGGTTATATATGTTGATGTGTTGTATAAATTGTGTGAACAATCGAGGATGGTTACCTTATTGGGTTCGCAAAACTCACTAAAATTGCAACGTTGACATTTTAGGACCGAGAGGACACTAATGACAGAGAGACTCTACAAGAAGTATAGTTCTTATACTTTTGGATAGAAGAAATAGCTCAAAGTTCAGTCAACTAAGATTGAAGGATCTAGTTACGAATTTTTGTAAAATTCCTCATATGTAGTGTGTTCTATAATTAGTCTTGAAAATATATATATTTGGATGATGTTGTAAAACTACAATGTATATTCAGTTCTTATGAAATGAAATGAGGAATTTGGTTTTAAATATTGTGACATTTACGTATTAATGATGTTGCTATGATTAAGCTAAAGATGTGAGTGCTCTAGTATGCCACTCTTGTGGGGTACGTATTTGGATATCACTTAGGATGTAGGGTACGTATCTTGCGAGAGTGGGATCCTTCAAGTAAACCCAACAACTCTTCTCAGGAAACTCATTTACTGTCAATATGTCTTGAAAGTTTGCCTTCTCCCTTTTTGAATCAAGCATTAAAGCCAAATATGCCTCATAACCTTTTCTAAGAAGTCGTCTTACTTGCATGACTGATGTTAAATTAGTTAAAGGACTAGACTGAATACGATGCACCACTATCTCTGAACTATCATAATCTTTAAGCACAACTATTTTGAACCTACAATCAACTATGGCTTGGTGTTTAGAGAACCAATCCATGCCCAAGATCAAGTCACATTCATAGAAGGGTAGCTGTATTAGATTAGCAGTAAATTGTTTCCCATGGCTCATAATAGGGCAATCTCTATACACTCTATTAACATATACGCTATATCCTAATGGACTAGTCATATGTGTATAATAGGGTAGTCGATTTATTGATAATATCCTATCACACACTCCCCTAGTGTAAATGTATGAATTAGTGGAATCTGGATTAATCAATGCATGAATATCAAGATCAAAGAGAGAGAAGATGCCAGCTATACTTTTAGGGTGTCCTATTCCTCTAAAGCCTTCATAGCATATGTCCATGTAGACCAACTGATGCCTTAAGATGATTAATAGACTCAAATCCTGTACTCAGAGTGGCCCTCGGCTGGCCTTGTCCACCTCTGCCTCTACCTCATCCTCTAAATGTAATGGATGCATTGGATGCCCCTTTGCTCCCCTTCGGTGCTTTGCTCTGTTATGAGCCTTGTGGACAATTAGCCATCATATGATCTGCACCTCCACATCTAAAATAGGCCCCACTCAATGTAACATCCCGTTACCCATGTTAAGGCTAGAATAGTATATTATGAGAAATTATTGAGAAACTAGAAAATGCATATCATGCTTAAGCTAAATATGGCATGCATAGACACGAATATTGATTTTTGCACATTATTATGATTATTCATGCATTGATTAACATTTTTCGGGTAAAAAATTGATTTATAAATGGGAATCGTGGATTATTTGTGTTGAAAATTATTTGGTGATAATAATTATTATTTCAGAATTTTTGATGAATTTTAGGAAATTTCTAAAAAAAATTGGGGTATTTTAGAATAGGAAAAATATGGACCGATTCTAGTCTGACACATGGACTGATTAAATATTTACAAATGGCTTACATGTATGGTGACATGTGGCAGTGAGTTTGTAATACACGTAGTTCTGTGTTTAGTAAGGAAATTTCTGCAGCTTATGTGTTCTTCACTTGAGTTGTTATTCATCCACATCGAAAACACCAAGCTATTTCTGTTGTGAAATGGGCTAATGAATCTTACATCAAGTAAGAATTGCAGTTCATAGAGAGAGAGTTTGATTTCTGTTAAAATCTCAGTGTTCATCCATTCACTGAAATTTGAATTGCTGGGAATTTAGCTAACTCAAGTAAGTTGAGTTTTAAGCTTTGTGATATTGTAAATGGTAATTTGATAATGCATGAATTAGATTGAAATACTTGTTATAATTGAAGTAAAATGAAAATGATGCAAAAATTTATGAGAACGGATAAATATAGATACTCTATTTTGTTTTAGAGAAATACTTATATGTTGGTTTCATTATTGATATGCGAAATACTTATATGTTGGTTTCATTATTGATATGCGTGAATCTGTGGAGTGTTTAGATAGATGAACTAAAATGAGTTTGATAATAAGGAATGAGGATTTGGTGAGATCTTATTATAGAAAGGAGTTAAAATGAAGTGAAAAGTAGATGAATTAGATGAAAGATAAAAAAAGTGCAGAACAAAGGAAACATGTATGAATATGTAGATTTTTGAATTGGATATGAATCTTGGATTTTGATCCATTTGTATTGAGTTATACTAAAAGGGAAGTAGTATAGATGATTATTGCATAGATGTATTAATTGGAAAGTATAAGAATTGGAAAATCTGGAAACAAATGGAAGAAGAAAAAGAAAACTGGGTTTCGGTGAAGAAGAAGGGATGCACGATCATTAAGACATCACTGATGGGTTTGGAGAAGTACGATCATACTTCTACACGATCGTGACTTCACAGGTGCAACTGGAATCTCACAATCGTGCACTTTCATGTTTTCCGAAGGGATGTTATTTCTAAACATCCTTTGATCTTTTTGTTATAACTTCTTCTGTCGACATCCAAATGATATGACACTTGAACCAATAGACTTATAACACACTGTTCTTCATCTCTAACAAAAAAAATGGAAATATGAAACGTGTATTGGTTGTTTAATTTAAGATGAAAATGTTGAGGAGTACTGGAATATGATAACTAGGATGATTTCACTGAACATACTTCGGTGTTTTAACTATATTTTAATCAATAGGTATCCAAATGGAATGATTCTTAAGTCAAATTAAACTAGAGACATATGGTAAAAATTGTATGAAGAGATATAATTTCAATTCTATCTCTAAGAACTACAAAATCTGATTTGAAGCTAAATACATAGTACAGTTATAGTTTAGAGAACCGTCCAAAGTAAATTGAGTATAACTTTTAGAATACTGAATCAAATTGTATGATCTTAGTGTCATTAGAAATTTAGGACATTGGAGAATTTTTTCTAGAGGAATTGTTGCCTAATTGTGCGATTTACCTTATCAGAATGATCATGCAAAGTTGACTCGAAACCATGTTGATTAGAAAAATTTGAAATAATCAACTGGGTTACGAAATTAGTTTCACATTATTTTAATATAGTCCAAACCCTAAGTATAAATTATATTTATGAGTTTTTTAATATATGAATGATATGGTGACAAGAATCATGATAAGATACCTGATATTGTCATTAAACATGCATTGTGCATATTTTATATACATATATATGCATATAGGAATACTTATACATTTGTGCAACAATGTGATATATGTAAATGTGTTTTGTATGATATAGAGCAACACATTAGATTTCAATCAGACATTGTCAGACCATCCAAGCAATAGAATATTGGAGCATACTATGAGTCAACCTAGATAATTTTCCTAGGATTGATTTAATTTGTTTAACTTCCAATTATTGAAATGTTTGTGAATTGTTATGAATCTTGGACTTTAATGATCCAAGGAGTTTATTATGTATTGGAAATGTTCTGGTTGCTTTTAAAATTTGAATGATATTTATATACTCAATGAAAGTTGAATGTTGGACTTAGGTCCGATGACTATGAGATTATAACTATGCATCATAATTCACTACTCTATATGGAACATTCTGTTATTTGATGCATTTCATAAAATGCATGCTCATATAAAGATGTTGCGATCAAAGTAGCCAGTCTGAAAGAGCTTTAAGCTCAGAATTCTGCACGTAGAGTTTTGCTCCTTGATTTCTGCTTCTGATTGAGCCTAATGAGCCAATATCTATATCTATATCTATATCTAAAAGGCACTTGGTCACAAAAATAATAATGATTCTAGAGTCTCATATGCATCCACATTTGTATATATAAATCTATATGATTATGGAATCTATTCTAAATTTGCGATCATAACATAATGTGGCAAGATAATGTGAGTATTTGGATTATTCATGTTTTGAATGAATATATGTGAAATGTGTGATATTGTGTATTTGACTTGGGTGAAATCATCAATGATGGTTCACTCATTGAGTTCGTAAAACTTATAAAAATTACAACGTGGCTTTTTAGTTATGATACAGGAGACCTAGTTTCTAAAGTTGGACTAAAGGAACATTTTGGATTAAGTTATGGCTCAAAGGTCTGTCAACTAACATCAGAAGAGTTGTAATTTGTATTTTGTAGCTTTTTGTTATACAAAACTTCTTTAAGGATTGTTAATCCTTGTTCAATGAATACAGTGTAATCTTTTGTCAATGAATGCAAGGAATGGTTGAAGTTTTGAAATATTGTATATTCGTTATGATGCCATTTAAGAGATTATGTTTGCTCTAACATACCATTATCATAGGATATGTACTTAAATATCCTTTGAATGTTTGAGTATATACTTTATGGTAATGGTATGTTACATTTTGGTATCAAAGCATAGTTTGAAATCTATAAGGACATATAAGAGTAAAGAGATAAGATAAATAGTGAGAGACTCAGATAGTGATCACAACTTTTTTTTTGGTTATAGGTCACCTACCATAGGAGATCAAGTTAGAGAGTCAGCTGACATAGAGTCTGTAAAAACCAATATAGAGTCTCATGTACCTGAGTTTGCTCAAATACCTCCGAGAATTCTAGAAAGGTGAGAAAGAAGATATGATAAACTGAGAAAATAGGAGGTTGTGGACTTTTACGGAAGTACAGACTCCGCTGAGGCAAAAGGGTGGTTAGAGAGAACTAAAAGAGTGTTTAATCAGATAGACTGTGAGGCAGATGAAAGATTTGATTATGCGGTCTCACTATTGCAAGGTCCAGCATACCAATGGTGGAAGACTATTCCAGGCAATACCACTAGACCATATAGTTTGACTTGGGAAGGTTTTCTGAGGGTGTTTCGAGAGAATTATATGCCTAAGATTTATCTGGATAGGAAGATGAAAGAATTTTTTGATCTAAAGTAAGGCAGGCTCACAGTTGCAGAGTATGAGATAAGATTCATTGAGTTAATAGGGTGTGTAACTGAATTAATCCCAACTGAGGAAGACAAATGTAGACGGTTTGAGGAAGGGTTGAACATGGAGATCAGAACGAGGCTAGCCATTTCAAATTTGGGTAGTTTTATGGAACTCCTAGCAGCCTCGATCAGAATTGAATAGTTGTTGAAAGATGTCCAAGGAGGGTATATATAGGAGCTTAAAGGGAAGAGGGAGGATGAATCTTAGGTTGATTCTGGAAAAAACTTCAGAAAGCATTAGAATAGATCATCTCGATTCCAGGCTAGATCGAGATAATCTGGGTCCCATCTAAGAGGTGGATTTGTTCAGACTAGGAGAGGTAGAGGATAAGTGCCCTCCAGCCATTCTCAACAGCTATCTGATTGTGTGAGCATTATGGTAAGAAGCATGGTGGTGAATGTTGGGGGTTAACGGGAGCTTGTTTCCATTGTGTCTTTATAGAACATCTAATCAGAGATTGTCCTGAGACTTTAGGACCACAGTTTAAAGTTAGAGGAGGAACAATGACTGAGGCAACAATTCAGCAGAGTAGAGATGTTGGATCAACATAGAGAGGTACAGGTAGAGACAGAACTCAGTCAGTAAGGCTAAGTGTTATGACCGAGGTGCGGAGTAACTAGCAGCAATCTTAGACCGGGGTCTATGCCATCACTAGACAGGAAACACATAACTCCCCAGATGTGGTAGCGGATGTGTTGAATGCTTTTCATTTTGAAGCATATGCATTGGTAGATCCAAGATCTATACATTCATTCATCACACCGCATCTGGCATCTAAATTACATTATGAGAGAGAGATATTGAAATGTAGGTTAAAAGTGAGTACCCCCAGTGGGTATCACAACAGTGATTGGTGAGGTATGTAAAAGGTGCATAGTTCGGATTGATCAAGCAGAGTTAGAAGTTGATTTGATTGTATTGCAGTTAAAGGAAGGCATGGATGGGCTCACTACTCAACAAGTTGTGATAAATTGTTATACTATGGAAGTAGTTCTTGGATCCCTTAATTAGCCAAGAGTGATGTTTCAAGAAGTTAGTCAGGCTGTGCCTACTTGACAAATTTCATTTATAAGTGTGCTAAAACTAATCCAAGGTGAATGTGAGGCTTATCTAGCCCACATAGTTGATACTTTAAATGAACAGGCCATTCAGGATATTCCAGTTGTTAGGGATTTCCAGGATGTGTTTCATGTAGAACTACCAGGTTTACCCCCAAAAAGGGAGATGGAGTTTACTGTAGACCTTGTTCCAAGTACCACTCCTATATCAATTCCTCAATATAGGATGGCACCTGTAGAGCTGAAGGAATTGAAAATCCAGTGACAAGAGTTGTTAGATATGGGTTTTATCAGGCCTAGTGTGTCACCTTGGGGAGCTTTGGCATTGTTTGTAAATAATAAGGATGGAACTCTGAGATTTTATATTGATTATCGGTAGTTGAATCAGATAACAGTTAAGAATAAATATCCATTATTGAGGATTCATGATTTGATTGATCAGTTATAGGGAGCTCAGGCATTCACAAAGTTAGACTTAAGATCGGGATATTATCAGTTGAAAATAGTTGAGGTTGATGTACAGAAAAGTGCATTTAGAACAAGATATAGGCACTTTTAGTTTTTGGTAATGCGATTTGGATTGACTAATGCCCCAACAGCTTTTATGACCTTGATGAATAAGGTATTTCAACCTTATTTAGATCATTTTGTGATTTTGTTTATTGATGAAATTTTGGTGTACTCGAAGTGTAGAGAAGATCATTTTGCACATTTGAGATTGGTTCTACAGATAATGAGGGAGAAATAGCTATATGCTAAGTTTAGTAAGTGTGAATTTTGGCTTGATCAAGTAGTATTCCTAGGTCACATAGTGTCTGGAAAGGGCTTTCAAGTAGACCCAAAGAAAGTAGAAGCAGTGATGAAGTGGGAGGCTCCGACGAATGTGTCTGAGATCTGAAGTTTACTTGGATTAGCTGGTTATTACAGAAGGTTTGTTGAGGGGTTTTCACTGATCTCAACCCCTTTAACAAAACTTCTAAGGAAGAATGTTCCTTTCAGATGGAATGTTGATTGTTAGAGGAGTTTTGAGGAGCTAAAGCATTAGTTAACTACAGCATTGGTGCTAGCTATTCTATCTAGCTCTAGAGGTTATGTTATGTGCAGTGATGCTTCACACCAAAGTTTAGGATGTGTACTGATGCAGTTTGACAACATAATAGTATATGCATCGAGACAGTTGAAATCTCATTAGTTTAATTATCCAGTACATGATTTAGAACTTGCTGTAGTAGTATTTGCCTTGAAGATTTAGAGACACTATCTTTATGGAGAACCTTTTTAGGTGTTCACTAATTATAAGAGTTTGAAGTATCTGTTGAGCCAGAAAGAGTTGAATATGAGATAGAGGAGATGGATAAAATTGTTGAAAGATTACGATTATACAATTGAGTATCATCCTAGCAAAGCTAATGTGGTAGTTGATGCATTAAGTCGGAAGTCCAATAGCAATGTGGCTCAAGTACAGTTATCGAGGTTACCGAGCCTAGTTCATTTGAGAGCACTAAATGTTGAATTGAATTTGGGGTAGAATGAAGCACTGATAGCTACATTAAAGTTAAGACCTGTATTGTATGAAAGAATCAAAGAGGCTCAAAATAAAGATCCAGAATTAATAAAGTTAATTAAGAAGCTGGAAGTGAATCTGGATTCTAAATTTGAAGTGAGAGAAGATACATTGTGGTTAAAGCAAAGATTATATGTGCCCGATATTGATGATTTAAGGAAAGAGATTTTGGTGGAATACCACAAATCTGGGCTCTAATACCACAAATGTAGCATCCCACTCCCGCAAGACCCGAACCCAATATCAATGGTGATATCCGAGCCCGTGCCTCATGAGGATGGTATACTAGAGCAATCAAAACAGTTCAAAACTCGGTAATACATTTTTTTCTTTTCTTTTATTTTGAAAATCAATCGAGTGCGCAGATATCAGTAAATAATTTGAGCCCGTTCTGATACCAAAATCATTTTTAATCAAAACACTATTTCAGTAATCAAATTTCAATACAGCATTAATCAATTGGGGCACTCA
>JAOSBK010000007.1:18603153-18622028 GCA_027568895.1 Erythroxylum shatona | reverse complement strand
CTACATTGTTTTAAAATAAGATATTAAAGATAAATGAAATGAAGAATGAAGACAAGAATCTATATATGTCTTCTTATCTACAAGACAACTCTTATCTATTAGGTTAGGTTTACAATGAAGAGTCTCTTATGGTAGATCATGATAGATTTAACTCATATGTATTTGGGATAAGAACTTTATGATTGTATTATTCTTTGTCCACTAGGAAAATCTCTTGTGAATTTAGTTTTCAGGATGACCTATTTTCCTTACTTCGAATTTCTTTCTATTTTTGTGCTGACTATTGCTTAGAATTGTGACAAGAACTAATCACGTACTCAGCTAGCAAGGATTATTCTGTTGATCTTCCTTTATGCCTACATGATTTCTCATTTTGATCAGGTGCGTGTTATATCTAGATTGAATTTTCAAGTTTGATGTCAAAGTTTAGTATTTCTTTTAATATGCTACGAAGGTGTTATTCAGGTCTTTATGCTATTAAGGTGTTAATCTGGTCTTTCACTTGGTAAGAGGGGGAACTTTTTTCTTTCTTATGAATGTAGTTTATATTCTTTCTAAGTGTTATTGACGTTACATAAACCTTCAGTTGGAATCATGAGTCATGTTTTTGTTTATTATTCATTGAATAATATATAATGAAAAGAAGAATACTAGCTGGTTTAAGACCAGGAAGTAGAACCCAAATAAGTTTATAGATCTTTCCTCTTAAACTATCAAACAACATCATAGATGAAAGATTCAAATTGTGGATCTGATTTGACGACCTTCTAATTAGTATGATTGACAAAAAAAACATAATTAATGTTAATCTCAGCTCAAAGTTTAATCCATCAACTAACCTGTATATGTATTGATATTTGTGAAGGGGGGAACAAGAAGCAACTCAGTGGGATTAACTTTGCAATCAGAGAGATGAAGAAGTCCGGTTTCGTTATTGATTAACCAACCTGGAACATTCGAACAAAAGTCCTTCGTTATTGAAACTCAGTGGGATTAACCAGCCTGGAACATTTACAAAGAGGTTTCGTTATTGATTATACTATCAGACAAGTTGATTTTTTCAAAAAGTCCTTCCATTCAAACAAAAGAACGAAAAGCATGGCTAAAACCGAACATGCCCAGATCACAAAACAAAAGAAGAACAACACCAACTCAAAAAAAAGAAATTGCAGAAAGACATGAGAAGACAAAATGAAAACCGGCCATGCAAATGTCAATATTGCAGTAACAAAGTTGATGATTATACTATCAGACAAGTTGATGATTTTTTTCAAAAAGCACTTCCATTCAAATAAAAGAACGAAAAGCATGGTCCTAAATCAGTTACCGAAAGCAACAAAAATGAAGGAGAAAATTACCATGTAAGGACTTCTATTTTGAATATTGAACAGAACAAGAGGAAAGAAATTAACAAACTTCAACACAATCTTGGCTGAAACCAATTGAACATGCCCAGATCACAAAACAGAAAAAGAACAACACCTACCCAGAAAAAAAGAAATTGCCGACAGACATGAGAAGACAAGATGAAAACCGGTCACGCAAATGTCAGCAACAAAAAGACAAAATAACGGGAAAAGGCGATGTTGGGTTGGGGGGAAGGAGAGTCGGAGGTTTTAGTAAAAGCAAGGGGGAAAGGAGATAGTTGGGTAGGTTTTAACAAATTAAAAGCAAACTACATTTTAAAACACCAACACAGTTGTTTTGGAGCAAATCAACAATGACCTTTTGCGACGTTTTCTCTACAAAATCATCACGGTTTTCATTTTGTGACGTTTTGTCTCTAAAACATCACAAAGGTCTGACATATTCACGACGTTTTACAAAAATTTCGCAAAAATGGGATCTTTTTGTGACATTTTTAAAAATGTCAAGAAATCTCTACACAATTCGTGACGTTTTTCCAGAAAACGTCGCGAATTCTATTAAATTGTTGTAGTGACTATCGAAAATGACATCGCAAGAAGAAAAAATGCATTTAGCCATCTACTTTAATAGTTCCAACATTTTTGAAGAAAAATGCATATATGTTAAATTGTTCCTTAGTATAATTAAGTGGCATCTTATTATAGGAGACTATAACTCTGAGAAAAATCATCGTTAATGACTTGGTTTAGGTTGAGACTAAGGACGATATCATTAGGCTTTATTTTTGATAAAGAGGTTAGAGATATTAAAGTCTTCGATAAAGTCAAAGAGGGATTTGAAGTTAACTAATATTTAATCAAAGTCTAGTGATTTGTTCTCCGAATCAGGTTGTAGATGATTAGGAGTTGATGGTGTAAAAATAGTAGCAGTCTTTCTTCTTCCTTGCCCATCTTATTTTATGTAGTTACAAAGTTGTTTCTTCATTTATGGAAAAATGCTAATAGAGGAATTCTATGGATATGGAACCTATAAACTACAAGATGATACTTCGATTCAATGTTTACAACAACAACAATAACATCTTAATAGAAATCTCGCTAAGATGCAAGATCTGAGAGGGTCTAAGAGTACGCTACCTTACCCCTAACTATAGAGGCTATTTCTAATAGACCAAACAGAAAAAAATTGAGAACTATTTAGAAAAAAGCCAAAAATATAAACTAATAATTATATTAAAAATTGATACAATAAAATAAGAATATTCAAATTCAAAATAAATAAATAAAAATAAAATAAATAAATGATAAATAAAATGATAGATATTAAATACAAATAATAATAATAATACAGTAAGTTATACAAACAATAATAAAATAATAAAATAAAACAAGTACTATCAGGAAAGTAATACAGATAAAAGTGTTTGAGCTAAATACAAGATACAAGAATATAAGAAAAGGTTCAAAAAGCCTTCAGAAAAAGAGAAAGACCTTTTTACGTAGGATCGTTTACTTGTTTCGTAGTTCGCCGAAGTTTCCTATTTGTATTTTGCTTGTTATTTGATAGTTTTATAGTATTTTTTGTACTTAATTAACTTCAAGTGTGTTTATAGATGATAATTGCCTTCATAAACCAATGGGAGAAGAATTTGGATAAAATTGTGGCATGGAATGAAGATCTAAAGCAACTAAGACAACTATGTACAATGATTGTGTAATCTGTACAAACATGTGGAGATATGAAGAATATTGTTTTTGGTCATGTGAAGTTATACGCCCGTATATGTTGATATACATGACTGTGTATATTGCCCGTGTAAGTCTTTGTGCTCACGTAAAATTATGAATTCAAATGTTTGTAGAGATACAAAGTCACCTACTTGGCCATTTATGTTGACTATGTATACCCTTAAAAGACTAGCTTTTACTAT
This sequence comes from Erythroxylum shatona, assembly GCA_027568895.1. Taxonomy (NCBI): domain Eukaryota; kingdom Viridiplantae; phylum Streptophyta; class Magnoliopsida; order Malpighiales; family Erythroxylaceae; genus Erythroxylum; species Erythroxylum shatona. The sequence continues at coordinate 18,618,730 of JAOSBK010000007.1, read as the reverse complement.
AAAAGGATGTTATCAGAGGCAAAAGGAGAGGAAGTGAGTTTTAGAAGTTTTTAAGTCTTAAGGAACGACAATTCTAATCAGAGGATGAGGAATACGTCACAAAATTTGATAGATAATAGCATTTAATCCAACTTGGAAGAAGATTCATTAGAAGAAAAAGGGAGATTTAAAATTATGATTTCTTTTATTTATAGTTGTTCTTCTATATATTTGTCTTTGATTTTGTTTTTTATAAGTAGGAACTAATTTGTTTAGTTCCTAGGTATGATGAACCATAAGTTGTGATAGCAATATGATTTGATGTTTTATCTAATGCAACTGTATTGATTGGTTTATTAAGATTCAATTATATATTATATTCTTGTTTTAATATATCTAGAATCTTAATTCATGTTTTGATTTCATATGATTGAGATTGAGAAATCCTTTTGTGTGAATAAGTGTACCATAAGTGGAAAGAGTTGCATGCAAACTTAGAAATAGTTTGATATAAGTCCTTTGGATTAGGGTTAAACCTAATAGTGAAATTCACGAATTGATAATACAATCTTAGGGGTTTTAACTAAAAAGAGATTTTAGTTAATCAACTGAGGGATTAGTTATTAATAGTCTTGAGAAGGATATTATCGTAAGATAGGAATTTTCACAGTCCAATAATTAATAATATAATTGCATAATAAAGGGTTAATATTTAAGAATTCTTACACGGATTCATAAACTAGGTACTATTTATTTAATTTCAAATTTTCCAAGTATTTTACTTTGTCTGAGTTTAGTATTGTTTCAATCCTAGTTAGTTTGTTTAGTTTAATTTTTAATTAAACATGATAGTAGGAAAAAGGTAAATACTAGTACTTAAAATCCTTGTGGGATCGAGCCGTACTTGCCTGTGTTATCTACAACTATTTTGTGCATTTGTAGTTTAACATAGATAAAATTCTATAAGCTTAAAAATAAGTCAATCAAGTTTTTGGCACTGTTTTCGAGCATTAGTAATATCAAGAAAACCTAGCTTTTATTAATCTAGTCATTTTTTCTTTAGTTTATTTTATTTTGGTTTCTAGTTTATTTTATTTTATTGACTCTTTTAATTTTCTTATTCTCATAGATATTGACTCATTGGTTAGTTTATGAACCAAAGTGATCCAATAAGCTTAGTGAATGAAGATCTAGAAATTGAAAGAACAACTCGTTGAAATCTCTACAGAAAGTAACTTAGAGAGTTCAAGTTAGATTGTTAAATAAAGGACATGGGAAGTCAAATTAATATTAAGGAATCACAAACCATGGTAGGCCAACCAAAGACTATGTTCAATTATATTAGATCAGACTTGATTAGAGAGAAGTCCAGCATTGTCAAACCGAATGTGAATGCCAACAACTTTAAGATTAAATTGAGTATTATATAAATGGTACAAACATTCTATCCAATCTGATGGACTACAAGATAAGGATATGAATGCACATATCTCAAAATTTTTGGTTATTTGTAACACTTTCAAGATCCACAAAGCCAATGATGATGTGATAAGACTACGGTTATTCCCATTTTCTTTAAGGGAAAAGGTGAAGCAATGGTTGAACTCAATGCTAAGATCATCACTTACTTTATGAGATCAAGTGGCAGGGAGATTTTTATTGAAGCATTTCCCACTAACGAAGATCCAAAATTGAGGAATGATATCTTCTGCTTCTCTTAGACTAATCCTGAAGCATTATATGATACATGGGAGAGATTTAGGAAGATGTTAAGAAAATGCCCACATGATGGTTTACCGCTTTAGATACAGATCCAAATCTGTTATAACAGGCTACATTGGAATACAAGGCAGTCAATCGATGTAACAACTGGGATGATTTAAATAACAAGACACCAGAAGCAGCTCACGACCTTATTGAAGATATGGTAATGAAAATTTATCAGTGGCGTTCCTCATGAGCAATACTTAATAAGCCAATGGGGTATATGAATTATATGTAGTGGTATAGTCAACAAACTAGGTGGAAGTGCTAAATAAAAAACTTGATAGACTGACGATGAATCCATAATGCTAAGTTATGCAATATGAGGAGTGTGGGCTAAAACATTCAAGTTAAAACATTCAAGTAGTACAACTCTAGCATATGGATTATATAGGGAATGCTCCTAGACCCTAAAATAATCCGTATAGTAATACTTACAATCCTAGATGGAGGAAGCACCCCACTTTCTCTTGGAGAAATCAAAGGCAAGCAAGGAACAACCCTCTACTGGGATTTTAGCAAGACATCAGTGAGAGAAGGCTTCTATATATAAATTAGAGGTTTAGATCGATCAAATTGCCAAATTATTATCTAAAAGATCACATAGGAGTTTGCCTACTACAACTGAAACAAATCCTAAAAAATGTGTAATAAAAATCTCCCGTAGCTATGGAAAAGAGTTCCAAGAAGAAGAAGGAGAAAGAAAAAGGAGGATACGAAGAGTCAAGTAAAAGTTAAAAGTGCATGCGTGTTAAAATTTCATAACTTAAAATATTTAAATTTGTCCAAATATTTTTCACGTTGCACACGTTTACAGAGAACTACATGCTCTCTAGACACGCTCGTGTGAACTTACATTGATGCATGCCCGTGTAATAGACTGTGTAAGTCCACGATGAGTTACAAGTTTGTGATTTATATGATCAGGTACAAGGTTGTGTACTACTATGTAAGTCGGTAACAATTTTAAATTTGCCCCACCTCTTTCATTTTTCTCATATTCTCTTCTCTCTCTACTCTCTTGCTATCATCACTTACCCTCTCCAACCCATTTTCAGTGTTTTTCTTGCAAATTTGTAACACCAAGCAAGTATTCTTATTTATTCCACTTTTTTATGCAAGAATAATTAGGTATTTTGCAAATTTTAGGACTTTTCACCTAAAAATGCTAAGGTTAGTGTTTTGAGATTTTGTGAAATTTTGTGTGATTGTGTAGTTAATTTTAGTTTAATAGATTATCCTTACCTGTATGATTTATTGTTTCAGTTCGTTGAGTTGTATGCACATTGGATGAAATTTCAATTGGAGTTGAGAATTTATGCAATTTTGCTCACTAATTGTTAAATTGTGATAATTTTTCATGAAATTAGGGTTAATTAGTTGTTTTCATAGTCAACTGGAACTGTTTTCTTGTTTAATTTTATGTCACTTTCAATATTTACACAAATTCAATGCTTAATTTTGTTAATTTTAGGTAGTTGTTAGATTAGGTTTGTTAATTTCAATTTTAGGGTTAATTTTTTAATTAGATTATTTTTATTTATTAATTACAATATTTTTAATTTTAGTTTTACGATGCATTAGATTATTAGTTAATTTTCCAATTATTTAATGTTAATTTTATTTATTTATTTAATTATTTATTTGTGTTAGAATATTTGTTTGTGGATTTTGCTATGTGTTTAATTTTCTTTTTCTAGTTCATTTTCACGTTTAACAATTTAGTGAGCATAAGAAATAAGTGTAGGGAAATAGTTATTTTCCGTACTTTATCGGTATGTTCTCATGTTTATGTAAAGTTTTACGCATGATGACGAGACCACAACATGCATATAAAATACCAAGGAAGCAAAAATCAGGTGAAGGATCATCTAGAGAGCTGAGGGGAGCTCGCATAGTCAAGCCACCAAAGCAACATCTAATGCTACTTTTTAATGTTGCAACACATTAGGAGCAATAGCAATAATAGCTCAAAAAGAAGACTTTTGTAACAAGTCGCAACATTGAATAGGAGGCATTGGGGGCAGTTTAGTTTGGTCCAGTAGGTTTGGGACCTTATAAATGCTAAAGCAAGGTCCCGATTTTTTGAGATCGTGGAGCCCTCTTATTAGGAATTATTTAGGTGCTCTCCACATTCTTTGTGGAGAAAGGATGGTACGATTGGGACTGACTAAACACTATTTAGTTTTGGCTACTAGAAGAGATGGTTTGATTTGAATGAGCTATTCGAAGTTGTTCATCATAATGGGGTTGTATGACCAAAAGTTTATGGGGAAACAAGCTTATTTAGCCTTGTAACTAGACTTCCCGTATGGGATGTCCTCTCGGTAAATTTAGATTATGATCAGCAAGCACGATGATTTCAACTTGAGTAGATACAAGGCCTCATCTCTACAACACCTAATGATTAGATATCTATATGGACTATTGAGTCATACGTTAAGCGGATGGGGTGACAACCATGTTGTCGAAAAAAATCTAGATGTGTTATACCTTCAGAGTATGAGTGAGAGGATGGCAATACACCTGGGGCACACGTTAGCCCATTTTATCCAGCATCAGACTGACGGGAAAAAGATCAGGACAATCTGTGTTGGACCTTATGTGACAAAGTTTGCACACAAGATGAGTGTCTTTAACAAACCACCGGCGATGCGACTAGTGGGTACCAAGAAAGTTGTATCTCGAGGTGATAAATCACATGCATATGAGAGCAGATAGCAGGGACCTACGGGTGACATCTACCACTTAATTGGAGGTCCCAACAAGTCGCTCACATTGGGAGGAGCCAATTGACTGACATATCAGACATAAGGGGTCGCATAGGAGGAGGATAATGTGGAAGTACCCAGGGTGTAGACACCACACTAGGACTAGTTGAAGATAGCTTAGCTAGAGAGACATATGGGACTACTTATAGGTGCTCAACGTACTATTTGAGTACAACAGGCGAAGATTATAGAGCAAATGGGATAGCTTGAGACCTATACTAGATGGATGGGGATCTACTAATGTAGATGGAGAACCATTAGGGAATGACTTTTTAATCATCACCATCTGGAACGACTACATCGTCATTAGCTCCTCCCCATTTTGAGGATGTACAACCCGAGAACCCTTCATCGACGAACATTCCATAGTCACAACATGATTGAGGGATGTTTCAGTTGATCTTTTCTTTTCTTTTTTCTTATTATTTGTGTATTTTTCTTATTTTCTTCCCTTTGTTATTTTAATCTTAACTAAACGTTAATGCAATGATATTTCCATTTATGTCATTTTTATTTCATGTTTCTTAGATATTTTTGTATTTTTATTTTATTTTATCTTTTTATCCATTTGCATTTATATTTTCCAAGGATGATTGTATCTCATATCATATGGATCCCTCTTTGAAAGCAGAACTCTTAAATTCTTTTTACTCAATGAAGTACCAAATTCCAACCATTTCTTACTTTTTATTTATCGGCGCTTATATTGTGTACATTGGAGATAGTGTATAATTTTAAGTATGGGGAAGGATTTCTTAAGTACATTGGTTGGGTCGGTCGTGCTAGGCCCAAGCCCAAGTTCAGAACGGCACATGGGCCGAACGGCCTATCCCTTGATGATTGACCTAATTCCTGTAGGTATTGGCTATATAAATTCATTACCTCATCATGAAAAGGTACGACTTTCGAGAACCCTATTATTCTTTATTCACTAGCCGCCAAAACCTTCACAAAAAGACTAACTTGAGTGTCGGAGGGGCCTACCGGCAGTCAACCCTCGGTGAGCCTTATTGTTTTGCAGGTATTTCTATACCAAAGTCAACCAATTCTATGGATCCTAGCAGCAGCGCCCAACCTCATCCAAATCAGACGGAACCACATATTATAATCTTTGTTATTAAATTTTATTAACTGATATTCTGAATTAGTTAAAATATGTCCAAAATACTTGAGATCATTATTGATTATTTAATTAAATTAGTATGCAAAAAGATGAAAGTAAGAATAAACTTGTTTTTAAGACATATTTTTAGTGGTCATTGAAAAAGTTAATTTGAAAAAAAAATTTATATTATTTATAATCGTAAGATCCATTTTGTGAGCTTCTGTGCCAAAGAGCAAATACACCAATTTTAAGCTTTTTTATTCTTTCAAGTGTTTTATCATGCATAGTTAGATAAGTCTAAAAAGTTGCTTTTCTTATTCATATTGAGACCACATTTGTTAAATTAGAAGCACTGAAGTTATAAAGGCATTTACATTCAACATTTGTTTAGCCTATTTTCTTGAATATTACCTTACCATATTTTATCACTTAAGAGTAATCATTTTGAGCTTTAGTATCGTTTATTGATTATAACCATATTAATAGCCTTTACCTTATCTTTCTTTAATCCTTTTTATTAATTTGAACCTTGAAGACCATTTACATTACTTGATTGTTTGAAACTTAAAATTTATAAAGGTTAAACATTTCTTTAATAGTTGGTACATGATGAAGGCTCGCATTATTGTGAAAAGAATGTGTTAAAGTTATGGTGCCAATGGATTTAAAATACAAAGCACCTATATTATGAAAGAATAAGTTTCTTATAATGTTGTTTCTTATAAATTTCCTTCAATTTTATCACCCTTTTCATTATCCCAATCATACCTTACCTAAACCCCATTAAAACCTTGTGGCAAAACTTTTTGATTTTTGTTTCTAGTTTACTTATAAGTGGTGTAGATATGATAATATTGCAAGCTTATCATTAAGAGTTCTGTTATGAATGGATTTGAGAGTTATTATACTTTAAACTAAATACTTAAGTGCATTAAGTGATACCTTGGTGAGGGCGTAAAGATTTGCACTTTTGATTTCAAAAAGATTAATGGTATGATTATTATTTTTATTGAGTTAGAAGGTTAGTTATAGGATAAATCGAATCCCATTGTATGTTAATTTGATTGACATGACATGATGATTTAAAGTGTGGATGGATATGTTGACATTAATAAGGGATGGATGTTTGTAAGATAAATGATTTTGTTTATGATTTGCTTGAGGACAAGTAAAAGCTATAGATATGTTGACTGTATATATCTCAGAAACTCTATTTTTTACTATAAAAGTATGTGATAAGAGGTAAAAGGAGAGGAGGTGAATTTTAAAGAGTTTTTAAGTCATAAGGAACAATAATTATGATCAGAGGATGAGTAAAACACGAGGAATACATCACAAAATCTTATAGATAACAACATTTAATCTAACTTGTAAGAAGATTCATTAGAAGATAAAGTGAGAATTGAAATTATGATTTCTTTTGTTTCTAGTTTTCTTCTACATATTTGTCTTTGATTTTGTTTTCTATAAGTAGGAATTGATTTTTTAATGCTTAGGAGTGATGAACCTTCAGATATGATAAGAATATGATTTGATCTTTTATTTAATATAGTTTTATTGATTGGTTTATTGAGATTCAATTATGCATTATATGATTATTCTAATATATCCTAAGTTTTAGTTTATGATTTGATTTCAGATGATTGAGATTGAGAAATTCTTTTATATAAATAGATCTACGATAATTGGAAGGAGATGTATGTAAACCTATAGACAGGTTGACATAAGTGCTCTAGATTACGATCAAACCTAATAGTGATATTAACAAATCGATAATGCAATCTAGGGGTTTTAATTAGAAAGAGATTTCAATTGATTAACTAAGGGATTAATTTTTAAGAGTCTTGGGAAAGATATTAGCATAAGATAAGAATTTATAGATCCAATAATCAATAATATAATTGCATGATAAAGGATTAACATTTAAGAATTCTTAACGGGATTCATCACCTAGTTACCATTTATTACTTTTCCAAGCATTTTCCTTTGTCTGAGTTCATAATTTTTTCAATCTTAGTTTAGTTTGTTTAGTTTAATATTTAATTAAATCTACAATCTGATTTGACGGTTAGAACATAAGAAAAGGGTAAATAATAGTATTTACAATCCTCGTGGACTGACCCGTACCTACTTATGTTAGCTATAGCTGCGTGATATATTTGTAGTTTAACATTGATAAAATTCTTATAGGTTTAAAAATAAGTCAATCAACATTCTTAGTGGACTAATCCATTACTATTGCAAGTAGGAAGGGGCTCAACGAGGACCCTTAGTGTAGCTTGATATTGATAAAAACATGCTCTGTATCTCCTTATGTTGTCTTTACTTTTAGTATCAAATCCTTTATACATATCCCTAATAGCTTGTATATATGTCATAGAAACTCTTTTAACTTTTAAACACCTCCTTATGACATCCTAGGTACCCTATCATAAGTCTTCTCTAAGTAAATGAAAATCATGGATAGCTTCTCTAATTTATGTCTTGCTATCTGTCCCTACGATATTTCATTAATATTCTAAGGAGGTATATAGCCTATATTGTGGACTTTTCTGACATGAAATCAAATTAGTTCTCCAAAATTAGTGCACCTTTTTTCAATCATTCCCTCTCATAACTTTATGGTGTAATTGAGTAGTTTAATGCCTCTATAATTATTAAAACTTTGGATGTCTGATTTTGTTTTTATATAGAAGAATTAGTGTACTAAGTCTCATTTTGACATACTTGAGGACTGCATTAAAAAGTTTAGGTAACCACACGATACCCTCTTCTTTAGGCTCTTCCACACCTTTATGGGTAGCTCACCATATCCTACTGCACTTCCACTCTTCATATTACTTAAAACTCCTTTAATTTCTTCTCTTATGTCTTGTTGACAATAAGTGAAGTTCTGATATTTCTTAGATGTGCTAATATCACCCAAGGATATGTTGTCATCTCTATCTTTATTAAAAAGTATATAAAAGTACCTCTACCATCTTTTGTTTTATTTCATTTTCATCCACAAGCATCATCTTGCTTCATTCTTTATACAAAGAACTTGATTCAAGTATCTCACTTTCCGTCCCTAGATCTAGATAACTTAAATATATCCCTTTCTTCAACTTTATTTCATAATCGTTGATATAATTTCTTGTAAGCTTTACTTTTGGCTTCTGAAACTATCTTCTTTAACTCTTTCTTTACCATTTTTTTAAATTTTCACTATTAATTACCCCCTCTATATTTATGTTTCTATCCAATAGAACTTTATAGGCAACCTTCTTAATCGTCACCTTTTCTCGTACATGTTTATTCCACTACTAAGACTCCATCTTACTACCCTTATACCCTTTATAAACTCCTATGATCTCTTTAGTTGCATTCCTTAAAAGAGTTGCTACTCCCTCCTACATCTCCTTCTAGTTTTGATTCTTCTCCAAACATTACTCCATCCCTAAGTTATTCCACAGTATCTCTTTTTGGATTCCACCATCTAACTCTAGTACAACTCTAAGGTCTTCTTTTCTTTCTCCAACCACTAATTATAAAATCCACAATCAACAATCTGAGCTGAGTTGATAAGAATGCCTTAGGTATCACTTTAAAATCCTTACAACTAGGTCGATCGTTGTGCCTTACGAGAAAGTAGTTAATTTGACTCTTCATGGTTCTACTCCTAAAAGTCACTCAGCACTCCTTTTTATTAAAAAAAACAGTTAGATCTTACTAGAATAAACTCTACCATAAAGTCCAACAAAACCATCACATTGTCATTCCTATCTCCATACTTGAAACTCGTATGAGCTTATGAATACCTATTTGAGGTTTCCCCTATATGAATATTAATGTCTCCTCTTATAATAACTTTCTCATTATGGAGAATCTATTGAATCATCTCATCTAGCTCTTCCCATAATTAGTGCTTAAGCTGTTCTTGCAACCATATTTGGGGTGTATAAACACACCACACTGAAAACAACATATATCACCACAATCTTTAAGGATAAAATCATACCATTAGTCTTATTTATTGCCATAACATGATGTATGAGTTCCTTTACAACCAATATCCCTCTACCATTTTGTTGCCTCTAACACCTTAAATATCAAAGTTTAAACCCATTAATCTCTTTCGCTTTAGCTCCCGTCCGCTTTGTCTAAAATCTCCAATAATTTTAATGACTTCTCTCTTAGGCCCAAAACTCACTGAAGGGCTAGCTCTTGGTTTTATCATCAAAATTCAAAGCCACCATTCATATCCTAAATATCCAATACAAGCTAAGAAAAGTAACACCAGACTAGAACTTAAAAATTCAAATAAAAGGGATATACTAGCTATAAGCCATAAAGAGAAACTAATAAAATAAAAAAATAGGAATCAAATAATCTATACTAATAACAACAATTAGAAATAAATAGCAACAGTAAAAATGAAGAAAGAAAAGAATCAAAAGAAGATAAATAAATAAGTTACATTGACCAATTTTTGAAATCTTTTTACTTTTTATCAAAACAAATCAATCTAAGCAAACCTTTAACCAATAATATCAAAGTAAAAAGAAGAATATTAAATGTTAAAATAAGCACCACAATGGTAATGCGTCATAACATTACACAAAATAACTAGACCCTAAAACTATAGCTAGTGGTAAGTCTAAGTTGATACTATAGAAAGTGTTCAGTCAACTTTTGAAATAAAAATAGTCATTGTTTAGGTTGTGGGGGGTGTAAAGCCCCAAAATATACCCTAAAAGCATTATAGCATGTCTAGGGTGTATTAAGAAGTGCACATAACAAATTAAGTGCATCTAAGTATAGTAAGAGACATAATGGTACTTAATGTAAAAGACACTGATAAATGGGTAATTTGTTTATTTCGGCATGGACATCTATATTTAGACATGAAATAGGGATGAGAATGAAATTAACTGATGAGATTATATGCCATTGTGGGAATTAAAAGAAGAAGAAGGACCAATATGCAATTTTCCTAAAGTCAACTCATGGACCAATTGGATGAAAGCATATGTGACCAATAAGATTAAAGCATGTGTGATCAACAAGATTAAAACATGTGTATCCAATAGAATTGTAACACATGGTCCAATAACATTGTAACACATTCTCCAATAGGATTGTAACATATGGTCCAATGGGATTAAAACATGTGTCTAAGACTAGAAAATTCATGAGGGGAGTAGAAGACAGGGGAAAGGGACATGTATGTAGGGCAAAAATTTCTCTTCTCATCTCCTTACCATTCCATCTCCTTAATCACACCATTTTGCACAAGGAATAATCAAGCTGATCCTAAGTAAAAATTAAGGTAAAAGTTTATGGTTTGTTTTCTCATCTTCATCTTTATTGTTGTGCCCATGAAGAGTTGGAATTATAAGGTTGAAATTGGGATCCAAGATTTGCATTTGTGGTTTTCTAGTTGGTGAATCAAACAAAGCCAATGGGGAAGAGAAGGAAGAGTATTAAAAGAAGCGCTAATTGGCAAATTTAAAGGTTTGGGACTACGGTTAATCTAATTTCTCTTTGTGAGTATGTTTGAATGGATATAAAGATTCATTTGAATGTGGAATGGTTTCTGGGATGATGCTTTGGTATTATTTTGGTGTTAACTTGCATAGAATTCGTTGAATATGATAAGAGAGTATCATGTAGTAGAATTCTATCTAGAATTTGTTACCAGTCACATTTTTTAGGTCATAAATCAACCTAAAAACTTCTAAATTGAGTTAGTTTAATTTCATATGAAACCTAAGCCATATAAATATAAATATCTAGAAGAGACTCAGAGTTAATTCTAGCTTTATGACATTGGAAATTGAGATCGAAAATGGTGACATGATGTTGCCCTTGTTTTGGAGCAGTTTGTGATGTTTGGTATATATCTCATGATATAGAAGTCCAAATGGCTTTATTTTTAGTTCTTTAGAAACTATATACATAGGAAACAAAATTTTAGAAGACCTCAAAACCTAATTTGAATGTTTTATATGTGAAAATTTTGGAACAAGTGGAGCTCTGAATTATAGGCAGGGGACATAATGGGAAGGAAATTGCGCTATTATGAGTTTGTTTTCATTTTGATTTTTACCTAATCATATCTGAACCTTTTTGAATGTGTATGAAACTTTTCAAACACCTAGAAATAAATAAAATAGAACTTACCTAATGTGAATTGGGTGATTGAATATTGGAATTTAAGATTGTGCATAATGCATACTAAAGAAAATTTTACATGTACATAAATGATTTGTATAAATATTTATTATTCAAATGTGTGTAGTATGATTATACAAGTGCGATTTTGATACCCTTTTAATGGTGGTAAGTTATGACTTACATGTATGAATGCAAATACAAAATTTTATTTCTTGAAATATGTATCATATGATTTGTCGATATATGAATTGTGAAATTTGCAAATGGTTAAAGAAAATTTTACAATTCTTGCTCTATTGTCTTGGTAGTGGATAGATAGACATGCTTATAGGTTTACAGTGTAGCTGCTACAGTTTGACATCAATGGTGTCTTCATTTCAAGGCTATAGTGTCTCCACATTTCAATGTCTTCAGGTATCTATAGTTCGATACTTTCAAGTATCCATAGTTTTGATATCTTCTTATATTCATAGCTCCCATTACTTACGCTTATGGGAATGTACAGGCCTAACACAGAAAGTAAAGTAAATAGTTACAAATAAGAAATATAGCATGACAATATAAATAATTGGTATTGATGAGCATTTTCATTTATATTGATAATTTGTGTCAATGAGCATTGAATATCAATGTTTGGCTTATGAATGTGAATTTACGGTATGTGAATAACATATTAAAGCATGTTTGCATTATGTACTTTGATTAAGTATGCCATCTCTATTCATATGAGTTGTGATGTTTATGAATGTGTGTGCTTGGCCGGTGATTGCTGTGAGTGGTCATCTAACTTAAGTGTTTTTACCACTAAGCTTTCAAGCTTAACACAGGCGCTAATTCATGTAGGTCCAAGTAATAGGAGTAAGACAAATGGAACGTCTACAGAGACTACGGCCAGCAGTGAGGAGAAAAAGTACCTTTGACATGTGTCTGTTAGTTAAATATGATTGTACATGTAATGAAGGAAGGAAATTGTATGTTTTCTTTTGGATTATCATGTTAATGTAAAGATGAATTACTACTTTTAGATGAAAATGTTAAGTGGTGTGAAATTCTGTAATATGTATATGTATGAACAGAAAGAAGTGTGATGAGAGTCCCTATAAATGAATAAAAATGTATGCCATAACTATTTGTATAGGAAATTGGTTACCGCTGTAGGATCGGTATAAGGGGTGTTATAAGGGGTATAACTAAAGCAAATTCAAAAATGATGAAAAGTGATAAATACATTAGGGACTCAATCATTAGTTCAATCTCGGCTACACATAATTAAACATACTTTATTGAATTATTGTTCTCATATCTCTCCTAGAAATTATTAATCATAGGTTAACGATAAGCTCTATTAACCCAGATTTTCCCTTAAGTCGTGTTCAATGAAAACAAGCTCTTTAGCTAACCTAGCTATCAAAAAATCTAGAACAAGCTCTCTAGATTTAATTGGATAGGTGAATTACGAGTTAGGAAAACATATTAATCAAGGCAACAACCACATACACTTAGGTCATTTAACCTAGGTTATGTTATCTCTAATGATTCGACACCAATAAGAAACAAAACAATTACATATTGTATCAGTAATGATGCGAAGTTACTAGTTGCTACAAATGAATCTCAACATAATAATCATGAATCGTGTTAAAGATTCTAGCAATATCCAAACACAAAAATTATTAATTTTGTTTAAGATTCTAGCAATGGGTTTATACATAAACAATATAACAATAATGAAAGTACGATCATTCATAGATGAAAACCCAAATCCATAACCATAGGAAAACATAAACAATTCTTAGAGAAAGAAAGAACAACAAATACAAAGATAGAACGGTTATACGTTGATATCACCTCCAAATCAGTGTCAGGAAGCTTATCCCTCCATAAGTCTCTAAAGGATGAGAGGTTTCCCCTTCTTCACTTACAAACCTGAGACTTCACTCCACAAATCATTTCTTCAACATTTCATATATTTTCTGCCTTATATTGTATTTATAGTGAAAACTATAGGTTTTCGAGTGTCAGGTGTTAAAGTCACGGCCGTGAGTTATGTTGTCATGGGCATGAGTGAGTGTCATGCCACTGACTTTTATATCATGGCAGTTGGCAATTTTATACACTCTTCATACTTGAAGTTTTAAACATATTCTCTTCATTTTATTCATTTTCTTATCTCCTCTTGCTCTTCTCCTTCTTGCTCTATGAAGACAAATGAGTGTAAATCTCAAGAAGATGGCCTAAAGAATGTGCTTTCAACTCACTTTATTTCTTATGCTTCTGAATTGTACATAAAACCAAATATGAATCAAAGTGAATGTCTTAAGAATTTTATAGCAATAATTACTAAGTGTTACGAAATAATGTATAATCAATTGACCATATATCACACAATAAACATATATGAAAAATCACTAGCACAAATGATCGCAAACAAATCCATACTTAGATGGTCCAAATTTAAACCAATAATAGGCACCTCTCGTCTAAAACAATAGGAGTAGAGAAAGACATTATCGAAAGAAAGCCACAGGAAGAAACTAGAAGCCAAGCACAAGAAATAAGAAACTCCAAACAATTTCAAGCTTGAAATAAGAGCCACCAGTGCATTACATAAAATCATGTTCTGAATATGGATGAATTAAGTGCTAATGGCTCTAAAGTGTGTATATAAATTCTAGGTGTCTTTGGGTTTTAGAGAACAGATGATTAACCAACTTTAAGGTTTGAAAAATTCAAGCTTCTGATGTAACGCTAGACTTTCTGAGCCTTTTAGTGATTGTTCTATATTTAGAGATACTACTGTATATTAATATATACATGGTTGTATATAAGTTCATAAATGAATTTGAATCCTTATGGTATGTATGCCCAAGGTTTATAATGTTATATGCCCTTACATGAACTTAAAATTCATCGGTATGCAAAATCATGGAGATTTCTGACATATAAGCTTCTAAGTGTGTAAATAAACTTAGAATTCATCGGTATACGAAATCATGAAGATTTCTGACATGTAAGCTTCTATGTTGGACCCCGTTCCCAGAGCCCAACTTCCGTAGTCCTGAAGCCTGTGCTTATCACCCTGTAGATCATTTGCTGTTATTTCATAATGGTGGCGAGCGCACACTACTTAAACACCAAAATCATATATTGACTTATTCACATCAAATATAGCTTTAAGCCTCAAGTTCGTTTGGAAGCAAGAATCACCTCAAACGGAGTTATATAACTCAAGATATGCTTCAAAAACCTAAAAGAGTTCATACCCGTAACATGCTCTTCTAACCGACCTCTCACTTACTTTAATGCAAACTTTCTCAATTCAACTCCAATTGGTACACAATTTTATGGAGGGAAAGATATATATCTTAGGAATCCATTGGTCTAAGAATCACCTCAATTGGAGGTCGGATGCGGGAGTTATGCCCAAAAGAATAGACTATGTTCACATCCAAAATCAAATTGAACCTCTTTTGGCGCGATTGCCATAACTTTTTATGTAGATGTCGGATTGAGTTCGTTCTTGAACCATTAGAAAGAAGACATCTAGGAATACAACGCTCATGAAGACCCCAAAACGAGATTCGGCCTCTAACTATGTGAAAAATTGCCATTTTTCCCGTGGATGTCCGTTAAATGGACATGCATGTCCGTTTAACGGACATGAATCGACTTCAGGATGCCAAATGACCTGAGAAAGTCCGTTAAACGGACATGGATGTCCATTTAACGGACATAGGCTGGCCAAAGGGTATTTTTCCACCCGAGAAGGTCCGTTAAACGGACATCCATGTCCGTTTAA
>JAOSBK010000007.1:18553055-18566130 GCA_027568895.1 Erythroxylum shatona | reverse complement strand
ATCTTTAGCTAACTGTCCCACATCTTTGGTCAACCATACATTATCCAGAGCTTCTTGTCCTATAATTGGAAACCTATGATTCAATCAATTAGAATAATTGTTCAACACCACGAAAAGTACACACAACCGATCCTCTTTCAACATCCCTTTCCTCTAAAACCAGCTATTAATACTTGCATCATGACCACTGATTCTAAAAATCATATTCATAAACATATATAAAAAATTAACCATTAACCATCAATGCACCTAGAGTAAATTATCATGACACATTTAATTTGATTGTCAAATCTATCATAATTCACCAAAATTTCTGGATCATAATAATCTCATAAATATATGCAAGATTATCTGTGGTCTCAAACAAGCACCATATGCTTATTATCATGAGATACAATAATTTTTATAGCCTTTGGGTTTACTAACTCTCATTCAAATGCATCACTCTTTATCTTGAATAACAATGATAATTTAATGTCTTTTTGTTTATGTTGATGACATAATTATTAGTATTTATAATGCTATTAGTTCACTAGCAACTAGAATCATTGATTTGACTTCGAGAACCATATCTCATAACATCATATTTAATATAAACTATTGTTCTAATTTTTCAAACACTTCCATTTTTTCTAAGTTGTAGCCACATTTTTAGAAAAAGGTATGAGATAATTCAGGGTGAGGCCCTAATGAAAGAGAACACTAATTAAAGGTTATAATTACTACTACTTTAAACAATTTACTTCGCTCTCGTAAAGTATTTCACTATTCTACTCACTCATATATTTTTAATTTCTAGCCTTAAATTAAATGTTCTAGTAATACTTAATTTTAGTTTGTAGATGATTAACCAATAGTAGCCACTCTTATGTTCATTTTACATCACAAATGGAGGCATAATGAAGCAAAAAAAAAGACATAAAAAGTAGATTATGCATTTTTTATGTAGAATTTTTATGATGGTTTTAAAAGGGATACAAGGGTTATGTATAAAAACTTCTCATCAAATTTTGACAATTAAAATACAAATTTAATTTTACTTTTTTCACACATTTCGAATCCCTTAATATGTAAAATCACACTTTTGTTTATAAAGTAACCACTCCCTATATTATATGTATCAATTGAAATATTTAACAATTACAAATATGTATATTACTTAAGCTTTGTGTTTTAACTTTGTAGTTGTGAATGATTTCTAATTTTTCTTTATAGGATGACAGTAAATGGAAGAGTTAGTATATGGCTATTTTATGGTGGACATTTTACTTATGAGGATACACTGAAGTATGTAAGACTCCTGAAATTTTTAATCATATGGATTAGGACTATGTTAGTTTAAAAGAGGTATGTTAAATAGGTGCTATTTTAGGATATACAAATATTGTTAATGCATGGTATTAAGGGGTTAGAAGAAGATTGAGGAGGTTAGAATCCAATTAGAGTTCAATTGATTTGATTAAAATGTTATATGTAATGGTATGGTTGACATATATCTAGAGCATGTTGATGAACCAACACCATGCTTACCAACGTTAATATGGCACGATAATTGGCATAAAAATAAGGGTGATATCTAAGTGGATATGGGTTGTAATTCTGATTTAGGAGGTAGTGATGTTGAAATTAGTGATGACAGGTGATTTTTATATAAGTTCTCAAGACAGAGTTGATTTCGATGGTTCAATGAGCAAATAAGGACATAATTCTCTAACAAGGCTAAAATATAGGTATGGATATAGGGGAACATTTGGAGGAACTATCCCTCAAAGCTATCTCGTGTAATACCATATTATAATTCCTATGAAGGAGTGGAAGACAAGTACATCTGGCTCAAACTGTATATCCTGCCTCCTAAAATTGTTAAGAGATTAAACTGTTAGATTAAGTCATATGAGTTATTTCATTTAAGAATTTACGAGGTGCATTTCATTCATATGCATAATATTCATATACACATATGATCATGATTTAGAAAACATTGCAAGATAGTATATGCACTCAATTGACATAACAATTAAATTGGTATCAGAACCTGGTTTTTACATTTTTAAAAGCGTTATTACCATTTTCAAAAGGTTCATGAGCCTTAAGAATTAAGTCTGGGTGTCAAAAGTCTTTGGATGAGAAGTTGAGTCTCGGATCGTTAAGTTGACGTCCTTAACAATCGAATGATTTCGACCTCAGTGGGAGTACTTGTCAACATTCCTTGGGATGTTTGGGATATTAGATAAGCTAGGCTTAGTTTGATCTATTTTATTAAATAATGTATTTTTCTTTGATTTTATAGGGATAGCATTAGCCTATCTGTTTGATCAGTCAAGTAAGATTTTTTAGGACGAAATTTCTTAAGGAGGGAGAGATGTAATGTCCTGCCTCCTAAAATTGTTAAGACATTGAATTGTTAGATTTAAGTCACATGAGTTATTTCATTTAAGAATTTACGAGGTGCATTTCATTCACATGCATAATATTTGTATACACATATGAATCATGATTTAGAAAACACCGCAAGATAGTATATACACTCAATTGACATATTCCAAGTCGTGAAACAAACACCCCAGAGAAAATTCACAAGTAACTTTTATAAGGATTTATTTAGAGCTAGAGGTGTTATAGTTAAGAGGAACAAAATAATATGGAACAAAGCCCTTATTCTAAAGGCTTCGTTCCTATTATTATTAGTGATGAAGAATAAACTAAACATCAAAGACATATTGCATTTTTTAAATATCTAAGACACCTGTGTCGTATGTAATTTAGAAAGTGAAACAACTATCCACCTATTCTTCGAGTGTAGCTATACAAGATGGATATCGAGGAATATACTAGAAAGCATCAATATAAAAAGAAGAATATATTGATTTTCATGCAATCATTAGTTGGCTCAAAGAAAACATGACTCTCCAAATTGAAACTAAGACGATTATTACTGCTCACTTAAGCTCATGCATGTACAAAATTTGGACTGAGAGAAACTATAGATGTTTTTAATCACACAAAAAAAAAAGAAAGCTTAGTTGAGGAGATCAAATAATGGTGCATTGAGCAAATCATCCACAATAGTATAGCCAACCATAATTTGTAAACTTCTTGATACCAATGGTACTTTACCAAAGTTAAATATACAATTTACATATTGTTAGGAAATAAGGACAAATAATGTCAGTTTAAGTCAAAGCGCAAGTGGTAGTTTTGGCCATTTGACAATAGTGTTTTTGTATTGAGATGCAAAATTAAATTAACTAAAGAAAAGATTTTAATTTTTAATGTACTTGAAACATTTTAAATTTGTGTATATTAAATATTTATTTGCAATATAATATTAAAAATATGGATTTAATAATTCTAAATAAATAACAAAAAATATTAAAAAATTGTTTCATGCACGCCTATGTATTAAATGTTAAAATATGTAAATAACTTCATGTAATAATGATATGAATAGTGATTGTGTATATGTATTTACATACATATAACTAATTTTGAATAAATGAATTTATAAAATTGAGGTACTATAGAAATTTAATTTTACTAATTAAATATCTTTAACAAATCAAGATATATACAACATAAATCATTTTTAATCTTTAATATATATTATAATAATGTATACTCTTATTGATGTTTATTTTAAATAAATTTCTTTAATGTATGCGTGTGTTTAACAGAGAGAATTACTTTCTCTATAATTTAATAAGTGGTAAATTTGAGAAGAAATAGCTCTAGATATTCTAATTAATAATTCATACAAATTAGTAAAAGAATTCATTTGATTTTAAAATATAATTCATAAATGTGTTTCCTTTTAATATTATATTTAATTGAAAATGTATAATTTTTTAAAAAAATTTCTAGATTAAAAATGTATTCACCATTAGATATTTGTACTGAGTAGATGAAATTCAAATTTTTTGGTAACTATCTCAATGATACAATAATAATAAATTTTTTACGTTCTCTTAATCGATTTAATAATATTTATGTGTTTACTCAAATTGCATATACAATATACAAAGATTTAATAATAAAAATAATCATACTTATAAGAAGGTTATTATAGCTATTTCAAAATAAAACAAACTTTAAATTTGTAAAGTATTAAATCTTTTTATAATAATTAATGCATAATATAAAAGAAAAAGAAAAAATGATTTTAAGAAGTAAACTTATCATTACATGTACCTTAGATATTAGTTTACATTTATCCTTAAGTTATATAAAAAGTATCTTCAAGATTTTTAATGATTTATTAATTGTAGGCACACTATATGCACTAATATTGTAAATGTAGGCAATACTTAAATAAATATATTAATATATCAAAGAAATCAATATCATGATTGATTATAATGTATTTGAACTTCTTAAGGCAAAGGGTTATTTTTTATCCTAAGGTTTACATCCGTCAACAAATTTAGCGCTCCCTAACATTTGGTAAATGTTTAAATATAATCGCAAAATAACAAAAAAGAAAAATGATGGCTATATGATGATGTCAGTTTTCTACCAGGTTATATTATTTATTGCTTCTACGAGCCCTACACTACCATGTTAGCTCTAACGTGGCAATAAAGGGTCCGCTTTCTTAAAATTAATATTTAAAAATTTTATTATTTTTACCTATGGGACCCACCGTATTTAATTAACCCTAAAAAATTTCTTAAATTAATCAAAACATATGAACTTAACAAATCAGTAAAGTAATTGATTAACCTAACAAAAATGATCCCTTATCCATCCCTCACTTCTCCATTGTCTGGAACCCTAAAGTTCTCAATCACCGTCTAGAATCCCTCATTCATCTGTTTGTCTTTATGTGCGGAATCCCTCAATTGCTCTCATTCGTCGATTTTTCTTTGCGCATGGGATCCCTCAATCGCCCTCATTCTAGGGTTTGAGTCACAAGATTCTAAAAGTAGCCCCAACAAGCATCTTCATCTAACTATTGGCTCATAGGTGAGCTTTTATACAGGGGTGATGTTATGCTCATATCTTGATGGATTCTACAAAATATTACTACATTTAAAAATCTTTTGTCTTTGACATATTTATTGACATTGACTTTAATATTCTGATTGGAATTTATTTCCTAATTATATTAGGTTTTCTATATTTCATTTAGCAGACATTCTAGCATAATAGAGTTTAAGTTTCCCTTAACTATTATGATTTTTCTAATCCTTATGATATGTTCCCAAAAGAAGGTTTGAAGGCTTTTAGATTCTCCACTGAAATTCCTTTATCTCCAAATGGTATGAATAGTGTAGCTTAATTCCAATCATAATGTTGTTGGATCTCCTTTACATCAAAAGCAAACTCTGTTTGCCTAAATAATGAAGTTCTCATTCAATGCTTGTTGTATGGTTTTCTGATTTTGGATTGATTTTTTTAAGTAGTCACATTGAAATAATAAATGATTAAGGGATTCTTAAATGGTTGTGTTTGAATTAACATAGTTAGCCTGTGATCCCTATTATTTGGTTATTTTTGCCAAGTTATAATTCAGGACAAGATGTATTCTAGGGTTGCTTTCATGTATTTCAATTTCAAACACAATGGAGTTATTGACCCCTTTAAGTGTTACTTTTAATTGATTTTTAGACTGCTTCTTTGAGCTTTCGTCTGCATCAATGGGAACTTTAGTGCTCTCATTTGGATTGATCTTGTTCCAATTGTTGAGATACGATTTCATTCTTTTGTAGTTCTCTTTGAGTGTCATAGAAGATGGTATTGAAATGTCATAATAAATGTCTAAATTTTGCTTTTTGTTGAATTGACTTTTTTTTTAATTTTTTGTACATAAATGAGTTGAAATTGTTTGAATACAGATGAACTGAAGTTGTTTGCTTATGTTAGGGTATTCCTAGTTCAAGTTTGGTTAGTCAAAGGTCATTAGTAGCATTAGCATATATAGGAAAATGGTAGAATCGTTGATCAAATCCAATTTATATAGGTCTTTCCCATATATAAAAGCATTATTATCTACTAAATAGAATTAACTAATATTTAAGTGCCTTAAGTGATGCTACATTGGAAAAGTTAGGGCAGTTAGGATTTATATTCATCACCTAGCAAAGATTACCTTATATTTGGCATTGATGTTGTCATTTTAGGCAAATTTACATTATGATTTTCTTTAGTGTACAGATGGAATCATCATCATCGACTAATACAATAGTGAGTTTAAATTTAGGTAATGTAGTTTGCTATTGTGGGCTAAAGGCCCCATTAAGGATTTCATGGGTGATCATAATCTTAACTAGAGAATTCGGTAAGAATTTATTTTTATTTAATAACCGAAATTGAATGCTAAACTTGTGTTTAAGCTTTATTTAATGAAATTGAATGTTTTAGGTTAGGAGATGCAATTTTTTCAAATGGTATGATGAAGAATTTCCTAAAAAAGTTATTTGACTTAAAAATTAAGAAATGAATTATCAATGTTAAAAAGGAGGTTGAAACAAGCACAACTAAGGCGTTTGAAGAACAAATGAAGCTTTTGAAGGAGGACATAAATTTATTGAGAAAAGAGAAAAAAAAGATGTTTATGTTAATGAACATTGTAATATGATTTGTTATGTTTCTAGTACTTTTATTTATACTTATGTTATGGGGATACTGTATTGAATTTGAATAATGTAATTGTTAACATTAATTTCAACTATATTATGATAAAATTGGTTTTGAAATTTTTATATGAATTATTTAATGAAGCAAAAAGAATACTATTATATAATTGACATAGAACAAGATCTAGATGCATAAATAAATACACATACAACAAGATCTAGATACATAAACAAATAGACGCAAAACAAGATATAGATGCATAAAAAGCAAATCGAAAGAGAGATAGAGAGAGAGAGAGAGACATCTTGCCAAAAAACTTCAATATTTACATTGTGCTTGTACAACACAAACATTTGTCACCATTATCAATAACATATACATCTAAAAACAAATGGGTCAAATATCAAAATATCAAAAAGTTAGATTACCTTGTGTTAATATACTATAAGCATTTGTCATCATTATCAGTAGCACATATATGCAAAATTCAATAAGACAAATATCAAAAGTTTAAGGTATCACTAATTGATGTTTGCTTCATTTGTACTTGACTGTAAAGTTTAGGTTGTGATGATTGTGTGAATGACACTCTCCTTTTCATTACTTCAGCTTGTAATTGTTTTGAATTAATACTAGAACGTCCTTTGAATTATAAACCCTTTGATACAAATGGTAATTGGAATGAGTGTGGGTTAGCATCTCCAAACTTCTTTTTGTTGTAATGTTTAAATGTACCAACCTAGAAAATGGAAGATAAAATATTAGAAACACATTTGGTAATTATTTCAAATAAGACAAATTGATAAAAAAACACATTACTTACAATATTGTTTTGTTGACTCGGTATAACATTATCATCAACCAAATTTGTATTGCTTAACTATAGTTGTAATGGAAGCAACTTTGTCAGTCATTAAAGTCAATAACAATTAATACAAAAATGAAATCTGGTATACATGTGAAGTTGTTTCTATTCTAACCTGATTAACATAGTGATAAACATTAGTTACTATAAGTTTATAAAATTGTATTCATATGAATGAAGTAATGGGTACACGCCTGTAAAGAAGCCTCAATATGCTATTGAGGTGTCCTTGTTGCATTTTTTGTAGTTATGAATGGAATGACCACCTTTTCGGTATTTTTTCCCTTACTCTTTCTGACATAATTTGCTTGGGATTTTCATTTTCTTTAGCTCATTTTAATATTTACTTTTTGCAATTTTGGGTTAACCAGGCATAACTCTCTTAAGTGAAGGATGTATCACCTCTACGTTATTTGAAGGTGAGAAAATTTCACCTCTAATTGGTTGTAACATGTGTTCATAAATACTCATGAAATGGCATTTCCTATAACACCAATCTCATAATGTCTCAACGAGTGATGGATTGCACTAATTGCAAGTTTGCATGGGTATCTATATAGGTCCCATGCTCGATAACTACGTGTTTGTTGTCTACCAATCTTGACATTGTGCTTCCCATCACCCTTTGGAACTTTATAAGCACCATCTTCATTCCACACAATTCTCTACTGCATTGCTTCTTTTTTTTTCTTCTTTAACTTCTTCATTATATTTGGTGCAATATCTAACTTCTAACTAACTACAATATTTCTCCTCTTAGCATGCCTCTTCATCACCATTATTCTAATTATCTCAAGCATGCTAATCACTGGTTTGTCCCTTGCTTATAGGATCCACTCGTTAAAGGCTTCATTCATATTGTTGTCAACTATCGGACATTTAGTTTCAAAACATTCATCTGGCTCACCTCTCTTTAGGATATTCAAGTAACACTGAAGCATATCTATAACTTATTTTGATAATCCTCTTCAGTTGCTCATTGAAATCTTTAACATAGGTTGACCAAGCACAACTCCAAAACTACTTTTTGAGGTCATTTTCTTTCCAGTTGGCATGCCAATTGTGATATATATGTCTGACATACATTCGACAAAGTCTCCCCTACAACCCTAACTAATACCTAAATCAAATTAAAAAGATATTGGTTAATATTTCATAATATTCATATAATGCTTTCAATTTTAAGTATATTAACATACCTTCTGCATATCAGATATGACCATAATTCCTTCACTATCTTCCAATTCCAAATCAAATGCTAATAAATTCATAAACCAAGTCCATCAATATGTGTTTTTGCCTCTACAACTACCCAGACCAATCAATACATTCCTCCATCACGATCCCTACTAACTGTGCTAAATAATGGCTTCAGAATTCTTTCTTTAGGAAGCATCCATCAATCCAAAAAATTAGTTTTAAATGCTTCCACCCTCTTTTCATGGCATTAAAACAAATGTACAATCTTTTGAATTTCAATAATGTATAAAGAAGTACTAATATACTGTATTACATAACATACCTGTAGTAATGAACTGTCTTGATTTCTTTATAATTGTAACTTAATTGTTGATCCTGAATTACTTATCTTTAACTCATGTACATAACTTTACAACTTCATATATTCAATAATATAATATCTCTCTTTCCTCAATCTCTTCTTTGCTCTTCTACACATCATTGAATTAACAAAAATATTGAGTTTCTCTTTACATTCTTTGACCAATTTTCACTTGTGATACTAGGCCTCTCCAAAATTCAATTCTTGAAGTGTCTTATTAAGAATTTGGCAGAAATCAATTTTGGTTTGTTTATTGTGGAACAAGTGTGATCAGGGTTATAAGTTTTAACCCTGAAACATCTCTCATTTTTATCATATCCAGCATACAAAACCCATGGGCATTCGTCAATGGACATATACCTAATTGGATTACTCTTATACTTTTTAAGCCTAACATTGTATTAAGTATGTACTATATAATTGGCAATAAAATCTTTAAATTATTTTGCAGTTCTGAACTCCATTCCCAACATCCACTCATGTGTAACATTTGTAAGATTATCCCTTACATTTGAGCTAAGTCTACGTAAAGCTTCACCTGCCTCCCCTCTACTAGGATATTCATTAATACTAATAGCACTACCACAATCTTATGATTCAATTTCAACTATATGATGGTCATCTGGAATGTCTATATAGAAGTTTGATTGAAATTGTGCACCCTATTCTTCCAAATTCTCATCCATATGTGCACCATGTTTTTCCAAATTTTTATCCATTTGTGCACCCTATTCCTCCAAATTTTCACTCACATCTTAAACCTGTTTCTTTAAATTTTCATTCACATTTGAAACTTGTTCCTTCATATTCTCATTGATTCACGCACCCTATTCCTCTAAATTTTTATTCATGCTTGAACTTAATTCCTCCATATTCTCATCCATTTGTTCACCCTGTCCGTCTATATTCTCATCCATATTAGCACCCTGTTCATCATCATTATGGGCCTCTCCTCCATTAATATGTAATATGTCAAAAGCATGGATAGGTGCTTTTATATTATGAGTTACATATACATCAACAATCCCATATATTTACATAAGGTTTGCTAGCCTAGTACAACTTTCATTTGACTTTATAACTCTTAGTGACTCTTTAAAGTTAAAACTAGGTACTTTATAATATGCCTTATCAATTTGATCATACCTTAACTCCAGTCCCATCTCATATATTTGTCTATTACTAACATAGTCAACGCCAACATTCTCATATATAGCAATATCCCTACCAACATATTTGAAGTCAAGCTCCAACATGAAATAGCCACCATGGAAAATCCTTATGCTTTCATATTGAGCCATTAAAACCTATGAAGTAAACATTAAAAAATAACTTCATCGACATTAGAGACCCGAACATAACAATGTATTCACAAGCAAGCACTACAATATGAGTTTAATTGAAATAGTGTAAACACATAATTTAGGCCAAATCATTGAATTGGTAGAAAAATAAAGGTTAGAACTCATTGATTGTAGGAGATAAATATACGCATACAAGCAAGTTAAAATAAAAATGCAATGAAATGATTATTACATTCTAAAAACCAAGCAATATAGATAACCCATATTACAAACTCTTAACTATATGCATTGAGTCACCACTTAAATTTTAAACAACAATTATTAGTCAACCATTCTTAAGTGATACATCTAAGTAAAAGTTAAAGCCAAAATTATTGTATTTTAAGATAAAGGTGACCAGAGTAATTTGGATGGACCATACAATTTTTTTTTAAAATAAAGATAAACAAATATAAAGGCAAAAACCTTAATATTGGACAAAAATAGCATAAATTTTATTTTGGAAGTGACTTCAACTCATTATTTGGGATGTTTTAAAGATAAGTGCAATATTGCACATGATAGGTGATATAATTTCAGTTTATTATGCTAAAGGAATTATGTTATAACTGTAGCAATTTTAAAAAAGCATTATCGCCAACATAAATCTCCTATTAGCCAAGTTTGTAGCCATTAAGTGCATATACATAAACCAATTGCTAGACTTTACATTTAGTATAACTTCTTTTAGTAGTCATCAAAATAATACCAAGATTTCTAGCGATACAAATACAAGGTTACAAAACAATAGCATGCTATGTGTATATAAAAAATGATTAATTAAACTATTTACATTATACAAGTTCCTAATAGTCTCATGCAAGTATTTAAGCATATTTCTTGAGATGGACATCTACTCATGCCTCATCAATTGGCCAACTAGAAAGCAAGAGTTGTATATTCCAAAATTAAGTTTGCAAATAAAGCCATAAAAGAACTTCTTCAAATCATAATTTTAATAATAAAGACAATCATCTTACCTATTAAGAGAAGAATACTACATTTACTAGGAAATGAAGTGATTCAACTTCCAACAAGAGTTGTAACTTTCAAGTACTTTAACTTCATTTTATTAGTAATTGTTCAATCAGATTGTTAGCTAAAATTTGAAAAGAAAACATATATCAATGATATACAAGTTTTGTGTAACTAAAATTATTTGCAATGAACAATGTTCATTCTACATACATTTGATAAGTTACAAATCTAGTGTCCACGGAAAATACTTCCTTACTAAATATGGATGGTATTACTTTTAGAATTAACCAAAAATGTACTTATGATAGAAATCAATATGAGTAAATACCATCTTATACATTTGATCAATTGCTAGATAATAAAAACTAAAGATATATTAGGAAAGCAACCAAAACAAATATGTCCCCATATAGTATTGCCTCTCATATATAGACCATAAGAAGAAAGTAGCCAAAACACATGACATTATCTAACAAAGTGGAAACAGTAAACTCAAGACGGGACCACATTAGAGGCAACCCAACATAGATATGTCCCAACATAAGATTGCCTCCCATATGCGCAACCGAGAAGAAGAAAGCAACCAAAATACATGATAAAATCTAATGGAAAAAGTAGATAGGCAACAATAAGCTCAAGATGTAAATTTTTTACCTAAGTAAACTCAACACACTGTTAAGTTGAAAATGGTGATGACTTTGTTGAGCGATTGGTGATGACTACGTAAGGCAATTGGTGACGACTTTATACGGTAATTGGTGACGACTTTGTAGGTGACCAACAACTGCTACCATAGGGCAATTATAGGCATTGATGAAGGAGGGGAAAGATCAGTGAAAAATTGGGAATTTTGACTTTTGGGATTTTAACTGTATTAGTGAAATTAGAAGTTATCTATATCGTAGATAATAATTATAATTAGTTAATAAGCTATTTAGTTAATTTAATTGCTAAGTTAACATAAGTTAGGGTTAACTTATTAGTCAAAATTAAGGTTAATTAAATATGATGGATCTCACAGGTAAATAATTAGTAAAAATTTAAATTTTTATTAAGCAGTAAAATAATATTAAAAACTACTAGGTCATCGATGATTTGGCAAAAAATTGATGGCGTCATATAGCTGTCAGTTTTACCATTATTTTAGGATTATATTTAAACGTTTTCCAAATGTTAGAGTTTTATTAACCTTAGGGTTAAATTTATCGGTAGATGTAAACCTTAGAGTCAAAAATGACTATTTTTCCAACTTCTTAATCTTATATACTATACACACACACACACACATAATACATATACAATCAATATTAAATAAGCATATATATATATTAATCTCTTTATTAATCCTGACATATATTTCAAAATAATGTAAATGTAATTATTATGATAAAAGCATGTTTGGTATATTATGCTAAATGTATTGATTATTTTATTAAAAATAGCATATGTTATAAAATTAAATTATAGCATAAAAATATTTTAATATGTTTTTATAAGAAATTTATTTAAAATTTTATTTACTTATAATGAAATTTATATAATTATTCATTACTTGCATATATTATAAAAAGTGTATTCTATTTTAATCTTGCTAAATATTAAACTTATCATTATACTTAAAACTTCACATAAAATTTAAAAATTAATATCTATTTGTAACAAATGAAATTGGCTTTAACTACTATCATTTATTATTATTATTATTATTATTATTATTATTATTATTATTATTATTATTATTATTATTATTAT
>JAOSBK010000007.1:18529276-18552955 GCA_027568895.1 Erythroxylum shatona | reverse complement strand
TTATTTATTATTATTATTATTATTATTATTATTATTATTATTATTATTATTATTATTATTATTATTATTATTATTATAGTCATTCTCTTATATTTATCTATTATAGAAACTATGTTAGACTATTAAAAATAGATTTTTAAGTTTATAATATAATCTTTTAAATTTTTATATATTTCTCAAAATTATATGTATTATTATACTTTTTTATAATTTTTAGATGTCTTTCCTCATACTTATAAATATTGTTTGCATTTTTACAACTAAATGTGTATATATAAAAGAGTGAAAATTTTATATCATCATCATCAACACCCAGTTGAATCCTGCATTAACGTGAAATTTGGAGAGGTCTGATAGTATGTAGCCTTATCCCCTACTAAAGTAGAGAGGATGTTTCTGATAGACTCACAGGCAAATGTGATATGAAGATATTTAAAAAAATATACATAAAATAAATAAGATGAAAAATAAATAAAATTAGAAATAATTTTTGAATAAAAAATTAAAATTAAAAAATAACAACTTAAAAAATGCTACATATCTTCATTAGGAGATACAAGTCTAGAAGACAAAGTTTTAAGAAATTTATAAGACAAATATACCTGATATATTGCAAAGTTCTACTTATACCTGATATGGTGTAAAGTTCTACTCACCATTTATCGAGTTGTCTGTGTCATCTTTGCGCAAGAGCCATCCTTGGACTTGAAAATTTGGATAACTAGCGGCTGAGGCAATGGCGGAACTAGAAAAAGGGTGGGAGAATCCAAAAGGTAAAGCAAAAGAATATAAGATTTGAGAAGAGAGCAGAGATTTGAAAAAAGAGACCATCTCCGTCCTCGTTGAAGTTTCAAATCCTTAATTAAATAAACAAGCTGAAGCAACTCCACATTCACTAGCTACAAAAGTCAACTAACTACACATTACCTTTTGTTCTCTACGACTCCTCGAATCTAGTTCGCCGATAATGATGGAGTTTTCCGATCATAAACTCTTCCATTACAGCCTCAGGGCTCTCTACCTCATCTCACCCCTCACCTACATCCCCCTCAGGTACCTCCAAGCTCTGTATGGAAAGCACAACCTTTCAAGTTGGGGACCCATAATCTCACCACTGGTGGCGTGGATTCTAATGGAGAACCCAACTTTATTTTTACCCTTTCTCCTCCTACCATTCAGCTGACATCCCAAAAACCCAAAAGCTTTTATTATCTTAACCCCATACATAACTCATTACTTCCATTGAACCTGCATCTACCACTTAAACTTCATAACAACAAGAGGAAGGACAAGTTTTTGATCCATTGATAAAGGATATAAATTGGATGACGAAAAACACAATATTAAAGAACAAAAGAAACCGCATTCACGTGGATCACAAACTTAAAAAGAAGATTTAAATACAAAAAAGAGCCACCACAAAATTAAGAAAAGAAAATTTAACCTATCTTGAAAGGATAAGAACATCCGACTCATAATTGGAGAACATGACCAATATGGGAAGAAAAACTCGAACATATCAAAGAAGCATACAACAAGTGACAGATCTAGAAGTCAATCAGATCAACAAAACAAAACAACATTATCAAAGAATCACATATCTGATAATCGAAAATAAAAACACCGATCTCTTAAGCCAAACGAAGAAAGCAAATGTACCTAGAGAGAGGAGGTAAGAAGGTCAGAGATCATGAGACTAACAATCAGATCTGATAGATTTGGTAGTTGTAAATGGTCGAGGATGGTCAGATCTCAAGAACGATAACTACTTAAAGAAGCACCGCATAGCTTGGCCAACCTTCCTCTCTTTCAACATTCCCTTTACATACCAAGTTGTATAAGATAGTATTAACTATGCATATGAAATGCCGGCATTACAGTAGACAGGAGAAAAGATCATGCCACCGAATGCCTAAGTTATCCCCGAGTCCTAATAGTGGAGCATTTGTTGTTTGATTTTGAGACACCTATCACTTTATATCATTGTTATAATATTTACTTTCTATCATACTTATTATTAGCTAATTACTTATAATTTTATATTTTATTAATTAGACATTGTAAAAAAATTTAATATTAATTCACTTTTGCTTTATATTTCGTTAGGAGTGTTACAAGAAAATTTATACAAGTTGATAATATATGTAAAAGGATAATAAGTTTTTAACTTACAATTTTTAGGTTTACATAAACTAAAAATTTATATTTAATTATGATTATTCAAATAACTAATTTATTTAATATTTTAATTTTAAGTTTATTATCAAAATAATTATATAATTTGTATTTAACAATTTCTTTCCTACAAAATATAGTTTTAAAATAAAAAATAATTTCTTTTTAATTCACAATAAAATTATGAAAATATTAATAATATTTAAAATATTGAATAAATTTAAAAAGCAGTGTAGAGCACTCAATTCTAGTTTTTAAAAATAAAAAGCATGTAAGCAATAAATTACTTAATTACAAAATTTAAATAATTTTATTTATTTATTTGATGTTGTTAGTGCAATTAGCAAATTCAAATATGTTTAATTAACCAATTATAAGAAATAAGAGTAAAAAGTTTAAAGAGACTTTGAATAATATACATATCAAGTTTTAAGAGATTTTAAGAAAATTATTCAACATAGATGAAAACCAAGTACTAATTAACTTATCCAAATTAAGGTTGG
Source organism: Erythroxylum shatona (assembly GCA_027568895.1). NCBI lineage: Eukaryota > Viridiplantae > Streptophyta > Magnoliopsida > Malpighiales > Erythroxylaceae > Erythroxylum > Erythroxylum shatona. The sequence goes on along the minus strand of JAOSBK010000007.1, from coordinate 18,550,277 downwards.
AGAAGAGTTAAACGTGTAATAACATATTTTTAAAATGATTTTAACCAATCATATATGTTGGTCAATTATAATATAATGTTGTCAAAACATTATTGATCGTATAATGTGGCATAATAATATCTAAAATATTTGGATAATTAATTATAAATAATCTCCTAGTTATTCATATATTTATAGCTATACATTGTACGTATTTTGAAACACAATAACAATTTACAAAAAAAATTTAAACTATTATGCATTTATGGTATTAAAGTTACTCTTTGGTTAAATTTTTTAATGTTATCATCGTCACGTATTTATGTAACCTACACCCATCTGGCATTGTCTTGCATCTACTTTACACTTTTCTCATTCTATACCTACACTTTCCTAAACATGTTATGTCTTGAACTTGAACATGTCTTATCTTGTCCTATACATGCACTATCCTACATCTACACCTAATCTTTGTTAGTTAATTACTTATCTACATCTAATCTTACATTAGTAAATATTTTTAATTTCGAAGTTTCCACTTAATATTATCTATATTGGTCAACTATATGATCTTAGTCTTGATGTTCATTTTCCAAGTCATGATTGCCATATGAAAGATCTAAAATAAGGACAGATCTTTGGGACAAGACATAAGGAAGGGTATTTATTTTAACTTACATCACTTTATTTACCCTCAACCCAATCTAATTGTGGTGCTAATGTTATATTTGGAACTTGGCACTTCCTTCTTAATCCTGTTTATTTTTAGCATTTGAATATTTTAATTTTTAGTGCTTTGTAAAGATCTGTTAAATAAGAATGTATTGATTATTAATCTTATCAGTTAGCTAAATGTCATACTTTACCTTTTAACAATAGCAATTAATCCTTTTAATTTAATCCATTACGATATTTGGAGCACTTCACCAATTCTTATTATGAGAGGTTCAAAATATTTTGTAGACTTTGTTAATGACTTTTCTTAATATACCTAGATTTACCTTGTGTATTAAAAATCTCACTTGCAGATCATATAAGTTTAGTTTTCTTAAATGGTCAAAACTTAAAATTTTAAAATATTTAAAGTATTTAGAATTGATAATGCTAGAGAATATAAGAATAATTCATTGTTTACTCTCTTTCCCCAATATGGCACATTGCTGGATCACTCTGGTTTAAGTACATCCTAAAAAAATGGGAAAGTTAAGAGAAAACAGGATACATTCTTAACATAATCAGGTTCTTAATTTTTCCTCTTTTCCTGAGCATTTTAAGGGTAAACAACTCTTACTAGTGTTTATACTGTCAATTATATTCCCTATAATATCATACATAATCAATCCTCTTTTTTTTTTTTTTTTGTCGTACTCCTAAATACAATCTCTTTCGAATTTTTGATTTTGCATGTTATGTGTTTCTTTAACCACACGGATGTTTAAATTAGAATCTTAAGCCCATTATGTTACTCTCTAGGATAGAAAATTGAACACGAGATATAAATGTTGGAATTCAATCTTTAGATGTCTTTGAATCTCTTGACATGTGACTTTCAAGAGATATAAGATATTCACATCCTTGTCATCCATATTATCTCTCCCTCTATTTCTTTCTTTATTTATCTCTCTATTGGATTGTTTCATAATTTTGTTGATTTACCAATTTCATTTAAGTCTCTTCCAATAGCAAGTCTTAAAGAATAAAGACTAGTTATCCCACCTAAGGATCTAACTATATCAAAAGATCCAAGTTCTCTCGAACCATCTCAGTCATCATGAATTGCATTAGAGCCACTAAACTACGTTCTCATTTAGAACTTTATGTTGTAATTCTCCCTCATCTTAAACATAACTCGATAAACTCAAGCATCACTTCCCTCTATGAACTCAAGAGCTATAAAGAAGTTAATGTTAACCCTTTATGGCAATAACTTATGAAAGAAGAATTCTAGTCCCTAAAGAGAACTTAAACTTATAATCTAGCCCACTCCCCTCTAACAAGACTTTAACAAGTAATAAATGGGTTTATAAGATCAAGATACCACTGTAAAATATTATAAAGCTCGACTTACCAATAAAGGATTCATCTAATAAAATGGTATTGAATATAAATAGACCCTTTCTCATGTGCCTTTTCTGAGTTTAGTTTGCAGCCTTATAGTTGTCATTGCCATTAAAAAATAGCAACTATTTCAAATAGATGCCAAGATTGTCTTTCTTACTGTAACCTTTTTGAAGAAGTATATATTGTCACCTCTAGATTATATCATTCTTTAAATATTGTCTATCAACTTAAGAAGGATCTCTACAATTAGGGGTGGGAAAAGAAAATCCACTTTGCTCCTGCTCGGCCTAGTTTGAAGTCAACAATTTTGATACGAGTTGATTAGACTTTGGGTTAAGTTTTGAACTTTTTTATATATAAATTTCAAGCTTTGGGGCCATGTTTAGGCTCGAGTTGCCCAACCGAAACCCAAAATTTTCATTTAAAAAGATATTATTTTAAATTTTAAAATAAAAAACTAAATTTGATATGGTCGGATCAAGCTTCGAGCTACCCAGCTCAATCAGGCTGAGCTCGGTCTTGAACCAAGCCTATCTACAATCTTAAATAGGCCCTTTAGGCATAGTTTGTAAATTTTTCTTTATTATTCAATAAGTTGGCTTTTTCTATTTTATATTATAATGTGCTTTTTTTTTTTTTGACGTGCAAATAGAGACTACGTGCTTTTCTCACTCTATACAGATTATATGATTATACTAGTAATATGACCTTGGCAGTGTTACAAAATTAACACAATTCCTTATCAAACACTTCAATATGAAAAATCTTGGACTTTTAGCCTATTTCTTTGGATTAGAAATCCTTTATGATGATTTAGGTTATTATCTCTTTTAAATGAAATATGCTACTAATCTCTTGTCTCACACAAATATAAGTGATAACAAAATTGCTTCTACCCTTATTAAGAGTGATATTTATCTCGCACCAATAGAAGGAAAACCTTTAAGTAACCCTACCTTGAATCATTAACTGATTGGAAGTTTGATGTACCTTAGAGTTACTCATCTTAACATACTCTATGCAATTTACATTGAGAGTAAGTTCATAACAGCTCCCCAAAATACTTGTCATATTTTAGCGCTTCATATTTTGCACTAAGTTAAAGGGACCCTATTTTATATTATGCAACTCTCGTCATCCCCATCTTTTGAACATCATATATACTTTATTGTTAATTGGCTTGGAGATCCTACTGATCAATGCTCTATATTTAGGTTACGTTTTGTTTTTGTTGATTTTCTTACTAATACTGCTTATGAATTCTTGTGATTATATTGGTTATTACATGATACGAAAATTAAATATTCATCTGTAATTATTATTTATTGTGATAATCAAAGTGTCATTCAAAAATTTCATAATGATGTATTTTATAAGATAATAAAATATATTAAGAATGATTATCACTTTAATCATTATTTTTGGTAAGAAACTATCTATCTTATCTTTGTACCCTTTGATCAAACAAATAACATCTTCATTAAGGATGTCAAGAGCCTTAGAGCTCAACCTAGCCACCTAAAGTTAAAGGTTTAGGCCTAATCAACCGAAGATTTAGACCAAACTTAAGCTTAGGGGCTTAGTTTGATGGTTCAAACAATTCGTGCTTCCTACCAAGAAATGATGTCATTTTAAGAGAGACCAACCCAATTCGACTTGTTGTCACCTTTAATCTTACCAAAACTCAATTGTCAACTTAGTACAATAATCTAGTAATAAAGTCAAATGAATTTCATTTTTACCATCTTAAGTGATGTTACAATATATTGTTGTCAAAGTAGGATTAATTATATAGAGCATTTAGGCTTGTAAATAATTTCTTATTTTTTCTTTTATTTATTTACTTATAATTTCATAAATGGAATACTCCTTATACATATATACATATATATACTGAAAATGCTTCTTATACATATTTTGACATAAAGCGATAATGTACATTTTTTTTTAATTGTCACTTAAAGGATTTTATCTTGCATGCTACAGGAAATGGGATACGTATAAAAATAAGTGTACATGCAAATGGATTTGGTTTTCTGCTTGTGTTAATTTTACAAGTCAAACATGGATTATTACTTGTAGTGGGCCGAGGGTCAGAGCAACTGTCCGTTTCTAAGAGATCCAAATGTGTAGAGTAGCCTTGGTAGGGCTTTCTCAACGTAGTCCATAGGACTATATTTTGTATTGCATAGCCCTTATCAATGTTCTCATTTTGACAATTCTTAATTTTATAAGGCGAAGACAGAGATGCGTAGTTGATGTGATCTAGTGGCCGATCAATCCTTAACCCAATTTCACAGCAGAGTCATGTTCGACGCTTATTATTAGAATATGGATGGAATCAACCCTCCCCTAAAAGCTTCAATTTCTTTAACAATATTCAATTCCACTCCTCCTCCTATCCTTAACCCAATTTCACAGCAGAGGCATGTTCGACGCCTATTATTAGATTACGGATGGAATCAACCCTCCCCTAAATGCTTCAGTTTCTTTCACAATATTCAATTCCACTCCTCCCCCTTCACTGCATCTTATCTTTCCCCTTCACTTTTATAGGTCAATGTATCCACGCGTACGGCCCTCATCCTCTTACGCTAACTCCGCAATTTTGGGTTCTTGGCTGTGAATTTAAAGGGAAATTATTAGAGAAGTTAAAAGAATTAGTTCAGTAATGCGTCATAAAATATTAAAAACGAATATTAGAGTCCTAATCGAATCAAACTAAAACAAAGAACATTTCCATGCTTTATTTTGTAGATTAAACTCATACCTTTTGTATCCCTCTATTTAGACTCTCTCGATCAAGCCTGTCGTACAGAATTTGTTTATGGAGAAATATCCGATTGACGTGATTTGTAAATTATTGTATCAATCTAAAAATTTATTCAAAAGATTTCAGCCGAGAGTTTCTTCATTTTTTTTAAAAAGTAATGTCTTTAAAGACTAAATTTAGAATTTTTCAAGTTAAAATTGTAAATTTAGTTTATTTTTTAACTTGAAATTCGTCCAGTGTAGTTTTTACTGGAAAATACCGGAGGCATGCAAGTGTTAAAGGAGCGAGCAGGCCACAAGGTAAATTTCCATTCCATGGCATCAAAAGGTACGACTGCTTTTTAAGTTAGTAGCTTATGAACATTGAAGAAGAGTGTAGTCCAACGTATCTACTTGCATGTATAGCTGTCGCTGTCTGCAAACTCTTGATAGGTTGGAACTTCCAATCTATATCTATATCTATATATATATATATATATTGAAAAGAGAAGTGTATGATGCTTGCAAAAGCAAAGGCTATTATATGAACAAATCAACTCTTATTATTCCTCTGTGCTCTCAATGAATATATATAAATAGGGCTAAGTAACCATCCTACAATTAGCCGCAAAGAAATTTTCTTTTCTCTCTCTCTTTTTATACGCTTCAAAGCTTTCACTCTGTCAAGACGACTTGGTCATCATACACATTAATGGCCAAGGAAGTAGACATAAAGGTTAGTTCTAACCAATAATTTATGAGTACCTCTTGTATGTCTTTGTTTTTTTTTTTTTCAATTTGTGCATGCATTTATTCTCTAAAACTAAGTTTCAGAAGATTGAGCTCAAGGTGTCCATTAACTGCTGTGATGGCTGCAAGAGAAAAGTTAAGAAGGCACTGCAAGGTATTGAAGGTAATAATGGGAAAAGATGGATGCTCCAACTTCTGCTGCTCTTTTTTCATGTCCTAATGCATTTTTTCTTTCAGGGGTGCTAAGGACTGAACTGGATCCGCTGCAGCCCAAAGTGACAATTTTTGGAAATGTGGACCCGAAGATTTTGATTAAGAGACTTCTTAAGGCTGGAAAACAAGCAGAGCTGCTGACGCACACGAGTACCCAAAATGTTGGAAAAGAAGGTGCAGATAAGTGGATGACAAAAGAAAAATCCGAGTGTGAGCAAGCAAAAGCTAAAGAGATAAAAAATGTGGGCGTGGGGGAAGATAATGCTCAAAAGAAAGAGCAGCAGAAGAAGGAGTTGCAAAGCGTTCCAAAGCATGAAGCTGTGAAGGATGAAAGTTCTCATTCGGGAGGTATGGCTTGTGGGAGAAGCAATCCAAATCATTACTGCAACAAGGTTGAGCCGTATGTAATAGCTGTACCATGTTGTGCAATGCCTTCATCAGCAAATATTGCAACATATAGTGAAAAGCCAGTATTAGTATTCCAAGCACCAGTAGCTAGAGCTACGGATTACTTCAGTGATGACAACACTGTTGGATGTCACGTCATGTGATTTGAGCTACCAAAATTCAACTCATCCTCAAAGCCAAAGGGTGTAATAATTTAGTGGTTTAAATTCAAAAAGGAAGGAGTTTAGCTAGCTTTTGTAGTCCATGTTGAAGAAAAGAGTCTTTGAGTTACTTCACTTGACATTTCAGTAGAAACTCTCTTCTCATATAGCCATCTTTAGCTTTTTGCTTCTGCTTCTAAGTTGGAAAAAGATTAGGGTTTATACTTGTGGATCGGACTTCCAAAATAAAAGATTTTATTCATGTATACACTTATGTACGTTGACGTAGGTAATATATATTTTGAATCAAGTAATGTCGTTGTAAAACTAGAAGGATTTCTTCCTTTAGGCTATTAATCAAAAGCGAGGCAAGGTATATATACATCTTATCTGGAGCAACTTAACTTGCGGCTACAGATTTCGCATCAACCCTTAAAATGATTAACTGAACAAGAAGTCCCTTTGGGTTACTGCCCATAGAGCAGATCAGCATGATAAAAGAACCCCATCCTAGCCCATGAGTATTTTCACAACAAATAATAATAATTTAGATCGCTCATTAACCCTCCTTTTGTTCCCTACCACTTCCAAATAACAATACATGTTTTTAAGGAACAAATTCCTGTCCTTCACACCTTTATGTTAGAAACTGAAAAATGGTACGGCGGTGCAACAAGTTTCGCTTGCTAACACTGTTATATAATGCACATATCAGACGTCTGATCACACCAGAATATAATCTTCGATTCCTTCGACAACTGACATATGGGATTGAAATGGCTAAATCAAATATACATAATCGAGGTGATCAGTACTGTTACAGTCCATCAACCTTAACCTGGATTATTCATGTCTATTTGTCTGTTCCTTTACAAGTCTACAGACATTTACATATAATCAAATCTATTAAGGACAAAATACCATTGCAGAAACAGCTAAATCATACAAAAATAATCATACTAGCCCAACTCCCTAGCAAACACAGATCATATACTCGATCTTTTTGGCACTCTCCACCTCAATAGCAAATAGCAAATAGCAAAGACCAGGCTTATCAGTACCTTTTCCATCTAAGAAAGTATACAAATCAGGATTAAGTAACATCCTACTCTTGAGACTTATTGCTAAGAGTTCTCTGTATGTCCATTCAATGGCAGCAAAAACAAAACAAAAGGATGATTTCCAGCAAATATACTCACAAAAGTACACATGCAGCCTGTTTACTTTGGAATTTAGACAAATATGACTCGAGGTATAAAAACATATTAAATGAGAAAAAGTGTTGGTACACTTGGCAGAATGGATTCCAAACCAATCTTCACTGCATGCATGTGCTTTCAGCAGGCGATCCACCACACCTCATTATTAAATAAAATGCGTCAACGAAGCTCGCTCTTCTTCTTATGAAACACTTCAATCCTGACACTAAATTTAGTGAAAAAGCCAGAGCAAATCTGTAACATTTCAGTAAAAATTTTACTGAGACGTGAGACTTCAGGAGACCCAAAAATACACAATCTTACCCCTAACTAATAGGGAGATTATTTCTAATAAAAAGCCAGAGCAGATCTAAGTCATTTAACATCGTAATAACTTTAATCATGCACCTTATTATCACAACCCTGAACTCAAACTCGGAAGAATATTTCTTCTTCCTATACATATACATTTCAATCTAAGTAGAAAGTGCTTGATCAAATTGCTACTTAATTTTTTCTTATTACCTGAACACTTTTACCATTCAAATTCTTCCATGAAACCCATCCCAATAGCCTCACTCTTGCTCAAATCCATCAGCTCTCGTCACCCCAAACACCATTTATACTTCAACGCCACAAGTGTGGTTAACACAACTACAAATTAAATTCTCTTTACCCCCATTACTCTCAATAGCTTTTTGGTTTGGACATGTAAAATTTAGAACCTAAGATAACAGAGATACGAGGAATACCTTCCAGTACATCTAAAAGATATGCCTAAATCAATGAGGCACTTCATTCTAGAAATGTTTGAAGCAAGTGATAGAAGGCATTCAAATTCCCTAAGAATCTTGAGATGTTGGATTTTATATCACCGTATCTTCATTCATCAGATTTCATACATTCCTCATCAAAATGTTCAATTACTTATTTAGCATTCATTCTGCAGATTCAAGATGAAGAACATATCGCATACATGGACCAACAAGTCATATTTACATACGTATAAAGGAGTAATCTTTCTCTGTGATTCCACCGCAAAGCCATTGAGAAGCCCCTACATCTCCCCAACACCACCACGCTGTCACCTTACCCAACTTCAATGGCATTTGCACAACATGTACAAGGCAATGCATTGCATTTCAAGAACTAAATAAAAAATTTATCATATCCTTCTTGAAGAATCATAAACAATCTACGTGATTAACCTGCTTTTCTCTTTACAACAATCACTCTCTCTACCCACCTTTAGACACAACAAAGCCTTCATTTTTTGGTCGCTTACTCTTTCCAGATGGATCCACAATTCGACTAGGCTGCACCTGAAAATTTTGCATTAATGATTCTAACCACAATCCACCAAAGATGTTAACTCCATGTGTTGAAATCACACCGTAACGATCTACAAACTATGCTGGCACGCGTCAGGGATACACAAAAAGCACCTAAGCCACAAAAAAGAGAGAGAAGCCATCCAGTTTGAAAACAACACCCTTTTGTATGTTCTTTACCACAGAGCATGCGATAGAAACGCTTAAATACGTAGAAGGAAAACCGATTCCATTCTCATACATCAGGCTAAGTCTGGGAGAAACATTAAGTAGGAAAGAGTGACACACGGCAACAGAGCATGCAAATGAATGTGCTAATAAAGAGAAATGACGGAGAGATGGGAACATACATACCATGATATGATAGAACTAAAATGTAGACAAGTAAGGTTTCTGAATTCTTCTTAGGAACAATTTTAGGAATTGCAAAGAGAAAGTCATTCTTGCTTACTCTAAACACTTCTTAAAGAACAGTAAGCTTTTAAGCTCAAACCCTAAGAATTTGAAGTTTAGTAGAGAATGCAATGGCAACCCAATCAGGCTGAGACGAAGACCACTGAAGTTGCTCGATTTCAGCTCCTGCAGTGTAAGCCAAAATGGGATCCAAACCCCCTTCAACGGGCTGGCCCATGGAGGACAGATCCCAAATCAGCGCCTGAGAATCATCACCAGCCGTACATATATGGCAAGAGCTATGAGGAGCCCAAGCTATAGCATTGACACTGGCTTGGTGCCTCTGCAATTCCACAACCGGTAGCGTCGGGAAGCGAATGTCGAGTACAACCACCTTAGCGCTGTCCATAATAATGGTGGCCATGTACCTGGGGTCCTGTTTGTTCCATCCCAGCCTAACCAACGGCGTGTCTGGCTCCGAACTTTCGTAGATGATCGTGGAGTGTTCTTTGTCCCTTAGATCGAAAACCCTAACCGACCCGTCAGCCGAGACTGAAGCAAAGACCCCAACGCCTCCCCAAGCGATGTCGTAGACCTCCTTGTCATGAGCGATGAGCTGAGTGTCGACAGCCTCGCGATCGATGTCCCAGATGGTGCAGGTAGTGTCGATGCTGGAGGTCCCAATGCGCTTGGGCTCAGCCTCGTTCCAATCGAAGGACGTGAGAGGCCCACAGAACTCGCTGCTCTTGTTGCCGTTGAGAAGGCTCTTGAGCTCTACACGGGGTTGGTCGTGGTCGTCGGAGATACGCCAGACACGGAGGTAGTCGCTGGAGGTGGCGAGGAGGTCGGGCTTCTGGCAATCCTTGTCGGGGATGAAGATGGTCTTGGTAGGAGGGTAGGGGTGTTCGAAGGAGAGATTGGGGTCGGAGCGGATCTCACCGTTGGAGTCGTCGAGTTGGACGATTTCGACCCGGTTAGGGTACTGCTCGAGAAGGCTGGCGATGGCGAGGCGGTACTTCTTGTCGCGGCGGACGCTCCAGTTCATGGCGTAAATGTGCCATGGAGCCTCGTAGGTGTAGATCTCGGAGCGCTTCTGTTGCTCGTCGGAGCCGTCCTGTGTTGGATCGCTGCTCGCACCCATCTCTCTCTCTCTCGCTTGTCGTAATTTATTTTTAATTTTAACACACTCTGTCTCAGCCCTGGTACGGTGTTCTCTATAATCGACCGCCAGGCTACATGTAACAACATATCTATATCTATCTATCATTCACCATTTCATCGTGTATTAGTATTTGTCTTGGAAAGAAAGAGTCAGTCAGCGTTGACTTTGGATGACAGAAAATGAATATAAACGTACGTCCGGACGTGTTGGGACCGCAGTTTATACCAAAATTCATTTTATACCAATTCTAAAATCCAACATTTTCTTTTATTGAAACTAAATCTGCTTTATTCCTCATTTTTATCAATCTTAATTCTTAGGCATCCAATACGTCCATTGAAAGACACGAAGCAGCCCACCAATTCCTTTAAATCAATACAATACTCCAGGTCCATGAAAGACACGAAGCAGCCCACCAATTCTTTTAAATCACTACAATACTCCAGCTCAATTTAATAATAAGTCCAACCTCCGCGTAGCTGGTTAGTAGACTGAGGTCTCATTCGTTGACAGAATTAATCAGACAAATTACTCCACCAACTAAGGGTCACCATGCACCACCACCTATAGAATCTCCCATCTCCTAGCTTTCGAACACTTCCTGGCCTTGCTTTCGACATCAATACTCAACTCTCTTGGGTAGTGGACGCTTCTTGTAATCCGTCTCCTTGTATACTGCCTCCCGACTTATTTTCGGTGGGCGTTACAATAGGTGTGATTTGGATTTTTGACAAGTGAATGCTAGGGTTTCTTACGAGCTTGATTGTCTCCTCCTGGTGAAAACGATAGAGTCATTCAGTTAGGGCAGTGCTCGCCAGGCCTTGAACACCCAGTCGGGCACATTTTTGGTGGGATTGTAGGGATTGATTTGTGATGCTGTACGGGGGTTTCGATTGCTGCTTTCTCCTCGGCTTCTTATTGGAGAAGTCCCAGTGGAAACCCTAGTCAGAAGACGACACTAGGAGTATATTTGCTCACGAAGGTGTGGAGGGTAGTGCTCCTCGGCGCTACCTAGCTCCTACCTAGGGGAACCTCTCCCAGGGTTCCTAAGTGGCGATATGGGTTGGAAAAAACTCAAAGGTATTGATATTACAGCAGAATGTCTGCGTCCTATGGTGCCTTCGAGCAAGCTCCCGATGGATGACAAGGGTCTGCTAGCAAAAGCTTCAAGTGATACCAAGGCCACCCACATTCAATCATCATCAACCAAAAATACTTATCCTGATAGCCTTCCAGGTATGTCTATGAACTCTAAACCTTTGTGTGTTGCTGAATGCTCCCTTCAGCTGGGGGATGATGTAGCATCCCCAGCTAAAGTGGAAATAGATTTGGGGAGTAAGGACTCCAGTGAAACAGTGGATACTAAAGAAGAAGTGTCTGATTCTATGCCGCAAGCCGACTATGCTCTTTTGGGGGGTGGGAAACCTATGTAGCCAATACTTGATAAAATGTCGCAGAAGGGGGTTGGGGAAGAAAGTCAAAAGCCGTCCTTTGCAAGCTTACTCTGTCACAACAGAGATCTTAATCGGGTCTAAAACTGGAATGTCTGCTAGTAGAGGATACGATAACTCTTGCTAAAGAAGATGTTCTGGAGATTGAACAGGAATGGGGGTTTTGCTTAGTTGGGTGCTTAACGGGGAAGTTTCTGGGGCTGAAGGCTATTGAGAACCTAATGGCAACATGGGCAGTGAAATGCAAGCTCTTACCTCACAGCAGGGGATGGCTGATCTTTCAGTTTAACTCCGAGGATGATTGCCTGAGTGTTTTATCCGGTGGACCTTAAGTAATGTTTGGGAAAACCTTATTGCTAAAAAAACTCTCACCTGGGTTCACCTTCAACTACAAGGAGCTTATGAATGTCCCAATTTGGATACAACTACCGAATATCCCCCTGGATGCCTAGACTGAACGGGGGTTGTCAAAAATTGGTTTAAGGATTGGTAAGCCCATTTGCATTAACCACATCACCAGCACCAAATCTCAACTAGGTTATGCTCATCTGCTGGTGGAAATAGATGTCTCGAAAAAACCTATCACTAGCTTTGATGTTCAACTGCTATCTGGGAATACTTACCTCCAGTTGGTCTACTTTGAAACCTATCCGGCGTATTGCAACCAATTTGGGCATTCTCCTTTCGAGTGCAAAGGGAAGCACAAACTGAAGCAAGCACAGGATACTGCTGAGGCAAATGCTCCTGCATTAATGGCACAAGGTAAATTGCCTATAAAGAGGAAAGGGCCAAACAGGTTGGAGCAGATACACTTACCTGAGGATGGCGTCCTTACCTCCAAGTTAGACTTGGGCTCGAATCAACCAGTAGTAGGTACAGGTAAAGTGGCTGAGATAATTAGTGAGTTACCCATTCGGCCTTTAGACAAGGAAGCAGAGGCACCAGCTGGAGAAATCCCTCCTGTAGCGACTCCGGATAACTATGGTCAGTCTACTGATACTCCACTCCCCCATCTAGAGGTGGAGGCATGTAACGAACAGACGGGGCAAGTTAAACCACAGAAAAACAATGCCAGGGGGGTTAGTAGACACAGTAAACAAAAGAAAATTGGTAGACTAGTCCTAAAACAGCTCCCAGCTTCGGTTAGCACCAAAAAATCAGTGCCAGCGAGAGGGGAGTGAATTGCGTACATCTACTGCTCAGTCCCAGTCCGATAGGAACAAGTTGAATTAGGGGAGGCAATCAAAGGCATGAATCAGCAAAGCACCCTCACAGGCAAGTCAGTCAAAGATGATATGAATTCAAAGTTACAATCTCGACCAGATAGTAGATATATAGTTGCTATTTACATGAGTTCTGAACCACCAAAAGGGATGGGAGGGAGACGCCCTCCTCAGCCCAAACCATGACAATCCTTTATTGGAATGTTCGAGGTCTCAATATGGCCTTGAGACAAAAGAGTGTTGTCGCTCTCTTACGACAGCACAAGTGTAGGATAGCCGGCCTTTTAGAAACAAAACTGTCGATTGAGAGCTTGAAAAATATGATGCAACGAAGATTTGGAGGATGAGAGTTTTGCCATAACTTTGATGTCCTCCGGGGGGTAGAATGCGTCTTCTGTGGGATCTGAACTACTATATGTGTAATGTGATTAAGATTGGTGATCAGTTTCTTCATGTAAGCCTACAGTGAAAAATTTCCCAGCTTACTTTCTCAGCTTCTTTTGTGTATGGCTTGTATAGTGTATTGGAGTGAAGGGCGTTATGGTAGAAATTAAAGGGACTTCATCCAGATTTGAGGCAACCTTGGCTAATCTTGAGGGACTTCAACTATGTTTGTGCCGCCAGAGAAAGAATAGGATGTCGACCCCCTATGACCTACTTCCTAAAAGATTTGTTAGATTTTCGAGTCTCTTTAGGGTTGGAGGATGCCCCTAGTAAGGGCAAATTTTACATTTGGAACAAAACCTACCGATGGGCTAAACTGGATCGTGTCCTCATGAACCAAGCTTGGTACTCCATGGATTATCACTACACTGCCCAGTTCCTAGCCATGAGAACCGATTCAGATCATTGTCCAGTTGTCCTAGATTTTAACCGATTCAAGCACTCAGGAAATAGGTCCTTTAAGTTCTTCAACATCTGGTTGCAACATCCCCAGTTTCAGGCCCTTATGGATATAGAATGGGAGGGAACAAGCTTTGGCTCTGCTAAATTTAGTTTGTGTGAGAAACTGAAAAAGCTTAAGCTTCCATTGAAATCCCTAAACAGCCATACCGATGGGAATATAACCGATAGGGCTACAAAGGCCCAAGAGGAGTTCCAAGTTACATATAAGGAAGCCCTAGCCAGACCCGAAGATACTCAGCTGAACCAAGTGATGATTTCTAAGAGAAAACAGGCAAATTTTTTAAAGGAAGCTGAACTCCTTTTTTTCCAACAAAAAGCTAAATGCACACATTTAATGGAGTCTGATAAAAACACTAAGTATTTTCATGCGGTAGTGAAAAAAAGAGGGAAGTTGAAGTCAATATCTCATATCATCAAAGAAGTTGATACCCCAACCACCTTTCTAGATGAAGTGGCAACTTGTTGCTTGTGGTTCTACCAAGAACTCTTAGGGACCGAAGCCACACTAAACTGTATAGATGAGGAAATTGTGCACAGTGGTAAGGTGTTGGATGACCAGGTAAAGGGGATTTTGGAGGCCTCAATCAGTGATGAAGAAATTAAAAAAGCTATGTTTTCTATCAGGGAGAACAAAGCACTAGGGCCGGATGGGTATTCATCAGCCTTCTTCATTCACCAGTGGGACAAGGTAGGTGGGGATGTAATAGATGCTATAAAGGAGTTTTTTCACTCAAGTAAAATGCTGAAACAGCTCAACCATGCGATACTTACCCTTATCCACAAAATAATCTCAGCTCCTTGAGTTACTGATTTCATGCCGATTGCTTGCCTGAATGTAGTGTATAAGGTCATTACAAAAATTCTAAATGAGAGGATGATGAAGGTAGTGGGGACTATAGTGGATCCTGGACAGGTGACCTTCATCCCTGGTCAGACCATGCTTGACAATGTGTTCCTCGCCCTAAGCTAGTAAGGGGTTATACACAGAAAAGAATCTCACCGAGATGTATGCTAAAAGTTGATATTACCAAGGCTTATGATACACTTGATTGGAAGTTCCTTGAGCAAATGCTGTTCAGTCTAGGGTTCCCTCCACGCTTCACAGTATGGGTTATGGAATGTGTGCGGACTACTTCCTTCTCTATTTCCATTAACGGGGCACTGCATGGTATGTTTAAAGGATGTCGGGGACTTAGTCAAGGAGATCCCATGTCTCCCACATTATTCCTTCTCGGGTTGGAATACCTTTCCCGACTCCTAAAAAAGACAATAGCCACTATCCCCTTTAATCATCATCCAAAATGTATAAGACTTGGAATTACTGACTTTGCATTCGTGGACGACCTCATGCTCTTTGCCAGAGGAGACCGACCTTCTGTGGGCATTCTAGTAGATGCCCTGAATGCCTTGGAAAGGGTGGCCAGGCTGAGGATAAATGTTACAAAATCCAACATCTTCATTGCTAGTATAAAAGGCTATGAAAAGGAATCTTTAAGGCAAATGGTAGAGTACCCCCTAGGGGAGTTTCCAGTCCACTACCTGGGGGTCCCACTAACCCCAATGAAGGTTTTGGTTACACAATTTTCAGTGCTACTTGAAACTGTTGAAAGCTACCTTAACTCTTGGAAAGGGCAATCACTTTCTTATACAGGTAAATAGGAGCTCAAAAATTCTGTAATCCAAGGAGTGCTTGCCTTTTGGTTACAGGCCTTCCCCTATTCCTACCACAATCTTAGATCGGATCACAGCCATTTGTAGATTATTCTTATGGGGTGGCAAGCATTTCAGAGTGGCCTGGGATAATGTACGTACTCCTAAAATCGAAGGGGGTATAGGTCTAAAATGTAATAAGAAATGGAACAATGCTTTATTAGCTAAGGTCTTGTGGAATATTTATGTAAAAGTTGACTCCTTGTGGGTACGGTGGATTCATAGAGAATGCTTACGGGATACTTCCATTTGGGATTGGGTTCCCCACACCTAGAACTCCCCTCTATGAAAAAGCTAGCTTATATCCAGGATGAATTGGTGGTTAAATTAGGTGGTAGAGATATAGTTGTTTGGGGTATGCACAAGCAAACATATGACCTCCTAAGAGTGAAACACACTCGGAAACCTTAGATGACACTTATTTGGAAGCAATACATTGCCCCAAAATTCTCCTTCATCGTTTGGTTAAGTCTACGGGGTAGATTACCTATGAAGGACAATTTATTATTCTTGGAGCTTGATAGATCTTGTGGCTTTTGCACGCAAGAAGTCAAAACCATTCCCCACCTTTTCTTCAACTGCCCACTACAGGGGACATTTGGAATACAATACCGGATTGGCTAGGGGTCCACTGTTCCATTTACTCTTACTAGTGTTGTCAAATGGATCCGTAAAGACTTCCCAGGAGCTCTCATCAAAAGTAAAGCAGTCTGCCTTGCTCTTTTGAGCACCATTTACATGATCTGAAAATCACGGAATGCAATCTAGCTGGAAAGGGCTACAATCTCAAGTGTAGATATAGTGGTAAAAATTAAAATTGTTATGTATAGGATACTATATAGGTTATACCCACCTGAACAAATTCACTTCTGATCTTACTTGTTGTATGGGGGATATGGGTACTTTCTTTGCTGTTTTTAAAGGCCGCTATTCTTAATTTAGTAAGGGGCGATTTTAGTGGAGGGATAGTCTTTAGTTGACTGTAGGAGTTTCTTTGTTCTATTTCTTTTTCTTCCCTCACCTCCACTCGGTTGTTATGGGGATAACAGATAGAGTTTTTGCAAAGGGTGTATTGGGGGGATGGGTGTTTTTTCTCTGCTCGACACTTTGTATTATTTTGAAGGGTGTGGATATACAAACCCCCCTTCCCCAACTGTTTGGGGTGTAAAGGGTGACTAGGGGGCTGTTAGTGTAGGACTATTAATGTATAATTTCGTGTTGTCTTACCTTTGAGTTTTTATGTTGGTAATGCATCAGGTGGGTGCGGTACCAAGCTTCAAATGGAGAAGGCTTCTCTAGTTGGTAGTTGTATGTGCACCAACCTCTCCCTTCAATGGACTGAACACATTTAGGGTGATTCCATGCACCATTGGATGATGAGAATTACATTCTCTAGCCTGCTCGATGACTCCCCCGATTGCACAGGTGGACTTGGGCCTACTGATTGGGTTGTACCTACAACAACCTTTACATATCAATCAGGCTAGAGCTCCTTTGGATTGGGCTGGGTTACCTCCAAGGCTTCTATATGCATGCGGCACTCCCAGGCCGGATGAATATAGTAGCTATAGTATGAGTTAACCTCTAAAATCAAAGGTTGTCGTGAGAGTTTTTAATGTTTTAGGTGTTACAACTTTTGCCCTATTAACTAACTGGCCTCATTTTCGTTGTATTGGAGGTTCAAGGGTCTCATGGTAATGAGGGTTGGTTTTTGTTTTGTTATAGGGAAACTGATGTAAGTTTTTCTCTAACCTTCTATAAGTTTTTTGTTGGGAACTGCGATGTCCCTCTAGTTGTATTGGAGGCCGATTATCGACGTAGTTTGGGCTCTTATTGAGGATCGGGTATGCCCCAATGATCCATGTACAGATCTTTCTTTTGCAATATAATTTTTTTACATTGCATAAAAAAAGTGTCAGTGCCTTGCGATTCCAATCCCTTCTGCTGCTGCTAGTTTCTACATTGTTCTCCAATTACTCTTGCGTCTTCAAGGTTGAACGTCTTAGGTTCTTTGTACAGTACATTTTCTTGACTGCCCTAAACCAGGGTCCTGTTTTTGTTTGGTGTGTGACACAACTCGATTTTCCGACTTCACCCTGTTGTGGTTATGAGATATGGGCAGGAAGAAACCTAAAGACAGTAACTCCTTCGAGGAGCACACGGGGGCTCTAGATGACACCTTGAAAAATCAGAGTATAGATGCTAGGGATGTCTATGCCTGCTCCTAACAGTCAGAAAATTAGTGTAGGATCTAACAAAAGGGAGTCGAAAGCTATGATCGAAACCTTGAAATTCTCCAATACTGGTGACATGCCTTCCAACCAGTCCAACCCTATGCGTAAACCAGTCTGCTTGTCTAGTGAAGAAAACAGGTGCGACTTTGAAATCTAGTAAGGGTATTGCGAATGAGATTATTAATGAAGATTTGTGTGATGATGAAACCTCCTCTGATGGAGATGATATTGATTTGGGTAGTGTTGACACATCTGATTCTAAAGAATGAAGAACTGAGCATACTACAAACTAGGTACTCGAAAAAATGCCCCATCTGACTTTTGCTCTACAGAATGGGACCGTGGGGGACAAAGCCTCAGGTCACCAAGTGGCTAGTGCTCCTAGCAATTCAGATGGTGCCTAAATTAAACCATCTTTTGCCAGTTTATTCCAACACAATCGTGATAGAAATCAGGGGATTCATCTTGAACAAATTTCTGTGGCAGAAGAAGTGACTATCTTGGTTGATGACAGATTGGAGCTTGAGTGGGACTGGGGTTTCTGTTTGGTTGGAGTTTTCACTGGTAGATTTCAAGGTATGAAAGCCTTAGAAGGACTCATCACTTAATGGGGTGTGGGGTGCAAGTTAATCCCCCATGAGGGTGGCTGGCTTGTTTTTAGATTTGAATCAGAGGAGGACCGAACTAATGTACTAGTAGGGGGTCCACACATACTGTTTGGAAAAACCTTGATGCTGAAGAAACTTTTGCCTGGCTTTACGTTCAATTTCCAAGATTTTATGGAGGTGCCACTATGGATTAAACTCCCGAATGTTCCGCTGGACTTATAGACAGCCAAAAGCCTTTCCAAACTTGGTTCCATGGTCAAGAAGACTATCTGTACTGATTTTGGTATGCTCACGTTCTTGTTGAAGTGAATGTATCCAAAAAGCCACTAACCAGCTTTGATGTAAACTTGCCTGAAGGAACTCGGTTTACTCAGTCGGTTATGTATGAAACTTATCTGCATTACTGCTGCACCTGTAAACTATTTGGGCACAATTTTTTTACTTGGAAAAAAACCTAACCTAAAGTGCAGAAATGGGTTCCAAAAGAAGGGGATAAACAAGTAGACAAAAATCAGATTATGGCTAATTCCAATATGGAGAGTGTAAAAACGGTGCCAAGTATTTCGAAACAATCTGTAGCTAATTCAGACTCAGATGTAAGGGGTAGAAAAATGGGTGCACATTCAGCCTCTAAAGATGCAGATATTGTCTAGAATAGCAAGACTGCCCAGCTTAAAGCTTTAAACATGCCTAGTGACTTAGGGAATGTCGTTCAGGTCAAACTAGCCAACCAAAGTGGGTAAGAGTTATCTGTAGCTAAAGGGGCAGATGGTGTGCAGGCTCTTAAGGTCAAAACCCTCAACAAAGGTAAAGTTGTCCTTGTTTCTAAACTTGGAATACAAGCTAGGGAGAAGGGGCGGAATGGTTCAAAGAGCGGTTTGGATGGGCAGAATAGGGAAACTGCTAGATCTTCTAGTAACCTGGCAGGCTAGGGCCCTCCCGCCTGCAGAAATGAATTTGCTTAGTTGGAATGTCCGAGGTCTCAGTACGACCTTGCAACAAAATAGTGTTGTCACTATTGCTCGATAACACAATTGTAAATTCTTATGTCTTTTAGAAACTAAACTTACAGAGAACGGTTTAAAGTAGTTGGTCCATAGTCGCTTTTTGGGATGGGCATTCAACCATAACTTTGAATTGATTGAAAAAGGCCGAATGGCCATTGTTTGGCAACCAACAATCTACTTTTTTAGGTATTGGAGATAGATGAACAACGTTACTCCATAGCTTTACAAAGCGAGAATTTTTGGTGACTTGTATCTATGGATTATATAGTGTGACTAAGCGCTGGGAACTTTGGAATAGATTAATTGGGCTGAATGTGAACACCAGGATACCGTGGGTGATTATGGGGGACTTCAACTGTATTTGTAGAGTTATGGAACGCATTGGTTGTAAACCCCCTACTGCCTACTTGATGAAAGATTTACAGGAGTTTCGAGTGACTTTGGGCCTCGAAGATGCCCCTTCCAGAGGAGAGGTGTTCACTTGGCAGAAAAATCATCTATGGGCTAAACTGGACCGTGGCTTGTTAATAATGCTTGGGCTCTAAAGGATTGGTAATGCTCGGCTCATTTCCTCTCTATGAAAATTTCTTCAGATCACTACCCTGTGGTTGTAGAACTTAGTAAACAGAAGGGGCAGGGAAACAGGTCGTTTAAATTCTTCAATTTATGGCTCCAACATCCCCTCTTCTCGAACACTATCGGCTCCATATGGGACATTCCAATGGTTGGTACTGAGCAGTTTACTCTAGTCTCTAAGCTGAAGGAGTTGAAAAATCCCTTGAAAGGCTTGAACAAAGAAGCCTATGGGCACATTACTAGCAAGGTAAAGGAAGCATAGGAGGATTTTCAGCTGGCCTACCAACACTCCTTGAATAATCCTGCAGATCAGTATTTAACAGGTTTGTTGAATTCCAAAAGAAAACATGCTTTGTTTCTGCAAAAGGTTGAACGAATGTTTTTCCAGCAAAAAGCTAAGTGCATACACCTGATGGAGGCTGACAGAAATACTAGGTATTTTTCAGTTGTGGTAAGGAAAAGGAACAGGATGAATGAAATTAATCACCTCCTTAAAGATGACGGTTCTGAAACCACTTCAATGGAGGAAGTTGCTACTTGCCTAGTCACTTATTACCAGGAGCTCCTTGGTTCCTTAAGCACACGGGAAAGGGTGGACCCCCAGATTGTCAGAAATGGAGAGCTTATAATTTCAAAGATGTGTGACAAGCTGCTCGCTCTAATTACAGATGTGGACATTCGAAGAGCTATATTTGATATTGGGAATGAGAAAGCACTAGGGGCGGATGGGTATACTGTAGCTTTCTTCAAACATCAGTGGGAGTGGGTTGGCTGTGATGTTAGGGCAGTAGTACATGAATTTTTTGAGAATGGGCGACTATTAATGTAACACCCAAATACCCCCTGGGAGGATATGTGGATGCCACCCAAGACAGTACAATCAAATCAGACTAGTTCAC
>JAOSBK010000007.1:18516471-18529176 GCA_027568895.1 Erythroxylum shatona | reverse complement strand
TTTTGCAACTTATATATCATTACCAAAGGACACGTCCTTTGGTAAGTGGAAGAGAGAGGAAAAGGGTCTGTGACCCACTTGAGACCCATTCGAGTAATACCGAATAACCATTATCTTGAGTGCATTTCATAGGACTCAATTAATAAATT
This sequence comes from Erythroxylum shatona, assembly GCA_027568895.1. Classification (NCBI taxonomy): domain Eukaryota; kingdom Viridiplantae; phylum Streptophyta; class Magnoliopsida; order Malpighiales; family Erythroxylaceae; genus Erythroxylum; species Erythroxylum shatona. The sequence continues at coordinate 18,529,027 of JAOSBK010000007.1, read as the reverse complement.
ACATGGGACATTACATAATCTAACAACAGGGAGGAATAGGATAGATGGAATTCCCATTTGCCAAGACCCAACCCATTATTAGTCTTAACAGTAAATTTTAAGTGAATAAAAACATTTTTATTAATATGAAGGTTAAAATAAAAAGCAAAAATTTTAAAAAGTTAATATAAAACTTAAAAAATTTTAATCATATAAAATAAAATTATAATAGTTTTTAATTTTTTTTTATAAAATGTATACAATTATCTAAAAATTTGAAGCTTGAAGCTCTTCCATATATAAAATGATACCGGTCTATATATTGATAAATACTCTATCTCAGTCCTTCCCTTCCATCAATTTCCTCTTTTGTGCCCTCACTTCTCAACACGTCTCTTTCTTTGCTCGCTATTTTTCGTCGCAAATCGAGTATAAAACTCATCAAAGCTATAGCTTAGGAAGTGTATTTCTCGTTAATCATCAGATTCGGCTTCCAAAAGCTTCAGTTATAACTGCAGTGCTCACTTTCCAATTCCAGCTTCCCGTGCATCTGTTTGATGCTCGAATGTGACGGAAGTAAAGTTTTTGTTAAAAATATGAATCTACTTTGTAATTTTATTAAATTCTTTTGTATTTTAAAAATTTTGTGGGAAGTCCTGATTTTTGTTCGAAAATTTTCAAACCCTTATTTGCTAACAGATTTTGTTAAAAACGCTAACAAAACTCACCCAACAACTAGGTCATATAAAGGGATCGAGATTAGTAAAATACAATGATAACATAGGTTCAAAAGATTGATTGATTTTATTAGTTTGTTATATTTACAACATAATCATATTCAATAAGTAACATTAATTTATTATATTAACAAATAATAACTTATTTATTTTATTTATTTTAATATTTATTATTTTAATATAATGGTAAATTAACTCTTTCATTAAATTTTTACTTATTCGCAATACTAATAAGTAAGATGATTAATTTTTCATTTTATTTATAATTCATTTTTATAAATTAGTTGATTTGATTGATTTTTACTATTAAAATCAAATTAAATATATTTTTATTTATATAAATAAATATTTAATCATAAGGATCCTTAAGTAAGATTCTTTTGTAATATGTATGCAAATTAAATACTCTTTATAGTAGCAAGCACTATGACTTTGGTATAATAAAATCACATAGTTTTAAGTGGAGTGTGGTTGCATAGTGACTTTCAACATTTTTTTTTGGATTCGAGGAGACCCCGTAAGTGGGCCAAGCAAGCACTTCTCTCCGAGGGCCCAACTAACGCATCACCTCACAGGCGAGCCAAGCGGGCACACCTCATCATCGAGGGCCCAACTAGCGCTCTACCTATAGTTAAAACCTCGGCTGCCCTAGGCTCTTACAAAAGGGGCTAGCAGGGAATCGAACCTAGGATCTAACCGAAACCAAGCCCCGCTCTCAACCATCTAGCCAAACCCCTTGAGGGCGTGAATTTCAACATATTCCAACTTATTTGCAAAAGTTCGAGATGGAAGGCTAATAAGTATGTTAGGATAATGGATGATCTTATCTTCAATAGAGAAGATGTTATTGAGATTAGTCAAACTAGAACTAATCTCACCATATGCTTTTAAATAAAAGAGCTTGTTGAGTTTAAGACATTTTCTAGATCTCCAGGTAGAGTATAAGAATGAAGGATTATCAACTACCACCCATAGAATCAAGAAAGAGCTATCAGTAGCCCGCACGGGTAGCTTGGTTGGCCATCTAGTTGGCCATCTAGTAGGGTCAATTGGAGCAAGAAAGAGCTATCAGTAAGAAAGAGCTATCAGTAGTGTTCGGTGGAGAGAGTCTCTCACTAGGTGATTCCCATCTTCTAGCTTCTGAATAACTCCTGGCCTTGTTTCGACAACAATACTCGACTCTCTTGGGTAGTGGACGCTTCTTGTAATTCGTCTCCTTAGCTACTACCTCCCGACCTCTTTTCGGTAGGCGTTACAAAAGGTGCGATTAGGATTTTCGATAGGTGAGTGCTAGGATTTTTACGAGCCTGATTGTCTCCTCCTAATGAGAACGATAGAGTCATTCGGTTAGGGCAGTGCTCTCCAGGCCTTGAAAACTAGTCGGACGCATTTTGGTGGGATTGTAGGATCTGATTTGTGGTGTTGTAGGGGTTTCGATTGCTGCTTTCTCCTCAACTCTTTATTGTAGAAGTCCCAGTGGAAACCCTAGTCAGAGGACGATACCAAGAGTAGATTTGTTCACGAAGGTGTGGAGGGTAGTGCTCGCCGACGCTACCTAGCTCCTGCCTAGGGGAACCTCTCCCAGGGTTCCTAACTGGCGATATGGGTCCGAAAAAACTTAATGGTATTGACATTACAGCAGACTGTCTGCGTCCCATGGTTCCATCGAGCAAGCTTCCGATGGATGACAAGGGTTTGCTAGCTAAAGCTCCAAGTGACACCGAGGCCACTCCCACTCAATTGTCTTCAACCAAAAATACATCTCCTGATAGCAATCCAGGTATGTCTATGATCTCTAAACCTTTGTGTGTTACTGAACGTTCCCTTCAGTTGGGGGATGATGTAGCATCCATGATTGAAGTGGAAATAGATTTGGGGAGTAAGGACTCCAGTGAAACTGTGGATAATGAGGAAGAAGTGTTTGATTCTGTGCCGCAAGCCGACTCTGCTCTTTCAGGGGGTGGGAATCCTACGCAGCCATTGCTTGATAAAATGCCGCAAAAGGGGGCTGGGGAAGAAAGTCAAAAGCTGTCCTTTGCAAGCCTTTTCCGCCATAACAAAGATCTTAATTGGGGTCTAAAACTGGAATGTCTGCCAGTGGAGGATATGGTAACTCTTGCTAAGGAAGATGTTATGGAGATTGAACAAGAATAGGGGTTTAGCTTAGTTGGGTGCTTCACGGGGAAGTTTTCAGGGCTGAAGGCTATTGAGAACCTAATGGCAACATGGGCAGTGAAATGTAAGTTGTTACCTTACAGCAGGGGATGGCTAATCTTTCAATTTAACTTCGAGGATGATTGCCTGAGTGTTTTATCCGGTGGACCTTATGTAATGTTTGGGAAAACCTTATTGCTGAAAAAACTCTCACCTGGGTTCACCTTCAACTATAAGGAGTTTATGAATGTCCCAATTTGGATACATTTACCGAATGTTCCCCTGGATGCCTGGACTAAATGGGGGTTGTCGAAAATTGGTTCAAGGATCGGTAAACCCATTTGCACTAACCATATCACTAGCACCAAATCTCGACTAGGTTTTGCTTGCCTGCTGGTGGAAATAGATGTCTCGAAAAAACCTGTCACTAGCTTTGATGTTCAACTGCCATCTGGGAATACCTACCTCCAACTGGTCTACTTTGAAACCTATTCGACGTATTGCTGCTACTGCAACCAATTTCGGGCATTCTCCTTTTGAGTGCAAAGGGAAGCATAAACGGAAGCAAGCATAGGATACCACTGAGGCAAATGCTCCTGCATTAATGGCACAAGGAAAATTGCCTACAAAGAGGAAAGGGCCAAATAGGTTGGCACAGATACACTTACCTTAGGATGGCACCCTTACCTCTAAGGCAGACTTGGGCTCGAATCAACCATTGGTAGGCACAGGTGAAGTGGTTGAGATTAATAGCGAGTTACCCATTCGACCTTTAGACAAGGGAGTAGAGGCACCAGCTAGAGACAACCCTCCTATAGGGACTCTGGATATCCATGCTCAGTCTAATGATACTCCACTCCGCCATCCAGAGGTGGAGGCATGTACTAAATAGATGGGGCAAGTTAAACCATAGAAAAAAATAAGGGGGGGTAACAAAATTAGCAGATCAATCCCAAAATAGCTCCCAGCTTCGGTTAGCACCAAACAATCAGTGCCAGGGAGAGGGGAGTTAACTATGTACATCCACTATATAGTCCTAGTTTGACAGAAACAAGCTGAATCACGGGGGAGGGAATCAAAGGCATGAATCAGCAAAGTTCCCTCAAAGGCAAGTCTGTCAAACATGATATGAATTCAAAGTTGCAATCTCGATCGGATAGTAGATATAGAGTTGCTGTTTACATGAGTTCTGAACCACCAAAAAGGGTAGGAGGGAGCTGCCCTCCGCTCCCTCCTCATCCCAAACCATGACAATACTTTGTTGGAATGTCCGAGGTCTCAACACAGCCTTTAGACAAAAGAGTGTTGTCGCTCTTTTACGATAGCAAAAGTGTAAGATAGCTGGCCTTTTAGAAACAAAACTGTCGATTGAGAGCTTGAACACTATGATGCAACGAAGATTTGGAGGATGGGAGTTTTGTCATAATTTTGATGTCCTCTTGGGGGTGGAATGTGTCTTCTTTGAGATCCGAACTACTACAAGTATAATGTGATTGAGATTGGTGATCAGTTCCTTCCTGTAAGCCTACAGTGCAAAATTTCCTAGCTTACTTTATCCGCTTCTTTTATGTATGGCCTGTATAGTGTATTGGAGTGAAGGGCGTTATAGTAGAAATTAAAAGGACTTCACCTGGATTTCAAGCAACCTTGGCTAATCTTAGGTGACTTCAACTGTGTTTATGCCACCAAAAAAAGAATAGGATGTTGACCCCCTATGGCCTACTTCCTAAAAGATTTGCTGGATTTTCGGGTCTCTTTAGGGTTGGAGGATGCCCTTAGTAGGGGAGAATTTGCACTTGGAACAAAACGCCCTCATGAACCAGGCTTGGTACTCTATGGATTATCACTGCACTGCACAGTTCCTACCCATGAGAACCAATTCAAATCATTGTCCAATAGTACTAGATTTTAACCGATTGAAGCACTCAGGGAATAGTTCCTTTAAGTTCTTCAACATTTGGTTGCAACATCCCCAGTTAGGGAACAAGCTTCGGCTCTGCTCAATTTAGCTTGTGCAAGAAACTGAAAAAGCTTAAACTTCCATTGAAATCCCTAACCTACCATGCCTATGTGAATATAACAGCTAGGGCTACAAAGGTCCAAGAGGAGTTCCAAGTTGCATACAAGGAAGCCTTAGCCAGACCCGAAGATACTCAGCTAAACCAAGTGATGATTTCTAAGAGAAAACAGGCAGATATTTTAATGGAAGTTGAACACCGTTTTTTCCAACAAAAAGCTAAATTCACTCATTTGTTGGAGTCTGATAACAAAAACTAAGTATTTTCACGCGGTAGTGAAAAAAAAGGGAAGCTGAACTCAATGTCTCATATCATCAAAGAAGATGATACCCCAACCACCTCTCTGGATGAAGTGGCAACTTGTTGCTTGCGATTCTACTAAAAACTCTTAGGGACCGAAGCTACACTAAACCGTTTAGATTAGGAAATTATGCACAGTGGTAGGGTGTTGGATGATCGAGCAAAGGGGATTTTGGACGCCTCAATCAGTGATGAAAAAATTAGAAAAGCTATGTTTGCTATTGGGGAGAATAAAGCGCCAGGGTCGAATGGGTATTCATCAGTTTTCTTCACTCACCAGTGGGACAAGGTAGGGGGGATGTAACAGATGTTGTAAAGGAGTTTTTTCACTCAAGTAAAATGCTGAAACAGCTTAACCATGCGATACTTACCCTAATCCCCAAAACAACCTCAGCTCCATGAGTTACTGATTTCAGGCCGATTGCTTGCCTGAATGTGGTGTACAAGGTCATTACAAAAATCTTGAATGAGAGGATGTTGAAGGTGGTGGGGACTATAGTGGATCCTGCACAGGCGACCTTCATCCCTAATCGGACCATGCTTGACAATGTGTTCCTCGCCTAGGAGCTAGTACGGGGTTATCCACGGAAAAGAATCTCACCGAGATGTATCTTAAAAGTTGATATTACCAAGGCTTATGATACGCTTGATTGGAAGTTCCTTGAGCAAATGCTATTAAGTCTGGGGTTCCCACCACACTTCACAGGATGGGTTATGGAATGTGTGCGGACTACTTCCTTCTCTATTTCCATTAATGGGGCACTGTATGGTATGTTTAAAGGATGCCGGGGACTTAGGCAAAGAGATCCTATGTCTCCCACATTATTTCTTCTCGGGTTGGAATACCTTTCCCTACTCCTAAAAAAGACAACAGCCACTCTCCCTTTTAATCATCATCCAAAATGTAAAAGACTTGGAATTACTCACTTTGCATTCGTGGATGACCTCATGCTCTTTGCCAGAGGAGACCAACCTTCTTTGGGCATTCTAGTAGATGCCCTGAATGCCTTGGAAAGTGGCATGGTTGAGGATGAATGTGACAAAATCCAACATCTACATTGCTGGTGTAGAAGGCTATGAAAAGGAATCCCTAAGGCAAATGGTAGAGTATTCCTTAAGGGAGTTTCCAGTCCGCTACCTGGGGATTCCACTGACCCCAATGAAGGTTTTGGTTTCACAATTTTTAGTGCTACTTGAAACTGTTGAAAGCTACCTTAACTCTTAGAAAGGTCAGTCACTTTCTTATGCAAGTAGATCGGAGCTCATAAATTTTGTTATCCAAGGAGTGCTCACCTTTTGGTTATAGGCCTTCCCTATTCCTGCCACAATCTTGGATCGGATCACAGCCATTTGTAGATTATTCTTATGGGGCGGCAAGCATTTCAGAGTGTCTTAGGATAGCATATGTACTCCTAAAGTCGAAGGGGGTATGGGTCTTAAATGTAGTAAAAAAGTGGAACAATGCGTTATTAGCTAAGGTCTTGTGGAATATTCATGCAAAAGCTGACTCCTTGTGGGTATGGTGGATTCATGGAGAATACTTATGGATACTTCCATTTGGGACTGGGTTCCCCACACCCGGGACTCCCCTCTGTTAAAAAAGCTAGTTAATATCTGGGATGAATTGGTGGTTAAATTGGGTGGTAGAGATGCAGTTGTCTGGGGTATGCAAAAGTTTTGTGTCCAAGACTGCGTTTCTTATCAGAAAACATCACTTGGTTAAGTCTACAAGCTAGATTACCTACAAAGGACAATTTATTATTCTTGGAGCTTGACAGATCTTGTGGCTTCTACATGCTAGAAGCCGAATCCATTCCCCACCTTTTCTTCAAATGCCCCATCACAGGGGAAATTTGGAATACAATACGGGATTGGCTAGGGGTCCACCGTTCCATGTCTACTCTTACTAGTGCTATCAAATGGATTCGTAAAGACTTCCCAGGAGCTCTCATCAAAAGTAAAGCAGTCCGCCTTGCTCTTCTGAGCACCATTTACATGATCTGGAAATCACAGAATGCAATTCAACTAGAAGGGGCCACAATCTCGAGTGTAGAGATAGTGGTAAAAATTAAAATTGTTATGTATAGGATACTGTACAAGCTATACCCACTTGAACAAATTCACTTCTAATTTTACTGGTTGCATGGGGGATATGGGTACTTTCTTTGCTATTTTTAGAGCCTGCTACTCTCAATTTTGTAAGGGGCGATTGTAATGGAGGGGTAGTCTTTAGCCGACTGTAGGAGTTTCTTCCCCTACCTTCTCTCAGTTGTTAAGGGGATAACAGATAGATTTTTCTCCAAAGGGTGTACTGGGGGGCCGGGTATTTTTTTCTATTGGACACTTTGTATTATTTTGAAGGGTGTGGGTATACAAACCCCCTTCCCTAGCTGTTTGGGGTGTAAAGGGGGACTAGGGGGCTATTAGTGTATTACTTTTGATGTATATTTTTATGCTGTCTTACTCTTGAGTTTTTATGTTGGTAATGCATCAAGTAGGTGTGGTACCAAGTGCCAAATGGAGAAGGCTGCTCTAGCTGTCAGCTGTATGTGCACCAACCCCTCCCTTCGGTGGACTGAACACATTTAGGGTGATCCTATGCACCATTGGATGATGAGAATACATTCTCCAACTTGCTCGATGAATCCCCCGGATGCACAGACGACCTGAGCCTACTGATTTGGTTGTACCTACAGCAACCTCTAAATATCAACTAGGCTAGAGATCCTATGGACTGGGTTGGGTTACCTCCAAGGCTTCTATATGCATGTGACACTCCCAAGCTTGGATGCATACAACAGCTTTAGTATGAGTTAACCTATAAAATCAAAGTTTGCCATGAGAGTTTTTAATGTTTTAGGTGTTACAACTTTTGCCCTCTTAACTGACTAGCCTCATTTTCGTTGTATTGGGGGTTCAATGGTCTTATGGTACTGAGGGTTGATTTTGTTTTTTTATAAAGAAACCAATGTAAGTTTATTATCTCTAACCTTTTAATAGATTTTTTGTTAGGAACTGTAGTGTCCCTCCGATTGTATTCGAGGACAACTATCGATGTAGTTTTGGGCTCTTATTGATGATCAGGGTATGCCCCAATGATCCATGTACAGTTCTTTCTTTTGCAATATAATTATTTTACATTGCATTAAAAAATGAAAGAGCTATCAAAAAGATCGATGGAGAGCCTCTCTCTCTAGGAGATTCCTTACCTAGATTCTGATCACTCTCAGACATCTTTTGAGCTCTTCTCTTTGGTCTCTTCGACTCAACTCTATACTCTATCCAATTCTTGCGCACTGTTGCTTCAATTGGGCTTTGGTCCCATTGCTTCCTTCTTACACCAACGCCTCTACCTTGTGGGGTTCTGTCCGACCCTGAACTAGCACAGGGTTTTGCACAATTTGTGAGGCTCTCATCAAGTCTCCATACTGTGGGGCACCTACATTGCAAAGTATTGGTGGCCCCCTTCTAGGCGGCGATATCCCCGATGATTTCGAAGGTGGGTGAACTACCTCCCCCAGCTCCAAGAGTCCTTGAATAGGGTTTCAGGGTATCCCCATGGGTAGGAAAAAACCTCAGGGAACAGACATCACTGCTATATGTCTCGACAACTAGACGATGAATAGGTAGCCCAACTTGGACAGCAAATCGTCCCAAACTAATCGGGGTTCTCTCCCCCATGTTCAGGTAGGAGCGCAAAAGCCTTCCTCCCAGGTATGTCCTCAAACTCGAACTCTTTGTGTGTTTCTGCCTTGCCTCTTCTGTCAGGGGATGACGTAGCATCCACGACTGAAGAGGATATCGAGTTGGGAAGTAAAGATACTGTTGAAGTGTCAGAGAAGCCGACTTCTGTGAACAGGTTGAGGGAAAATCTGGTACAGACTCTATCAGGACACCCTGTGGGACAGTCTGCACACAATCTGTTTTATAAATTGACTAAATGATGCACTGCACTTAGTGACAGTGACTCTAGTGAGGCTCAATCTATGTCTGATCAGGCCAGTGACAATCCAGCTTCTCGAGGCCAGGTCAAATAGAAATTGAAGCAAGTTACTAATAGGCACGGACTGGAAATTCAAAACCTTCCTACGCCAGTCTTTTTAGTGATAACCATAAACCTAAAAAAAGTATGTCTTTGGGGTTCTTGGAGGTTGATGATGAAGTTGTGTTTGAGGAGGCAGATGACATGACAGTTGACCAGTAGTTTGGTTTCTGTTTAGTAGGCTGCTTTACTGGCCAATTTTTGGGGATGAAGGCGCTTGAAGAACAAATGAACAAATGGCAAATGAAGTGCCAGTTCGTCCCCCATAGCCGAGGTTGGATGATTTTTCAATTCAACACTGATGAAGATAGGCTGAGTGTGCTCTTAGGCGGTTCTTATGTCATTTATGGCAAGACCCTCCTCCTAAAACAACTCACCTCGGAATTCACCTTTGATCGTCAAGAATTTATGGAAGTCCCTTTGTGGGTGCAGCTGCCCAATGTGCCTTTGGCTTTTTGGCATGAGCGCGACCTTTCAAAGTTAGGATCTCGTCTGGGTAGACCGATGTGTACTGACAAAATTACCCATATGAGAATGGGGCTTGGATATGCGAGGCTTCTTATGGAGGTTAATGTGTTGAAATAGCCAGTCACCCATTTTGATGTGCATTTACCGTCTGGGAAGCGTTATACCCAGCTAATTAAGTATGAATCTTACCCCTCTTACTGCTGTCATTATAGAAAATTCAGACACACCTTGTTTCTCTGCAAAGGGTAGTAAAAAGAGTAGGACGTGGTGCTTGATGAACCCAATACAGCTGAATAGGGAGGGAAGGATAAAGCTATAGGGAAGGACAGCAGGCCACAAAGGGACTTTCTCCCGAGGCAGGGGGGGGGGGGGGGGGGAACAAGCGGAAGGATGCTGATTTAGTAAAGGGAACTTCTTCAACTCCCTCTACTTCCCAAGATGAACCTTCACCAGCTGTTGGAATTAAGGGGACCATTAGGGGTCCTAGAGGCACATGTGGTGGGGAACTCCCTTGTAACTACAGGCCCAGTTGTACATGTCTTGCAAACTTCTAACTTGCTCATGTCCAATTCTTCTCTCGAAGACTGCAAAATGCCTGCCTCCTACTTTTAATGTTAGGGCAGGGGAGCACCCAGCCATAGGGGCAAGATTAAGAATCCGAAATAGTATAGGGGGAAGCAATCTCACTTACTCGGAGTTTAGGAACAGAGCAATTAAAATTGAACACCCAGGCTCGATTGGAAATTAGGCAACTGAATCAGATGGGGGATAGTTCCACTTCCGACCGGTGTGGAGCAGATCCTCATACGGCGAGTAAAGGTGATGCGAAAAAATTATTAAGTAGGCAAAGTGGCACTCGAGGGAAAGCTAGTGTGTTATCTAAAGAGGAGGCTGCCTCTAAGCCGAGAGGAGAATGGCAATTTTGGGTTGCAATGCATTTTAGCTCTGAAAAGTTGAAAAGGGTAGGAGGGAGTTGCCCTCCTCTACCCAAACTATGAAATTGTTATGATGGAATGTCCGACCCTCAACACTACCCCAAGAAAAAAGAGTGTTGCTTCACTCTTGAGGCAACACAATTGTCGGATTACAGGTCTTGTTGAAACTAAACTTTCGGAGTCTAGCCTCCAGCTTATGATGGAGCTTCGATTTAGGGGTTGGAATTTCTGCCAAAATTTTTTATCATCACCCAGATGGCAGAATGTGTCTTATTTGGGATCCGTAGTATTGTGTATGCAATGTCCTTGCAATCGGAGACCAATTCATCCATGTTGAAGTCCATTGCAAAATCACTCAACTCTTATTCTTTGTTTCTTTTGTTTATGGTCTGTATCGAGTGACTGAACGGAGGGCTTTATGGCAGTCTCTCCATAATGTCAACTCTGACTATGAGAAACCTTGGTTAATCCTTGGTGATTTTAACTGTGTTTGTGCGGCTAGAGAATGCCTTGGATGTCAGCCCCCTTCTGCTTATCTACTAAAGGATTTGCCAGATTTCCAGGTCTCCCTTGGGCTGGAGGATGTTTCTAGTCGTGGGGAATTCTTTGCTTGGAATAAAAATATGTTATGGGCGAAACTTGACTGAGTTCTTCTCAACCAAGCTTGGAGCATGACTTCGTTCCATTGCACTGCCCACTTTTTACCTATGCGACCTGATTCGAACCATTGCCCCTTTGTGGTGGACATTAGCCATATGGAGATAGAGGGAAAGAAACCCTTTAAGTTTTTTAATATATGGTTGTGCCACCCCTTGCTATCATCTATCATGGAGAGTGAATGAAGTCGAACGATGGAGGGCTATGCGTAGTTTATAACGTGCAGAAAATTACAGGGGCTGAAAGGAAGCTTTAAGCTGCTCAACTCCCAGGCTTTCGGCATTTTGGGAAAAGTTCGACTTGCTCAGTTGGAATTTCAAACCGCTTATAATGAGGCTATCGACCATCCGGATGATTTGGTATTGAATCAGGAAATGATAAGGAGAAGGAAGCATGCGGGTTTCTTAGTGGAGGCAGAAAGACTTTTTTATTACCAAAAAGCAAAGTGCACCCATCTCATGGAGGCCGATAAAAACACTAAATATTTCCATGCTATTGCAAAAAAGAGAGCAAAATTCCATTACCCACATTGTTAAAGATGACGGTACCCCTACCTCTTCTTTATCTGAAGTCACCCACTACTATTTGTCGTATTATAAAGGACTTTTGGGATCGGTGGATGACCTTGTCATCCTTGATGAGGATATTGTAAGGACTGGCCCTCTTCTGGATGAACCAGTTAAGCAGATTCTCATTTCCCCTATTGGCGAAGTAGAGATCAAGAGGGCTTTGTTTGATATTGGTGAGAATAAAGCTCCGGGACCGGATGGTTTCTGCTTGACCTTTTTTAAACACCAATGGGACAAGGTAGGTAGTGATGTTATAAGGGCAGTTCAGGAGTTTTTCACTTCTAGCAAACTCCTCAAACAGATAAACCATGCTATCCTAACCTTAGTACCAAAATCCTCTACTGTCACTATAGTTACCGACTTCCAGCTGATTGCATGCCTCAATGTCGTCTATAAAGTTATTACCAAAATCTTAAATGAGTGAATAAGGTAGGTTGTGGGAAAGATAGTTGACCCTACCAAGCCGCTTTTATTCCTGGGCAAAACATGCACGATAATGTGTTTCTCGCCCAGGAACTTGTACGTGGCTTCATTAGAAAATGGATCTGTTGGACCCCGATCTTTGAGTGAAAATTTACATGAGTAAAATGAAATTTGAGAAGTGTTTTTGTGTATGTATAGTGTCATAGATGATTTAAATTAAATGATATGGATAAGAAAAGAAATGATTTGATTTTGATATCTTTGGAGTTTTGAG
>JAOSBK010000007.1:18479144-18498197 GCA_027568895.1 Erythroxylum shatona | reverse complement strand
TCCATAATTTTCAAAGGTAACTCCTAAATTCACCAACATATACAAATACGATATTTTCACCAATCACTAATATTTCCTATGTAAAAACGTCCATAACTCTAAAAATTCATAGATCAATCCAATTATACCCAGAATTATTCATGAATGCATGTACAATTATTTTCACGTGCAAATTCGTTCACTATTCATGTATAAGTGTATGGTATTTTTCTGCATGAACATGGAAATGCATCTCTAACTCCCATTAATCACTCACATTTACTATTCTAACCCTCCCACAAGTAATGGGATGTTACACAGATGCTTCGCACATGAACAACCATCTTCTTGAAGCAAATATGTTTCTTGGGATGAATACTCCTTTAACACAGGTTCGATACTTCAACAGGAACTACACCATTCAAACTCCTATATGGCCGAGGTCCTCCCATTCTTCATCCTTTTGTTCAAGGTGAAACTCACATCGCAGAATTGGAAGAACAATTACTAGCTCGCGATGATATGCTAAAACTCCTAAAGGAACAGTTACTAAAAGCTCAATCTCGCATGAAAGCTCATACCAATGCCAAACGTTGAGAAATTTCTTTTGAAGTAGGTAATGCAATTAATTTTCGCATTTAGCCATTCAGACAACGATCTTTAGTGAAACGAAGATATGAAAAATTATCTCCTCGTTATCTTGGGCCTTATACTATGAAATACCGTGTAAGGCTTATGGCATATGAGTTAAATCTACCTCACACTTTCAAAGTCCATCTTAACTTCCATATGTCCTTATTACGACAAGCGCAAGGACAACTTCATACCATACCACCAGTTGCCTTACCTATTGTAGAAAATTAGGAGATAGTTGTACAACCTGTCAACATCCTAGCTCACCGTTGGGTACTACAATCAGGTATCCCTACTCTAGAATTGCTTGTGCAATGGTTAGACTGTCCTCTAGAAGATGCTTATTGGGAGAATTATGATCTAATGATTGGATAGTTTCCTAGCATTCGCCTTGAGGACAAGGCGAGTTCCCCATAGGACTCTACCACCCTTGAGGACTTATTATCAAAGGAGGAAACATGGAAATATTGAAGGTGCTAAAGAAAGTTGAAGAAGTCAAGGATCACGTCTAAGGCAGTGAAAAGATTTAAGAATCACGTCATAACAGACATGCAGGTATTTGCTGATTTATTTCCTTTATTTTTGCAATCAGTTAGCAATTAGTTATTTTCAATTGCCATTGTTAGTTATAAATAATTGTAATCAATTACATTTGAGACATGAATACAATTTAAATTCTCATACATTTGGAGCTTTGTCCTCTCAATATGGACTATTCTTACATTTACAAATTGAAATACTAATGACTACTAACACCCCATGTCTGAAGAAATGCCATGCATTAAGAAGTGGGCTTGTTCATGAAGCAGAAAATATACCATCCTGCACACCACAAAAAAAGAAACGTGAATGATTGTCAGGTTTCACTACTCCAATAGCTTATGAAGATTGCTCCAGTACGCGATGGTTACAGAATTTAACCGCCAAGTCCTATAACCACCTTAGTTTTAGCATATTGTTTCCTCCCTGTTTGAAACCATTTACAATGCCTCAGTTTCCTTGGGTTGACACTTCTATTTGGTCTACACTTTTAAGAAAAGCAGCAAGCAAATCTCCTAAAATAATGCATCCTCTCCAGTCAACATATGCAATCATCAGAAAGAATTATCTTTTGCATTGATTTACCACCCGAATTAATGGAAATAGGCTGCTTGGATGGTTGCAGGATCCTAGCTGCCCCTACAACTCGGGCTTTGCAGAAAGAAAGGGAACTTTTCTGTATTTGGATTAAGGAATTATAAAACAGATAGTCAACATATGCTTGTCAGCTTCTTCTGAATGAAGTGATTAATTTAGTTCCTTTATTGTGATCTGCACAAGATGTTCTTTCGAAGGCAAATGCAAAATAAAAGGGCACATAATATCTGTTCAACAAAAAAAACTGGTTTAGCACGCAATACTCACATCTTTCACAACGAAATGGTCCTCAAAACTCAACAATGGCAACAACCATCTCAATGCAAAGAGAGGCCAACCATGCCCCCCGTTAGCAGAGATGCAATCATCTGCAGAGTGCAAATATTCTTGAAAAATACACAAATAAAGAAACTACGATAAATTAAAGCTAGATTTAGTTTAAACAGGATGGGAAAGCGTAAAAAGCTTTTCTACCTGTAGCTTGTACAAATATTCTATGCGTGACAAAGGACTGCAATAAAAAGAAACAAGCAAGGTAAAAACGTCCATACTAGATTAGAAAAAAAGCAATAGAATTGCTTGATAAAATAGATATCATCATGTGGGATGGTCCCAAGCACGGTACTAACTCTAGGAATATGAAGATTTTTCATCAGAACAATGTCACCTGCTTAACAAAGTTGAAATTCCAAATATAAAATAAATCAAAATGTAAATTTTGATTACCAAAGATGAACAATTAATTGCTGCTTCTATTCTGTGCAACATTTTCTTACAAAATTTGATAGGTAATTTAAGGTTTAAGCATACACTGAAACTACCAAAATACTAGAATCTAGCTGTATTAATTGCAAACTCCTTTATTTACCATATTGAAAGTATTGCTGTTCTAGCACAAATTTCAGTTAAAGTTAATGCACTGATTCTTGGCTCTTTCAATTTTGTTTCTACCCGTGCAGATTGTTAGATTCCATAAATAGACCTGAGAATTCTAAGCATAAGCCAGGATATGCTATTGGAATAAAACCCTGATTTATGTTTCCTTCTTGGTGTGCATACATTACTCCCCATCATAGAGTATATATCTTCCTTTTCAGTGTACAGCTAATAGGCCCTACCAGTGTTATAAATAGAGCTATATCTAGCACAATTTTGATAATTAGAATCCAAGCATTCATCTCAAATATTCTCTGTTCACTCATTATTGATTCCACAGATTGATAATACTAATATCAGACAATGACTTTTTGATAACAGCATCCTCTTGTAATACATACTGACCTTTTGAAAAATTATATAGGAAGGTTGGGAAATTGCAGAAAACAGATACAATTGAATGATTTCTTATTAACTAGGTTTCAGAAGGCTAATACAAATTACCAATAATATGCAAATATGGGACACCCTATAGGATATCTAAGACATATTCCTTTGTAGTTAACCAAAGAAAATAGATATTCCTTTATAGGATGAAAAGATAATAATACTCTCTCACAAACAGAATGACAACACTTGATGGACATACAAATATTATATACTTATACAAACCTAATAAACAAGTACCTGCCAAATAGAAGGCATATATTCACGGTATGGCAGCTGCTGCTTATCATTTGTTATGTTAGATGAAACTGAGGTATCTACTGAAAGTGACCTTTTGTGATATCTGTTGAAAAAGAATCAGCAGCTCAAAATCTTTAAGTGTTTGATTAGGGAAACAAAATTGGAACAGGATGCTGAATGGAACAGCAAATGTTTATGCACAGCAACTAACTAGGTTGATCATATATTATTTTGAAAAGCCCCCTCATGAAGGCACAGACAAAACAGATCCAGAAACAAGTTGTTGGGTGAAGATGATCATATAGCATTCAAGGTTTTGATATACGTCAAAAAGCAACTCAAAGCCAAAAGCTTAAGCTGTTGGGTGAGGCCTCAATAATAGATCATATAGCATTCCAACATAACCAAATTAAATGCAAGATCCGTGCACAATTATTCTCAAATTACCTACCTTCGATCATGAACAAAGAGATGAACATCATGGATGAAGTGAAGTCTATAGTTCCATGACCTAACTGCTACATATATAAATGCAGTCAATCACCTAGGAACGGAAGATTAGGATAGTGCATAAATCATAAGAACACTCTTCAACCTTGTATAACATTTGGAAAAAACCAGTCCATGGAAGTATTAGACTCCAAGTACGAGAAGCTCTTTAAAGCATGATAAAATATGTACTGATACACAGTGTAATTGGTCATGTACTCAAAGATACAGTACATCCATTGACCAATAAAACAGTAATCATATTAATGATTGTACAGCACCCACATCACATTACTTTTCTTTTTTGTGATCTTTTGATAGTATCGTAACTGAACACTAATGTGCTGACGTTTGGAGCTCAGATACTTACTTTTTACTGTAATTTGCTGCATATATATCCCCCATAATGGTTGCTTTTGTAGTGACAACAAGAAAAGGATGCAGCAGAAGAAGCTTTTTGATCTCCTGAACAACATTTGCAAACACATTTTGTAGAGAAAGGCCCTTCCTACACATTAAGCACATAATATGTCAATAACAGATTCAACAAACATGGTAAGATATTTGGATAATCATTCTGTGTGCATTTGCAAGCATAGTATCAGAATTGAATATCTGATGATCATGCTTTAAGTAGGAGTGTTAAAATTTTCTACCTAATCCATTCTTAAGTGTTATCCAATAACTTAAAGGTTGAATGGCTGGTCTTTCCATGTGTCATTCAACCTTTTATAACAAAGAGCTCCAAAGTATATAAACATAGGTACTATAATCTTTTATTAAGACTGGATTTCAGTAACAGCATAAGAGATGCAGACCTTTGCTTTATTCACACTTTCGGCCCAACAGGTTTAAACATGTAAAAAGACATTTTAGCATTGTATATAATCCATTATTTTACAGGAGAACAATGGTATGACATAAACTACATGAACGGCTCAATATGGTGCTAAAAGGTAAGCAAAGGAGACGAAGAGGTCCCAAAGTGAATCGAGACAATAAAATGAAGTTTGATCAACATGCATGTTTACATTTTTAACTTTGATTGGTAGCTATTATATTCATTAAACAACCAGAATCAGACTTGGCCGGTAAAGTAGTACCTTTGAAAGTTTACCAACGAAGGCAACAGAAGCAGAAGAAGGAATGAGGAATAGTTTATGGCTGTCTTTAGTTTATATATTTTGTATTAGTTACTGCCATGTGTAGCAGGGCAGTTATTATGTTTGAAAAATTTATTGTGCGTTTAAATCTGAAATTGCTACTTTTTAGGAGGGATATCTTCGGCAGTTCTATCTGTAAACTTTAAAGGCAATTTGTGACAGCAATAAGAAGTTAAGGAGTATTTCAGAAAAGTTGTTGAGTACTTTTACTCTTGGAGCTCGTTGGGTTCTCTCTAATGAGCACAACTTATCATATTGTAGAAAGAGGTCATAAAGAAAGGAAAACTCAGAAATCTGCTGAACTACAGCCAAAATTCATTCTTACTAGGCCTATAACCAGATCTAGGGGGACTTGATCATACCACTTGCTGTTTCTGACAAACTGCACATTATTACAGTTGAACCTAGATAATAATATGGGCTGAACCTAGATAATAATATATCTTTATCACGTTTAAGGGTTTAAATATCCTATACTGGAATTGTATATTTGTCCTATTTTAGAATATTAGCAATATATTCTACTTCCCTACTATTTTAAGTAGATGAGATGGAACTAGTTAATAAATGATTCTTACTCATTCAGCAGTAGATTCAACAAAACTCTATATTCACATAAACAAAACCTTAGAAAAAAAAGAACTGTTATATGGTCTAAACAGTTCATGCTGTGTTACTGTTCATGATGAACCATATCATAGTATTATTGACACTAACATAGAGAATTATTTGTTTTGGTTCATTTTGAAGATATTTGTTATATAAATTGATCAAGTCATCAACCCAAAGAACAATTTCAATAGTGACAACTTGAGAAATTGGATGTATGTCTTGGAAACTCATCTCAAGCAAGAGTCTTATAGTGAGGGTTGCAAACCCAGATGAATGGATGAGTTGTTTTTGTTTTTTGTTTTTAATGTTGATTAGGGGTAACTGTCATAATGTTATTGGACTTTATTTTTTTATCAATTTGAAGAATTCTAGTTCTTTTCCTCAGGTTTTCTGATTTTGACAGGATACCAAAGTAGCTTCACATAGAAATTATTTTTAACAAGTTTAGGCAATTATAATACTTAAATACTCCAACTTCGCATTATCTTGTTAAGCATCTTATACTATCTTGTTAAGCATCCTATGTAGAAGTACTATTTAGGTATCCCACATTGAAAACTTTTATGTATTATAATAGTAACTTTATCTTACGTTGCCCTATAAATAATTGGGCTGAAACCTAGTTAATCAAAGAATTTACTCCACTCATTCTTTCTCTCTTTTAAAACGCATTCCTGAATTGAGTGTCAAATTTAGCTATCCAAAATGTCCAAGTTTCTTGTTCAAAATGCAACCCTATCCCAAGGCAAGAAGGGAAAGCACTAAAAATGTACTTGTCATCACTTATGGCCCGTGCATATGTGGGAAAACATGATTATTTTAGAATTTTTGTATCTTTCTAGAAAGTTAAGACATCCTATGATCATGGGATCTGATTATTTTTGTTTGCTTTTTAGTTACTAAGGTAACTTGTATATAATTGACCCTCTTGTACACTTGTAAACAAGCAATTTAAAAAATATTCTCTCAAATATCAAGTCCTATCATGGCATCAAAGCTCTAAGGCTTTGAATTCCTAAGAAAAATCAATCTAAGTGTCTAGCTTTCATTGTTGATAGACTTGTGATTTTTATTAGCCTTCATTGTCAATGATTTTTTTCTTTAAACAATTAGTCTTAATTGCCCAAAGATAATTTTTTTCATGGAAATGTCGGCGATAATAGAAGCAACCACTCTAACACATTCAGAGGAGACTATTCAATATCAACATCTCGAAGAATTACAAAATATCCAAACTACATATAAGTTGAATGGAAAAAATTAGCACAAATGGTCTCAACTCATTCACACCATATTAAAAATGAATGGAAAGTTCAATTATCTCATGAATATGGGGCCAAAACGATTATTAGGTTGACGTAAGGGATGAAGAAGATTCTATGATTACACCGTGGCTATGGAACTCTACGAAGCCAGAGATTAGTGACAAATGTATGTCTTGGCCACTGCTAAGGATATTTAGGATGCACTCTAATAGAAGTATCCAAGACTATAAAAGTGAATTAAGTGAACAAGGTCAAGGTAAAGACTATAACTGCAAAATAAGGGAGTAGGATGGCTCCTGAATATGCCAATCAATTGAAAATCCTTGTGACAAGAGCTTGACCACTACAGGGTTTTGAAAACTAAATGTCCAAAGGGTGCGTTTTGACCAAGTGAGAATCCAAATTCTTGGAAAGAATAAAGTTCCATGTTTTAATGAGATTGTGGCCTTAGTTTGTGAATAGGAAAATATAAAAAACATGACGCTTGAACCGTAAAATATAGACAACTCAGCTACGGTGTGAAAAATCCCAGAACTGTGATAACCCATGGTATACTTATTGTAAGAAGGCATCGTACATGTAAGAAAGTGATGGGAACTCCGTAGAAAACCTCCAAGCGGAGTGTGGGATAAAGAGGAGATTAACCGAGAAAAGATGGTCAGGCCATATTACTACAATTACACAAAATGAACACCTTAAAAGTTAGGTGGTTGTAACCAAAAAGAGGTCGAGAGGGCAAGATCTTTTATTGACAACCTTGATCAAAGATCTTTTATTGACAACCTTGATCAAACCTTCAAGTACTTCTTTTTTGGCATATTCAGTTGAGTTTCCACTCTTTATTGGATTAAATGTGTTGGGAACAACTTTTGCCAACTCATGGATTATGGATTCAGAAACTACTGGTCATATGACCTACTCACCAAACCCTTTCCTTTAACATACTCCTAATGTCCAAATGGTAGAAAGATAGTCACAGATGATGGTTTATTAACCACCATAGCAGGCATAGGAGATATAAAGACCAATCTATTACTGACCTTAAAAAAGTTCTCCATATCTCTAAATTATCTACAAACCAGATCTCTATCAACAATCTCACTCAAAATTTGAATTGCTATGTGATTTTCCATCATAATTATTGTGTATTTTAAGACAAGGATTTGGAGAAGATGATTGGATATGTTAAGAGTACAGGATTGCCTTTACTCCATTGAAGAATTGAACCTATCAAGCAAGATTAAGGGCAATTTATCTCACTCCTTTCTTTTAGAATCATTTTCATTTAATAAAGAGAAAATCTAGCTCCACCATCACCAACCTAGACATCCATCCTTTGGAGTCTTTAAATTTTGTTTCTTTCTTTATTTAAGGGTCTCAATGTTGACTATTTTTATTATGAAGTGTGTAACACAAACAAGTATCTTTTTCAATTAGTAATCAGAGAAGTTCTATCGGTTTTACCTCATTCACATGATATTTGGGGCTCTATTATTGCTAATGTTTCTGAGGGAAAATGGTTTATTTCTTTTATTGATGATTGCATTCGTGTCACATGGATATTTTTACTCAAACACAAACCTAGTCTTAGTACTGTCCACCCAAACTTTTGTTCCATGATTAAAAATTAATTTGGGGTCAATATCAAAACGTTTAGCCTATTAATGTTAAGGAGTATTTCAATCAAATCATAAATCCATACTTTCAAAAAGAAGGAAATTGTACATGAGTCATCTTGTGGTAATAATTCACAACAAAATGGGGGTAGAATGGTCACTTCTTTGAATCAACTTGAAATGTATAAAAATCCTTTTGAGGGGAAGTAAAACTTACACCTATTTATCTTATAAACCACTTGCCTTCAAAAGTACTGCATTTTAATAGTCCAATGGAAATCCTCTCAATATTTTATCTTGATCTACAAACTACAAATAAACCATTTCTAGCGTAGTTCGGTGTGTCTCATTTGTTCGTGTTCATAGCCAAAATCATGAAAAGTTAAATCCAAGGTACTGAAAAGGCCTTTCTATGCTATTCTTCAACTAAAAAGGATACAAGTATTACCACCTTCTGTCAAAAAAAAAAAAAAAGGGACTAAGCAGATGTTATTTTCAATGAACACGGGTCTTATTTAACCACTCCTTATTTTCAAGGGAGAATTCAACAATAAAAGATAAGGATAAGGGGATCACATGGATGCGCCATCTTCCTCTAATCCTATATATGAACTTAGACATTAAAATTAACAAGAAAAAGCAAATTCTACCCTTAAGAATGTGGGATTCAACAAGGTGTATTAAGGAAGAAGACAGGAATTCCTAAATTATGCAAGTCCAATATTTCAACCCGAATCTTGTGAATAAGGTAACAATTTCTAAAGCATAGTGAAACTGAATCTCAATTGAACAATAATAATTAAGATCTTTCCATTACTATTAGAAAAGGGATTATGAAATATACCAAACACACACTATATCCTCTTGCTCATTCCTTTCTTTCAAAAGTGTTTCACCATCTCATTAAGCCTTCCTTGTTGGCCTAAACACTAGTGTCATCCCTAAAACCTTATCTACATAAAAAAAATAAAAATTGGGAGTTGGTGAAACTATTGGTTGGAAAGAAACCTATAATTTGTAAATAGGTGTACACAATGAAGCATAGTATAGATGGGTCAACTGAAAGGTATAAGATCATATTAGTGGCTAAAGGTTATACCCAAACTCACAGAATTGACTACCTAAAAACTTTTTCTATAATTGCAAAGATTAACATTCTTAAGAGTTCTCTTATCTTTGGCAACTAACTATGATTGGGAATCGCAACGAGTTGATGTCAAGAATGCATGTTTGTAGGAAGCTCTCGAGGAAGAAACCTACATGGAAGTGCACCAAGTATAATTTGGCTACTCAAATCATTTTTAAGTTGAAGAAGGTCTTCTATGGATTGAAACAATTGCCATAAGCATGGGTTGGGGAGATTCGCAAAAGTAATGATGGCTATACAATCATATGTTCTTCATCAAATACTCACCTTCAGGGAGAGTCTCAGCACTTTTAGTATATATTGATGACATAATAGTCACAAGGCATGAAAACAAGGAAAGACAGTCTCTAAGTCAACATTTTGCTAAGAAGTTTGAGATCAAAGAGTTAGTTAAGCTGAAATATTTCCTCAGAATTTAAGTAGCTCACTCTAGGCATAGTATTTTTATCTTCTTATAAAAGTATGTTACTGATCTCCTAAGGCTATGCTTGGTTGGATGTAAGGTTTTTAATGGAATGGAATGGTTTATAATAGAATGAAATGTGGATGTAATATCAGAAAATTGTTGTTTGGAAGGGATGGAAGGGTTCATAATGTAATATAGTATAATGTTGTTTGGAAGAAGGATTCATAATGTAATATAATGAAATATTGTTTATCATTTTACATTCTATCATAAACTTCCCAAATCGGAGGTAATTTATTTTTACTGTTTAGGATGGAATGAGATGTAATGTGAAACCCTCCCCTTCCATCCTATTCCACTCCATTCCACTATAAACCCTCCTCTTAAACAATGGAATAATATTACAATCCATTCCTTTCCATTAATAACCACTCAGCCAAGCATAGCCTAAAAGAAAAATGAAAGACAACATGGAAACTAGAAAATACTCTTATAGACTCAAACATTAAACTTGAAGAGGTAGAAGAGGATGTTGCAATAGATAGGGAAATGAATCAATGCTTTGTAAGAGGCTCATTTATCTCACACATGACCAAACATAGCATATGTAGTGAGTGTGATAAGCCTCTTCATGCATTGTCTGAAAGAAGGCAACTTACTGAGTATTGCAGTATCTCAAAGGGACACTAGGAAAAGGTACTTCGTTTAAGAAAAATGGAGGTCTAGTACTTGAGGCATACATAGATGCTAATTATGCAAGATTGATTGCTGATAAGAAATCGACTTTATGATATTGCACCTTTCCTAAGTAATATGTGGTAGTACGATCTATTGCAGAGGTAGAATTTCGAGCAATGGCTCAAGGTGTATGTGAACTAATCTAGTTGAAAATTATCTTAAAAGACTTAAAGATTAAGTGGGATGGTCCTATAAGACTCGTGATAATAAATCTGTAATCAAAATAGCTTATAACCTAGTACAACATAATCAAACGAAGTGCATCAAAGTTGACAGATAGTTCATAAAAGAAAAACTGGAGAGTGATTTGAACTTTCTAGAATATTGTATCTAAGCTGGGAATGGAGAATACTCATTCACCAAATTGAGGGGGAGTGTGCAAAAACATGATTATTTTAGGATTTTGTGTCTTTTTAGGATTTCCTATTTATTTAGGATATCTCGGGATATAATTATTGTATTTAGTTAAAATATCTAATGATCATAGGATCTGACCATTTTTGTTGCCCTTTTATTTGTTAGGGTAATTTGTATATAATTAACTCTCTTGTGTAGTTGAAAACAAGCAATATAGAAAATATTCTCTTAAATCTCAAGTTCTATTAGCATATACATACAAGGGTAAGCATTGAGCAAAACAAATTAGCAATAAGAGGAATAGGCATTCAAATTATGTTTTTGTCCTACAACAGTGAAGCCGCCTAATTTAGCAAAAATCATAAACCTAACTTTAGAGACCAGCGAAAATTTATAAGAAGAAAATAAAGGAATAATCATTCTGCTAAATGTCACAAATATTATACAAACCACATATTCTCTTCCAAGATAAGAGTATATCAAACAATAAAAGACAAAAAACATAAGAATACATGTACAAAGGAAAAAAAAGGACTATAGAAAGCCATTACAATTTATGTTCCAACATAAAGTCACCTGATATTACCTCCTTGTTGGAACGATGATGAAGCCCGATCAACCCAATGGAATGCTCCAATACTGTGACAGCGAATAGGAAAAGTAAAATAAGACAATTAGAGATACTTTTGTTATTATACAAGAGGCCAACCCCACAATTAAATAAAGAAATAAATTTTGTTTTATTTGTAGTTAACAATTTCTATTTAGTAGACCTGTCCAATGCTGTAAAATGTTAGCTTCAATTGCAACACGACATATGATCCAAACTTAAGCAAAAAAAATTAGTGTGATTCTTTTAGGGAATTCTACAAAATCAAACACATGGAATACTAGATTTACATGGTTTAGTAAGGGAACCTATATCCATGGCCAGACCATGAACTTTATTAGGTAGTTATTGTCATATGTTACCAGAAGCAATCACTCCTATTTATATAGGAAACCAGGTAGGAGGTGTAGATCCTACTCATACAAAGTATTCCTCTAACATAAATCATATTCATAAAGGGAATTGGGTCAATTCCTCGATAGCAAGCCTCAACTAACCAAAATGGGTTAACTGAATGGAAAGACCATTGTTTTGGTGCTCCCTATTATGTGTAGATGCCATAAAAGTGAATCAAACTCCATATCTCTACAAGTAAACAATCATGACCTTTCTTCCTTTTAGACATCTAGTCATTGTTAAACATAAAAACCCCACTTTGACATCATACTCATCGTCCAAGCAACACCATCATGGTAGTTTACAAACTAATCCTACAATTTTTTGTTCCAACCGTGACGGATAAAAATACTATGAAAGTCAATATTTGATGGCAAACCTATCAATCATTAAAATACAACCATTGATTCCTTGAGCTTCTTTCTCTTTTTGAAGTTGATAATGCAACGTCTGCAACTCAATAAATTAAAACGTTAAAATTGCGAAAATGTCAAGAAGCAATTCAATCTTAGATGATTAGCAATCAAAACTAGGAAAAAGAAACGAACTAGACATCCAGCTTTATAAGGACAACATGAATTTGGGCTATCACACTTAGGAAATAAGGACAACATGAATTTGAGAAATAAACTAGAAAATTTTCATTTAAGATTGTTATTGTAGCATGACATTTAGTTTTTTATGGAATCGGACTCAAACTTGATTTCCAGCTTATGATTATGCTTTGAACTTCAACTCAAGAACCTATATGTTCCATATCATTTCCCATGCCACCAGATAATTTTCAAGGTTTAATCTATACTCTATGCACCTATCTGTACAATACAAGTTATTTGGAGTTCAACTCCAGAAAGAACACTCTTGGATAAGAATCATCAAATTGGTCATAGCATCAATGTTTTAGTTATAAAATCAAGTACACTAACTCTTTCAATAATTAGATCCCAAAGAACTTCAGTCATATGACTTGTCCTACAAAAATATCTTCTAACTGGCAGTTGCATGCAAGTAATCTACTCCAATTGATGTGAAACTTAGATGTATGTTACATACATGTGGAACAAAAAATTTGTACAGTGGTGTTAGGTAAAAATATAGACAATGTGATTATTGTGTTCTTTATGCAAGTGCAAGCGTGTATATTATCAAATAAAAACAGTCAATAAATAGCAGTTACCTAGTGAAAAAAGATATTCGCACCTTTAGAGTGGCAAGAAACTCAAGATTATCATAACAGCGCGTATAGAGAAACCGTCTCATGCACAACGCAAACAAATTTTGGTCAGAGGAAGTGGCATTGCTTTTGCTCCAATCTACAACATTCGATTCGGTAATTCGTTTGCACAATCGAATTCGAACAATAACTCAGAGAAGGAGAAGAAGGAGGAGAAGCTTACTGTTATTAGCTTGAAGAATACGAATCCTAAGCAACTGAGAAAGGCGTAAAACATCAAAACGACAATCCAAGTCGATGAAAACGACTAACTGTTCCAATCCTCCGTAATGCACCCCATCCCACTCTTGTGGAAGAATTGAATTAATTGCAGCCTAAGGAAGGAGGGAAATGAAAAAGATGAAAATTTGTCATGGAAGATGAAAGAATTCAAGACTTTGTATATGAGAACCTGAATGAGGATGTGGGTTTTGGCAGAAGGAGACGGACCCACAATCTCAACTACGTTACCGAGGCGCACAGGAAGGTTATGAAAAGAAGGTGGAAGCAGCGAGAATGAGGCGTGGGCCAAAAGAAGCCTAGACACCATGTCCTTGGCGCTCTCATCTACCTCAATCCAACCTTTGACAGCCATTAAAATGATCAGTTCAAAGCTCCCCTGCTTAACTAACTTGACAGTAGACAAAGAACCTTCGATTTGTACTATAAACTGATACTTACTATGTATTTTGGTCAATTTTTAAAATCAATTTCTTGCTCGATAAGTTTTGTTTTATTAGGCTCATTTAGTAACCACTAATAAAGAAATTGAAATAAAAAATAAAAAGTAAGAATCGATATAAAATCATTAGTTACACGTGTTTGGTATAATATTAAACATATTTAATAATTCTGTTAATATTTGATATTAAATATTAAAAATCAAAATGAAAATTTTCTAATTATATTTAGTTATTATATAATTTATTTTGTATATATTTAATTAAAATATTTTATAAATAATTAATTAAAAATTTTATTAATTATGAATAATTTTTATAATAAGAATGAAAGTATCATTGAAACAAAATAAAATTATTATTAAAGAAATTAATATAAAAGATTATAATATATAATTTTGATGATAATATTCTAATAAGAATCTTGATAATAACTTATAATATTATAATAATAACTTTATCTTTTATTCTCGATTTTTAATTATAGTTTATATCCACAACCTTCTTAATAATAAAAGTTTAGGATTGTTTTAGACTTATTCTAGTTTTGTCATTCTCTATTTTATCTATTAACAATAACCAAACTACTAAAAGTTAGGGAATAAAGGTTATATTCTCATTCTCATCAAACAAAATCTTAGAGAAAATTTCTATTGAACTTTTAATTTAAATAATAATCAAACCATTTTGTTAGACAATTCTTATTCTTAATCAAAATTTTATTATTCAAGATCAACTTCTTCTCTAATAAAAATTCCCATTCTTTGTATTTTTAATCATCATGCACAGGCCCTTATCTTTTTTATAGACAAACTTTTATAATATTTTTTGTATGAATGAAAATAATTCATTTAGCCACCTAAAACATATAAGAGTGTTTAAAGAAGCAAAAATGCTTCATTACACAAATTTGCTATCTACTATGTTACACCAATGAAGAACATATGTCATTCAATTAATACTTTAGCTTTCTTCAATCTGATTACCCAAAGACACTTTATTTTCGTATACACACATATGAAGTCTGATTTTGCAAAGGAAATCATTGATAAAAGGTTTGATGTTTATGGCCTATGTCATTCCTCTCATCCCTCATATTCATCTTTATGTCATTCCTCTCATCCCCCATATTCATCTCTAGGTTTTTTTGATCTCCCAGGAGGTGTCCACTTGGCGGATCCAGTAACTATTCCCCCTTCGCCTGGTGATGCATCCCCTTTTGGGGGGTCACAGCTGGCCCAGGAGTTTGCTGCATTTCCAAGAGTAGAGATCGAACCTAAAACCACTTAATTAAGTGACGAAAGTATGCGCCACTTATGCCAATCTTATACACCCATTTGGTTTCTTCCATTTTATTTTTTGTTTTTGTGCTCCAATCAATTATGTCTGGCCATGTGCCTAGTGGATTCCCTATTCTGCATTTTTGAATGATTGGTTTCCATGCCCCCATTTAATATATGCAATTGAAAAGCAGAAGATTAAGTGTTTCATGATCTGAATTGTATTGGTACAATCTTTTAGGGATTATTAAGTACTTGGATATTCTATCAATCATAAGAAATGCTTCTCTTTCTTGCCAACCACGATGAATAAGAAGGATGTGGTAAAGCATGCTTTATCTGAACCAATATGTGCCACTCAACCTCTTGTTCTGCATTACATAATAGTTTTAAAGCTGTCTCATTGGAGAAATCTCCAAACTTATTACCGTAATTCTTAATAACATGGTTTTATTACAGAGGACTTGATGCACTGTGGCATTCTGGTAACATATAACTTTCAAGGGTTATAAGGCAATTTGTGCTTCTAGTTCCCAGTAACGTATCCACCTATCTTTCTATAATGAACTCTCATTTCCATCCATAATTATGTAGGATATTAATTAATTGAGCCTAACCCTACCCTTAAGGATGTGTTGTATAATTGATGAAGCTTTGCTTAGATAGCTAAAGCTATAGAAATTTATGTCTTTGATGTAATAACTATGTATCTACTTAGGAGCGATTTTTTTTTTTGTCTTTGAGAAGCCTCCAAGTTCTTTTGGCTATCAATGTCATATTGATAACTTTTAGAGGGATGGACCTTAGTCCCCTTTAGTTTTTGGGAGGGCATATCTCTTTCTATTTAATTATGGCTTTGTTGACATTCTCCATACATCCACTTTAAAGAAATCTTCTAAAAGCTTTTTCTATTTGTTTGATAATGGTGACTAGAATTATCAAATGAGATGCTCAGTATATGCTCAAGGAACTCAAAATAGAGGAAATTAATGAGCACTTCTTTCTAATGATAGATATTTTAAGCTCGAGCTATTTATGCTAGGAAATCGAGTTGATAGTCGATCTTGACTATAGCGGAATAATCACGAAACTTTTTTGTGACTTTTGATTTCTTGAAAATCAAGATCTATTTAATTATATAAAATGATTAACACGAATCATAATAAAGCAAAAATTTAATTCGTACCTTATTCCAAGGCTTGGTCTTTATCTTGTTGTATCCCTCGAACTGTTTTTGAAATTAATCCGTCTTAACCACCGTAGCCGCACAAGTGCCCAAATTCTAACAGTATCCACAGAATAGGTTGAGAGAACTTTGTAACTCTTACAGAGAGAGTTAAACATGAGTGCTAGCTCCATAGAGCTTAAGCCTATTTATAATAAGCTTTGGATGTTTTAGTAATTTAATTGAAATTAAATTCTAATTTCAATTAAACTTTAATTAGAATTACCAATAATTCTAATTAAATACCAATTATGCCCATATAAGATTCAATATCTCATATTGATCCTTATTTATTACATATCTCATATTTAATCATAAAGTTTCTCAAACTTTATAATCAAGTTTAACTTGATTAAGTTAACTTTGGTCTCTTCAACTCATTCTATATGTGAGACCCATTAAGTTCCCAATATGTTAGCAATGATTATAAAATCTATTTTTAACTCAAAATTAAAATTAGATAAATTAAAACTCCTTTTAATTCCTTTTAATTTATCTTTAATTCTTCAATTAAATAATTTATAATCATATATCAAGATTGGCGTCTAGCAACGCATCATGACCACTTAAATATTTATGAATGTCAAAGTGGTTTTGCCTAACCTTTTCGTGCATAATTTTTTTGTATAATTCAATTCTTTCATCATACAATGCTCCGATTAGACATAGAGCATGGAATTAATGTCTTCTTTATTTTGAGCCTAATTATATTAGTTCTCTTCCATTATCTATTGATTCAATTAATGACATTTGTAAACTATTTACAAAGCATCATTTCACCATGACCAAGGATTTCCAGAATCAATACTAATCGAGAACAACGAAACATTCTCCCTAATTACTTTAGGATGATGAATCTTATCTTGATCATTCAACTATCTCCATATAGTTCATGCCTTATCCAATGACTACTGATTAAATGACCTATGATTAAATAGATCATAAGTGGTGTCAAAACATAGCAATCCCTATACAAGATAACTTTGATGATCTTAAGTCAAAGAATCACTTATACAATCATCACAATGAGAATTCTATAGATATACAAGCAATGTTCCAAATGGATTTCTTATATCGAGTCTGTTCAGTGAACTTGTCCTCCAGCAAGCACCTACATTGTTGGACCCCGCTTGTGGAGCCCAACTTCGGATCATAAAACGTGAGCTTAATCCAATGGAATTTCCTTGACCATCATCAGTTCATCTTTATGTTTGATACTATAAATGTTGGACCTCGTTTGTGGAGCTCAACTATCGTTCCGAAAATCATAAAACATGGGCGTGCATATTAACTTGAAGGGTTATTGCATTGACCCTTATTAATCATCATCCCATAAGAGTGGAGTGCCCACACCAGTCAATCACCAAAAATCATAACTTAATTCTTCAAAACAATTGTAGCTCCAAATCTCTAGTTTAATTTGAAGCAAGAACTATCTCAATTGGAACTCTATAGAAGAAGTTATGCTTAAAAATCTAAAGTGTGTTCATACCACAATCATGCTCTCCCAACTGACCTCTCACTTTCTTTCCATAAAACTTTCCCAAATCAACTCTAAAAGATACCAATTTTTATGGAGAGATAGAAACATATCTTAGGAATCTATTTCTTTAAGAATCACTTCATTTGGAGGTCGGATGGAGAAGTTATGGCCAAACGAATCCAACATGTTTATCTCCTTAATCATTTTGTATCTGTCATGGAGAAATTGCCATAACTTTTGCTATAGATGTTGGATTGAGTTAGTTCTTATACTATTTAAAAGAAGACTTCTAAATCTACAACTTTCATGAAGAATACAAAGTGAGATTTTGCCATTTAGGAGGTCAAAATCGCAATTTACTGAAGTTATCCTGTGAATGTCCGTTTAACAGACATTATCGAAGAAGGGAGCCAAATTTGGCCGAGAAAGTTCGTTTAACGGGCATTCATGGTGAGACAAGGGGTCCTTTTTCACCCGAGAAGGTCTGTTTAATGGACTTCTATGTCCGTTTAACGGACATTGGGGTTCCTCAACTCCTCCAATGTCTCTCTAATACTTCCAGCATCTATTATAACATCATATTCACTCATAATCTTCCCAATTTTACTTCTTCTAATGTAATATCACTTCTTAAACATCCAATTACCAAAATGATTTCATGAAAACTCCTAAATATCAACTCAATGATTCATCACATACAATAATTCTCATCATTCACCATAGCTATCATGTTGTACATCCTATGTAGCATCACCAATTTATAATGCTCATATATATCAACTCCGATATCTAAAATTTAGTAACTTTATAGCGTTGGAAAGCTAAGAGGATAAATTACAAATTTCTAGAAGACAATTTTGTCTAGTTCTACCTAGCTTAATCTAGTTTTCTTCCTAAATTCAGAACACAATTCCTACCCGTATGAAAAGCTTGAAAATTGTCCCAAATTCATTTCCTTAAGCAATGCAACATCATTCTTATCCCTTCATAATTCCTATTTTCTTTTCCATAACATCTCACTGATGTGAATATATATGTATATATACCAACCATTCATGCTC
>JAOSBK010000007.1:18454365-18469249 GCA_027568895.1 Erythroxylum shatona | reverse complement strand
TCATCCCAAACATAATATCTAGCCTCTCGCTTGATTTTATCTCTCTCAGCTCTAGATAGATCACTAGGTAAAGACTTAGTTACTAAAAAGTTCGCTATGTCTGCATACCAAGGAATTACCTGTTAATTGCGAAAAGGCTCTCATCTGGAAACTTGTCGTAAAGAACATTGGGTGTGATACTCGATGTGATCCTGCTTAAGTGATCGGCCACCAGATTTTCTGCTCCTTTCTTGTCACGAATTTTCACATCGAATTCTTAGATCAGTACTATCCATCGAATTAATTTTGTCTTGGCTTCTTTTTTATTAACCAAATACTTCAAAGCTGCATGGTCAGAGTAGATGATCACCTTGTCCCCAACAGGTATGGCCGAAACTTTTCTAACCCAAAGATGACTGTTAAAAACTCCTTCTTTGTTGTAGAATAAGTTTTCTGGGCATCATTAAGTGTCATAGAAGCATAATAAATAACATGAGGTACCTTGTCCACTTTTTGGCCCAGCACGGCGTCAACTGCATAATCCGACACGTCACACATCAACTCGAAAGGCATGTCCCATTGCAGTGGTTGAATGATCGACGTTGTAGTGAGTCACTCCTTGAGTTCGTCAAACGCACTTTTGCATCGTTCGTCAAAATCAAATTTCACATCTCTTTGGAGTAATCTACACATGGGTTGAGCAATTTTGGAGAAGTCCCTGATAAATTGTCGATAAAATCCTGTATGACTAAAAAAAGAACAAACTTCTCTCATATTCGCAGGGTAAGATAAAGATCGAATAACATCTATCTTATCCCTATCAACTTCAATTCCTTTCGAAGAAATAGTATGGTCCAAAATAATGCCTTGATCAACCATGAAATGACACTTTTCGTAGTTGAAAACCAAATTAGTTTCAATGCAACGTTTTAGCACTTTTTCAAGGTTGACAATGCACGTTTCAAAAGACTCCCCATATATCGTGAAATCATCCATAAAAATTTCCATGCAATCTTCCACATACGGGAGCGTTGCACAATCTAAATGGCATTCTTCGGTAAGCAAAGGTGTCGAATGGACATGTGAAGGTTGTCTTCTCCTGATCCTTAGGTGCCACCAAAATCTGGTGATATCCTGAATAGCCATCTAAACAATAACAGTGAGATTTTTCCGCAAGTCTTTCAAGCATCTGATCAATAAATGGAAACAGAAAGTGATCTTTTCTAGTAACTAAATTAAGCTTCCTATAATCTATGCATACCCTCCACCCATTTTGGGCATGAGTCGGAATTAACTCACCATTGTTATTTTCAATTACCGTTACACCAGTTTTCTTCGAAACTACCTGGGTCGGACTTACCCACTTACTATCCGAAATCGGATAAATGATGTCCGCGTCAAGAAGCTTCAAAATCTCTTTCTTCACTACTTCCATCATGGGTGGGTTTAAACCACATTTCGGTTGCCTCACCTCCTTTGCCTCGTCTTCCATCAAGATTCGGTGCATACAGATAATGGGACTAATACCTTTTAAATCGCCCACCGTCCAACTGAAAGCTTCTTTATTCTCCTTTAAAACGTTAACCAGCTGACTTTCCTGCACATCCGAAAGTTAATTAGAAATAATAAGAGGCAATGTATCTTTCTCACCTAAAAAGATGTATTTAAGATGACTAGGTAAGCCCTTTAATTCCAATGTTGGTGGGTTGGTCAATGACGGTAGTATCTTGTCCAAATTTTTGGGCATTTCCATAAATGTGAGCTGCTGGAGGAGTGGTGGTTCGGTCTCCTTCATTTGGTGGAATAACATTTCCACTTTGTTATCAAGCAATATCGAATCCTCACTTCCATGCCACTGTGATGCTTCTTCTATGTGTTCACTAGATAACATCGTTTGCTCCCTTTCTTGCCAATGTGATTCGTTGTTTAATTGTTCCCTGGATAACGCAGATTCCTCACCTTCTTGCCAAGTTATCGTATTCTCCTTTAGTTCACCAGATAACGCAAGTTCCTCACTTCCTTGCCACCTTAACACCTTTTCTATTGCCAAAATCATTTCAACTTCATCTTTGTCCTCCAAAATCTAATTCTCTTGCATCCATGTATCAATAAAATCCACAGAAAAATAGATTGTTCATCATCCAGAATTTTCATGGTATTATAAATAATGAACTTAATTAAATCACCATCAAATTCCATAGTTAAAGATCCATCATAAATATCTATTTTGGTTCTAGTCGTTTTCAAAAACGGCCTTCCGAATAAAATTGGAGTGGAGGAGGATGTGTCATCCGTGCCCATCTACAAAATCTAAAAATCAGCCGAAAAAAGCATACTGCCTACTTGAACCAATATATCTTCTAACACACCTTTGGGATAAGCATTTGAGTGATCCGCTAATTGAATCACTACATTAGTTTCTTTAAGAGGTCCAACATTGAAAGATTTATACACATTGTATGGCATAACATTTATGGACATACCTAAATGTAACATAGCTCTTTCAATTCGCAAATTACCAATTTGGCACGTGATAGTAAACATACCTGAATCTTGACATTTAGGTGGGAGTTTTTTCTTTTGTAAAATTGTTAAAATGTTTTCTCCTAATTGGACTTTCTCATTGAATTTCAATTTCCTCTTTGACGTACAAAGCTCCTTAAGGAATTTAACATATCTTGGAATCTGTTTAATTGCATCAAGGAGAGGGATATTTACCTGAACCTTTCGAAAAATCTCCAAAATTTCCTTTTCTTGTTCTTCCTTCTTTGATTTTGCGAATCGACTCGAAAAGGAGGTGGGACCACCTTGTTTTGTACCCCTTTTTGCATCAATTCAGGTGGGGAATGTGCTGTGTGCATGATTTCTTTCTCTACTTCTCTTTTGGAATTTTCCAGAAGTGGTTCCTGTAGTTCCTTACTATTTCACAACGTGATAGCCTTTGCACTTTGTCTAGGATTAACCTTCGGTTGTGTTGGAAAACTTCCAGAATTTTGTGCTTCCATTCGATTGATGGCAGCTGCAATTTGAATTAACTGGTTTTTCGAAATTCCTTTGTTGATTTTCCAAATTATGGATACTTGCTTCAGTATTCCGCTGAAACGTCAAAGTGTTAGTAGTGAAAGTTTGCACTATATCTTCCAAAGAAGACTTACCTTCAGCATTTGATGTCATATTTGGATTTTGACGCAGCACGTATTGTTGTCTATACGGTTGAAAATTCGTGGTTGCTTGCTGTCCCTGAGGATTCCCATATCGTAAATTCGGGTGATCGTGCCACCCCGGATTATAGGTATTGGAAAATGGGTCGTACTTCTTTTGATTTGGCCCAGCAAATCCTCTCACTGCATTCACTTGCTCAGCGTTTTCTTCCTGTAAAATCGGACATAAATCAGTAGAATGTCCTAGCATTGAGCATATACTACATACCTTAGCTTCTTCTTTCCTCGTGACCGCCAATTGTCGCACCAAAGAAATGAGATCATCCAATCTCTTTTCCAACGAGGTCGCACTAACTTCATTCACGCCCTTTGACCCATGCCCGATACGGATTCCGAATTGTTGCATGTTGGAGGCCATGTTTACGATCAATTCTCTTGCAGCCGCTAGAGTTTTATCAACTAAAGCACCACTGCTCGCAGCTTCGATCATGCTCCTATCAGAAAGCAAGAGCCCTTCGTAGAAATATTGAATTAATAATTGTTCGGTTATCTAGACAGCTAGCGCAGAGTTTCTTGAATCTCTCCCAATACTTGTAAAGTGTTTCTCCTATATGTTGACGAATTCCGCATATCTCCTTCCGAATATTAGCTGCTCTCGACGTTGGAAAATAATTTTCGAAGAAAAGTCTCTTGATTTCAGCACACGTTTGCATGTTTTCGCCGGTTGAATAGTATAGCCAATCTTGCGCAGCGTCTTTAAGGGAAAACGGAAAGGCTCTTAGCTTAATCTGCTTTTTCGTCACATATGTCGGCTTCATGCCCATGCAAACTACGTCGAATTCCTTTAAGTGCTTATATGGGTCTTCTCCTGGTAAACCCCTGAAAATAGGTAATAAGTAAATCAGTTGAGATTTTAATTCAAAAGTATTGTTATCACCTAAATTCGGGAAATTGATGCAGTGTGGCTATTGTGCGTCCATTGGCGCGGCTAGTTCGCGAAGGGTGCGGTTTGCGACTATTCTATCCATTCTTTGCGTCTCTTTTTGTTGTTTGGTTTGTTTCTGCAGTCTTTTCGCTGTCTTTTTTATCTCAGGATTGTGCTGTAAATTATATGATTGGTTTGAACACATAACATACATAAACCATCAAAATTTCCCGACAACGGCGCCAAAATTTGATGTTGTTGTCGCCTGCAACCAAATTCAAAAGAAATCAATTTCCATTAATACAAAATAATGCAGTAGCGGTAAGCGGATATCATTCCCACGAGGAATCTTAACGGCAACGAAATTACGAATTCAATTGGAACAAAGTAACGAATTTTGGGGGCGGCGGGGGGGTTAATTCACTCAATTTAAGAAAAAGTGTAAAAAAATCGCAAATAGAAAGCAATAATTTAATCTGAAAAATTAATGAGAAAAATACCTTCTTTTCGGGTCACCGATATTATCACGCTAATATAGATCCTCGATATAAAATTGCAATCATTAACAAACATTCATTGGGGAAGTTTTCTCTTAAGAGTAATGACTAAAAACATGTATCCTAGCATTCTTATTAAACAACAACCTAGATACGATCGTAGGTGAAATTGAATAATAGCTTTATGAATCAAGAACCAATGAGCAAGCAAAATACATGTACGACATGCAATCAATCAAGCGAATATCTCCTTAGAATTCTCCGACTCTAACGTAGAAAAGACAATCCTAATTGTTACTTGTGATTAGCGAAACTGAACATCATATTTCGTTAATCTAGCAATTAAACACATTAATCCCTAGTTGCGTACCTAGAAACCAACGAATTCAATTAGAAAGAGTAAATCGGAAGATATTCAATATTTATTAACAACATAAAATTTATTTAAAACATCTCACACAAACTAGCATGATAACACGGATCCTCTCAACCAAGACAAAGAGTTTAGCTACTCATACTAGAATAGAAAAAGAAAGAAATAACAAAGCGTAAAGTCTCCATTCCTGGTCTTTGCTGAAAAACGCGAAAATGCTAATGAAGAAAGTGCAGAAAACGTAAAAAGACTAAAAGGAAAATAGCAGAAACGAAAATCTCTAAAACTAGGCTTGCGTGAATAGTGATCTCCGCTCCTTTTATGCTTATTTTCCTAATTTTCCTCATATCTTTCCTTGATTCTCATCCGATACTGTATCCTCCATTTTCAGGTAGTCAATCCTCTTGAAAGATGGCAATATAACCTTCAAAGATTATGATAATCTCGATTTTGACTTTTGAATGTTGATCTGCAGATTTATTCCATCCTTAGGCATGCCCACGCTTAGTTACAGGATTGTTGTCAAATTAAGAATTTCAGATTTTCTTCATTCTTTTGCATCTTTTTGATTCAATTTCGACTTGAAGGTGTTGAAATTCATCTGCAAATAATTATAAGATAATTCCATTAATTTCAGATAATAATTTCAACATATTAAAGATAATTAAGTACCAAATAAGTGTAAATTAATGCCTTAACAACCTCTATCAATTTTTAGTTAAGGAAATAACAAAATATGTTTGATTACAAGTTTGCTGGTTATGTACAGATGAATACTTGGGCATTTTTATATAAATAACATCCTTTGTTTTGCTTGTTATTGAAATGGAATAATAGCTTTTTTGGATGTAGAACATGAGTTGCCATTGTTTTTTTTTTTAAATTTGAAAACCACTATGATATGATGATATATGACTTATGAATGTGGAAGTTACTCGTTTTTATTGAATGGAAGAGGTGTTACTGTTGATGTTAGAAAATGATTTGATATAAGTTACTTGCAACAAGGAGACCCATCGTCTAGTGATCATTGGTCATGTGTTACAGGATATAAAGGCAACAAAAGTTATTGTATGTGGCTTAAAAAGGCTCTACATTATGGGCTACTATCATCACTGATGGCAATAGAAGTGGTGTCTAATGGTTGAGCTTGTGGTGTTAAGTATGAGCGACATGTGGTAGCTCTTGTTGACATCAATTAGGGATGACAGTCTTGGCTCTGCCCGAGTTGGCTAAGCCATGAGCCAGTAGCCAATGATTCATCAAGCCTAGCCCATTGCCATCCTTAATAGTGATTGAACATAGTTGACGGTAGTATGTGGTGCATTATAGGTGAAGATCCTGTGTTGGTGATGATAATTTTTGAAGAAGTATTGGAGCCAATTATACGAAGTTATGTATAGGATTATGTAGCTTATTAAAAATTAAGGTTTTGAGTTTTTAATAATGGTAAGAAGCAAAAAAAAAGAAGTTTATTAACTAAGGAACAATTGAAGAGTTAACTTAGATCTATTTTGCATTGTTCTTGATTAAAGGTTCACCATTCTTTGAAGATATAGGAGGACTTCAACAATTCTTTAAAGATTTCAAGATTCAAGAAAATGTTTTCTTTATTATTTTTGTGTCGATGTTCTTTGTGCTATTATAAACTAATAGGGAATTAGATTTAGTTAGGTAGAACGTTGGATGAAGTATACTTCAACTTATTCATTGATTAATAAAATTTTAGCTTTCTTATAGTTTATTCATGCTTTTATGTTGATTGAATAGAAGGAGAGAAAGTGAAAGATTCAATATATGATTCATGGATCGAGATTCGAGAGATGAGATGTATATTTAGGTCATAGTATGAATAAAGAAAGTTAAACATGAACTACTCAAGAGAAAGTTGTGATATCTTCCTAAGTTAGGATAAAACCTATTAAAGAGTTCACATAACAATTTAAGGCATTATTATATTATCTATATTTGAAAGAAATTTCGATTGATTGACCATGAATAGGGATTATATGTCTTATTATAGAATATAGTCTAAGTTACGAACTTTTACTAGTATAAGAAGGTAGAATAATTCACTAATCAAAGGTGAAAGTGAATATAGTAATGTCCTATGAGAACCTGACTTAAATCTAGTTAATTTATAGCTTGATGCATTATTGATCATTGATTACATTAGTATTTAGATTTTTTTATTTATTTTACTTTTTTAACTTATCCACTGGTAAAGATTTGAACTAGCTTGTTAAGTTTATAGGTAATGGTTAATTAACTAACAATCCTTATAGGATCGACGTGTATTTGTTAGTGCTTGCTACAGCCACATTATGTTTTGAGGTAAAACATAGACCAAGTTTTTAACATTGTTGATGGGGATTAGGCATTCATATTTATAAACTTACATATTAACTAGATTAGATCATTTATTTTATTTCTTTTTTGTTTTTATTTGTTTATTATCTTTAAAACTCTCCTTTCTAACCTTGTGTCTATGGCTTACTTTCATAATACAAATACCCATTGCTATAACTGCAATATAATGGAAAGATAGACAAGATAATATTCTTTGCTAGATTACGATCTACTATCACTCATAGTAACAATGAAAGCTTGGAATGAGAAGCATAATAACATGAATTTGGAAGTTGAATTAGTATTGGTGACATATTGCAACATTTGTGGAGGTGGTCCCAATCATGAATGTCAGGCATTAGACTGCATATTAGAGTAGCCAATTTGCATAGAAAATTGGACTTAAGAGACCTCTTATGAGGATACTTATAATCTAGGTCGGAATAATTATCCCCATGTTACATAGAATGATTAAGCTTCACTAAAATTTTTATAACAGTAGTAAGAGGAGGATCGATGCCTTGGGGAGCTTCTTCTCGTTGTTATGATTGAAGTAGGCATCCAAGAAATTGAAGGTCTTGAGACCTCTTTCCATAGCCCACCACTTTCTAATGAACAGCTCATTGAGCTTTTCCTAGAGAGCAGTTAGGTATTTTATCCAAAATGCTTTGAGTTAAATATTTGGGAGTAGGTGACTGAGATAATCTTAAGTAGAGAAGAAGAGCCAAATCTAGAAGAAGAGAAAGAGTAAGCTATTATTTAAGAATATATGGAAGATGAAGAGGAGGATATAGAAAAGATGGTTATCAAGAAATTCTTAAAAGTTTACAGGTAATTATGATAATCTTTGTGTAAGATGTACATGTATAGGTATTGTGACTTCCTTGAGCACTTTTATTATCCAAAAAAGGAAAAATAGTAAGTTATGAATAACTAAGCATAATAAATTTTAATCTGCTGGCTTTGTACCAATAACAAGATCAAAGTTAAATAGTGGTCCTAGTAGTCATTTGAGATAGTGAGGTAGTTGATAACTAGGAATTCATAATAATGTATTTACTCTCGTGTAAAAAGGCTTGGTGACTTTTCAAGTAAGCTTCGAAAGCTCTTGTTTTAAGTTTATATTTTATTAATTAAAAGCTGAATGTGTTTGAAAGTTGAAGCATTTTTATTATGTATGTTATTTTATCCATGGAATTAAGTTTATTTGGGTTGAAGTTTGAAGAGTTATAAAGTAAATTAAACTAATTTGGGAATTGATGCAAGTAGTTGGTTGCATAACATTTTGATGATCCTTTATGATTGAAGGAATGATTAAAAATTTTCATTTTTTTGTTTGATTGGCTAAACAATTTTTTGAAGTTATTTTTCTATTTAAGATTGAATGATGGATTGGTTTGCTTGAGGAAAAACAATTTCTTATGTGTGGAAGAGTTTGATGTATGTTTGATATGCATTTTTTGGATGCATTTGAAGTTTGATACCTAATTTAAGAAGTTTTATCATTTGAGATCACATTTCTATTATACAAGGAAAATAAGTAAAGTTGGAGAAGAATTAAAAGTGAGATGAAGCAATATTAGATGATTTAGTAAAGAACTATATAACATGGTATGGTCCACGATCCTGTGTATGAAAGTGGTTGTTTATATTTCTCCACTATAGTCTAAACACCCCATATTACCTATTATATGAAAAACATGGTGTAATACATGATCCTGTGTATGTACCCTTATTGATTATGTTAATATTTAGAGAATTAAATGGAATACATGGCCAACTATAGAGAACCGTGTATGGGATTATATAACTTATTAAAAAATGAGATTTTTAAGTTTTTAGGTTATAAAGGTTTCTATATAAAATCAACTTCTAATTAAGCCATGATATTTTTCATTTAGTGGAAATAGTTATTTGGATCAATAAGTTCTTCAACAAACTCGGTATAGTTCTTTGCATTGTTCAAGACAACAATGTACTATAGAACATTAAATATATTGTGCGTGTGAAATAAGCTAAGATCTTATCAAAGATCCAAGTATGTGTTTAGGTAGTTTTTATTAATTATGATAATAATTGATATGAAAGTTGTAAGATTAAGTAACTTCTTACTATAATGAATTTTATACAATTCTCTCACTAAACCACTATCCTAACAATAGTATGATCGTCATATAGTGATATGGTATAAGATATTAATTGATTAGCTTAGTGAAAGTGAAAGATTATTAGTTTACGCCCTATAATCAATTAATTAGTTGTAAATCAGTGACACAATTATTTAAAGACATTTTTTCTTTCATACATATTTATATTTATAAATTTCATGGTATAAATATATATTACAAAAGAAATTATAATAAAATCATAATTATAAGATTCAGATTGCATTTATATATTATCTCTAAATTGTTATTAGTTATTGTTCTATTGGATTTGACATTACTATAGCAAAAAAAAAGTTTCTTTCTTATGAAGGAAGTACATAATCTCATAAACTAAAATACGCCATATACTTAAATAAACATATGAATGCTTATTAGAGAAAATTTTTACTAAACTGACCCGATATGAGAATTCAATTTCAAGCATTACTTGTATATCTATAAAAATTCTCATTATAATGATTGTATAAGTGATCCTTTGACTTGAGATCTTCAAAGTATCTCTTTTAAAGATTGTTATGTTTTGATACTATTTATGGCATATTTTAGTCAAGAATAACTCAATCGATAGTCATTAGATATAACATGAACTATATAGAAATAATTAAGTGACCAATAAGATTTATCACTTTAAAATGATAAGGGAGAATGTAACTTTTTTCTCAATTATTATTGATTTAGAAAATTCTTGACCAAGATAAAATGAAACTTTAAAATCAGTTTTCAAACTTTATTAAAAGAATTAATTACTAATGGTAGAGAACTAACATGAATGGACTCAAATAAAGTAGACAATAATTCCAAGCTCTATGTCTAATTAGAACATTGTGTAAT
Source organism: Erythroxylum shatona (assembly GCA_027568895.1). NCBI lineage: Eukaryota > Viridiplantae > Streptophyta > Magnoliopsida > Malpighiales > Erythroxylaceae > Erythroxylum > Erythroxylum shatona. Next base: position 18,458,966 of record JAOSBK010000007.1, on the reverse strand, counting down.
GAAATGGTTGAATTATACTAAAATACCATCACAAAAAGGTTAGTCAAACTCATTTTAACATGTCTAATATTTGGACGATCATAATGTATTACTAGATGTCAATCTTGATCTATGAATACAAATTATTTAATTAAAGAATTAAAGAAAACATCAAGGAGTTTAGTTTATCTAATCATAAATATATTTTAGGGCTATAATTTATATCCATTGCTAACATATTTGGGAAGCTAATGAGTCACACATATAGCATGTTGGAATAGAGAAAAAGATATTTAAATCAAGTTGGACTTGATTGTAAAGTTTAAGAAACTTCAGGATTATATATGAGGTATTTAGTAAATAATGATCAATATGAGATATTTGATCTTATTTGGGTCTAATTGGTGCTTAATTAGAATTAATTACAAATGTAACTAAATTTTAATTGAAATTAGAATTTCATTTTAATTAAATTACTAAAAGATCCAAACCTATTACAAATAAGTTTAAACTCTAAAGAAATTAGTACTTCTTACCTAACCCTTTCTATACCATTTGTAGAATTCTCTCAACTTGTTCATGTGGATATTATTAAAGACGAGACATATATGTAGCTATCGTGGTTATGAAGAACTAGATTCAAGAATGGTTCGAAAGAAACTTTAAGAAAAGAATAAGCTATTTAAGAAAAGAATAAGCTATAAAATAAGGTACATATTTATGGTTCATGTTTTATTATATTCATTCATTAATTATGTAATATAATTTAAGTGATCTTAACTAATGAAAAATCAAACAAAAAGGTTTTACATTTATTTTGAAGTATGTAGAATTTAATCCTACCCTATTTTTACTACATAAACATGTTCCATACAACATTTGCTAGCATTGCATCAAAAGTTGGAAACTAGTTCATATTTTTTATATTTATTTTGTTGTATGTAGAATCGAATCCTACCTTAATTTTCCTATATAACAAGTTCGATATAACATTTGTTGGCATTGCATAAAAAGTTGGAAACTATTTCATGCTTCAATCACCTTTAGTAAAACCCAAAATTATATGATTCTTAATAGTTTAATTTTAAAATATAATTTTTTATAAAAATATTTTTCCAAATTAAATAAATTAGATTAATAATATGTCTTTATAGGAGTTACAACTTATACGATTAAATGAACACCAACTACAACATAAGGGTAACAAGATAGATAAGAGAATGAACCAACAAGTGCAAATACAAACTAGTAAGACTAAGTTACCTATAGAATAAGCAAACCAACCACTGAAGACAATGATCTAATGCAAGGCCCCACACACCTTCCATTCCTTACCTAAATGATAGAAGAGTTTCAAATTAAATGCCCTTTCCTTGAGCTCAACCACCATTTATAAGCCATTAAAAGTGAGATTAAGTTGGTAATAACATTTGATTGGATGATACCTTTAATCCATTCTAACGTTTTGGGATAGAAACTGCTTTAAGATTGGGTGCACAGGTGTGGGCTTCATGATCTGGGTTTTATTGGCTCTGAATTTATATGACGACGAGGAATGATCCAAGCAAGATTGGATAGAGTTTTCGGCTCAACAACTTAGCTTCAGGAGTTTCCTCAAATGGTGAATCATCATTTACCCTTTATGGGATCAGATCATCGGCCCATGCTAATTCACTTACAAAGAGCACCTCCAAGAACACCGGGATCTTCAGTTTTTTGGTTTCTGAATGCTTGGCTCACATACCCCGGCTTTGACGATGTGGTAACAGAGCATTGGTTACTTACCGAGGAGTCGATGAGTAAATCGTTAGATACTTTCTCCAAACATCTCTTGAAATGGAACAAACTAGATTTTGTTAATATTTTCCTTCGGAAAAAGACTACTAGCACTACTAAAGGGCATTCAAAAGGCCATGGTAGTTGGCAACTCAAATTCTTTATTCACTTTGGAGGACAAGTTGAGTGAGGAACTAACCCAAGTCTTGTGCGAGGAAGAAATTTTGTGGCACCAGCGAGCCCAACGTGAATGAATCTCGAAAGGAGATCGTAATGTTAAATACTGTCACACCCTTACTCTTGCTAGACGAAAGAAGATGAAGATAGAGCGCCTCATCGATTTTAATAGATCACAGATATGCAATCCGAATCAACTGGGTCTGATTGCTAGGAATTTTTTTTTCCACCTCTATACTACTGATGAAGGAAATCTGCAATGTTTTCCGATGTTTGGCGCTTTTCCTTCACTTTCAGAAGATGGGATTCGTGACCTAAATTTATCGATCCATGAAATCGACGGTCAGAAGGCAGTTTTTGATATGAATCCTAATAAAGCCCCGGGGGTCGATGGATTCAATACTTTTTTTTCAAAAATAGTGGAGGAAGGTTAGGCCCAAAGTAGTGGAATTCATTAAGCAAGTTTTTAGTCTAGGACGGTGGGAAGAGGATTTAAATCACCATTCTGGTTCTGATCTCAAAAACCCCCGACCCATCTAATATGTCTCACTTTCGACTGATTAACTTTTGTACTGTTCTCTATAAGATAATTTCTAAAGTCATTGGGAATCGGCTAAAGAATCAGATGGAGCATCTTGTGGAGGAGACTCAATGCAGCTTTATACCTAGATGACAAATAACGGATAATATTATCATAGCTCAGGAGGTCATTCACTTGATGCACAAGAAAAAGGGGAAGACCGGATACTTTGCGATCAAGGTAGACTTGGAAAAAACATATGATAAAATTCGATGGGATTTTATACACAACACACTAATGGATATTGGAGTTTCAGATAAGCTAATTAGAGTCATTATGAAGTGTGTAATAACGGTTACTATGCAAGTCGCTTGGCAAGGTACTTGTATGAATCCCTTCAGTTCCTCATGAGGTATTCGGTAAGGAGATCCGCTATCGCCTTACCTTTTTGTTTTATGCATGGAAAGGCTAGGCCATCTAATTTAACATACGGTGGAACAAGGACTTTGGAAACTGATAAAGGTGAGTCCTACAGGACCGCCCAATCTCACCTCTTTTTTACTAATGATCTGGTCCTTTTTGCTAAAGTTATAATTGCAAGAACTCTGAAGGTGTTTTGCAAATCATCAGGATAGAATTTAACCTTGAGAAAACTCATATTTTTTTCTCCAAGAACGTCTCCCTAACATCAACGTGTAGGATCAGTGAAATCTTGAACATCACAAGTATGAACAATCTTGGGAGGTACTTAGGAGTTCCATTGATTCATGAGCGTATCATGAGGCGTACCTACCAACATATCTTGGATAACGCACGCAAGAAACTTTCAGGATGGTGGAAAAAAGTGTTGTCTCTAGCAGGGAGAGTTACATTAACTCAATCAGTTATTTCGACCCTCCCCATTTTCACAATGCAAACAGTGTAACTTCTGCGGCAACTTTGCAATAATTTGGAGCACACCACGAGAGATATTATTTGCGGATCAATGGAAGAGCACCAAAAAATGCATCTAGTCAAAGTAGACGCAATGTACCAACCCAAAAAAGTAGAGGGTCTCGATTTAAAGCATATTCGCTCTTCAAATGAAGCTCTATTGACTAAGCTGGGCTGGGCGTTGCTCACGTAACCCACAGCTTTCTGGGTCCGAACTAAATATAGATTAGATCCCACCCATATCTCCCTCCCTCTCGATAGGACAGGGGCTTCAGTTATTTGGAGAGGCATCTCCGCAACTTGATAGTTTGTTCGCCAAGGCATAAGGTGAAAACTGGGAACTGGGAGGCATGTTTTATTCTAGTTGGATAATTAGGCGAATGACTGGGGACTGCTCATTTTAGTGGTAACCTCTCCACTTCCCGCAAGCGCTCTTTACGCTATAATTGCAAAGTTCACAAATGAAGTCGGTCTCTCATCGTGGCATCTATTTCAGCAGTACCTCCCTTCTATAGTCTGTATGGAAATTGCAACGATCCAACTCAATACAACAAACACAATAGAAGATACCATAATTTGAGGACAAACAAATCATGGGAGATTCACAACAGCTTTCTCCTATTATTTAATCGAAGGCAATACCATGCCTGCGTCTAGCAACCATTGGGACTTAATCTAGAAATGGGCAGGGCCTCAACGAATTAGGGCTTTCCTTTTGGTTATTGGCAAAACAAAAGTAGCTGACCAATCAATAATGAGTGGCTCGACACCTCATAATGGATAACAGATGTCATTTCTGTGGGAATGAAGAGTCCACTTTGCATGCTCTTCGGGATTGTCTACAAGTGAAAGCTTTCTGGTGTAAATTTGTTTCAGAAGTGATTGATGCGGAATTTTTTCAACAAGATGTGGAGAGGTGGGTAAAATCCAATCTTATGAAGCACTCACAAATGTAGCAAATTCACTGGGCCATAATCTATGGAGTAGCCTACTAGTTTTTATGGCAATGAGGTAACAAAAGCATCTTTGAAGATGACTTTGGTGGCTAGCAGACGGGACTAGGTGTTGGGCCCCGAACTTTTAGTGGAAATTAGAAATATGAAAATGAAATTAAATGAGAAGTTTTGTATATGAAATGTGTTATGGATATTTTTGCCTTAAGGAAATTGATGAGAGAAAGATTGATGACTTTGAGATTTGAGTAGATTTAAATGGT
>JAOSBK010000007.1:18436272-18446756 GCA_027568895.1 Erythroxylum shatona | reverse complement strand
TCTGAACGCTTGTTGACATAGAACGCTTGGCAAGCCCAATCTGACTTTGTGGGCTCAATCAATCCTTGCTGCATTAAGACGGCACACTCATCAATTGCGAGCTTCATGTCATCAGGATTCATTCCTGGATGCATAGCCTTGGTAGGATTGATATCCTCATTCTTCTTGAATGGTAGACTTATGAAGTCACTAGATAATATCATATATGCACATATAATATCTAGACAGCGTTAGACCAAACGTAATCACAAATTGTAAAAAGGTAGTTATACCTATAATTATTGAATCAAAATACGTATAATAACAAGTAGTATTTGAGGAGCAAATAATGGATGGATAGAAATTGATTTGGGTTTCGAAGGAATTGCCAACTTTGTTAAAGAAGAAGAAATGTATAGTATATGTTACAAAGAATTAAAAAACAGGCCTTCAATTTAACTTTAATTTTCTCTTCTTTCAAAATTTTTAATTAATTTTTTAAAAGGCAATATAATTTATCTATATCTTTAATTTGAACTTTGAAGTCTAAAAATAACTAACCTTAAATTCAAATAAAAGAATTAGAATTAAATATATAGACTTAATGAAATTTAAATTTACAAAATATTAAAATAAATCACGTAATAATACATATAACATTCTTCTTTTATTCCAATTCAATTCGGAAAAAGTCGACATATTTCAATTCAATGTTTGATTTAGATATTACAAAATCCTTATCAAAATATTAACAATACATATCAATTCTAGATCTTTTTCTTTGATTGTTTAGGTTCGATTTAGAATATCAAAGATTTGTGTATAAGCATACCAAATTTATTCATATAGATAAAAAAAGATGGTACACAATTTAATTCATACAAAATATGTTACTAAAATTATAAGCAAAATGTATTTTTTAACAAATAGTGATGTAGATTTAAAATCAGAACTTTCATATTAAAAGAATGAAGCAAATCCAATAAGAAACGGCAAAACTTCGAAATACCCTATAACGAAATTAAAACAATATAGTAGTGCAGCTAGTTTTCCTATAAACTTTTTAATTCAAAACGTTGAAAGTTAAAGTGATACTGAAAAGGATTATTAGTCACCTCAATCTTAAGAAAACAATTGGCCATCCGCGGAGACATACTGAAGTGTAAAAGTAGTACTTTTACACCTCAGTGTTGTTAAACAATTTTAATTACACCTCAGTGTTGTTAAATAATTTTAACTTGTGTTGTTAAATAATTTTAAATTGAGTAAAAGTTCAAATTATTTAACAACACTGAGGTGTGGAAGTACTACTTTTACACTTCAGTATGTCTCCGCGGATGGCCAATTGTTTTCTTAAAACAATTTATCAATCATTTAATTAATTTACGCCTAATTTTAAATTGTTTGTTAAATAATTTATCAATGTTGTATAAGATTGAATAGTTAATTAATTATATTTTTGTAGTTATGTTCTAGTAAAAGTATAAAACTATAATTTATTACAGCATAAATGATTAAAAAAGAAAATTAATTAAAGGCCTAAAACTGATCTATGAAATGATTTGATTTATTTTAAATAAGTTTATAAATTTTACTTAAAATTTTGATTCAAACAAAGTCCAACCTCGCTTAACTCAACTCGAGACGCAATTGCGTACAAGAACTTGGAAGTCTTACAATTTCGTAAGCAAAGGAAATTTAAGTTTCATAGAAGCCAAGTATATTTTCAAATTGAGTGCCAAGCAGTTTGCCATTTGGTGACTGACTCAGAGAAAAGGCATGGCGTTGGGTGGCTCTGTTGCTGCCACGTGTTCAGTTTAAGTGAAGGTGAAGGAAAATTGCGGCTGCCTCTAGCGCGTGTGAGAAGTCTTTGTCAGGTCAGTATCTTGAAAATATTTCCGATTTAGGTGGTAATTATCTATCGCTGGTTATAATAGTAGATAGGAGGAAGCTGAAAACATTGGCTTCGTCGCTAAACTAAGCAATCCCAAACAGCTGTTTAACATTATAGGAATTGTTTCGTTATAGTTAGTTTTATAAGACCGAGGCATGGAATGGAGGAGGCGAGGCGGTTTTTAAATGGGATACGGTATCGTCTGTTCGGAGTCTCGGACTTGGGAATGGAGAAGGCGAGGCGGTTTTAAAATTGGATACGAAATCGTCTATTCGGACGAATATCTTATAATAAATACTTAAGAGTTAGTTGATTTAATAAATAGAAATGTATTGAATAAAGGATGAGAGATTAATAATAACCAATTAAAATATTGGTGGGGAGAAAGAAGAAGAAGAGGGGAGGATGTCGTCAGCCGCTGCTGGTGTTGGCGTTTTATCATACGCACGTGAAGGGGTAGGAGGCGCAGGGGTTGGAGGGGCTGTGGGGACAGGGAGTAATAAGTCAACGGTCAATACCTCTATAAAAAATCATTTACGATTCAAGAAGTTGAGTTCCGTTTGCATCAGAACATCGACACTATTTGCTTGTTGCAATCATCGGATAGGGATGGCTTCCAATCACCTCGGACACGGCGAGTCAATTGTCAATTTTCCCTCCGGCGCCGGTAAGATCTCTCGTATAAACGGTGTTACACTTGGCGAGTCCCCTGCTTCTGAAGAGAACGATCTCGTCTTACCCAGCGACGAATTCTGTCGTCAAGCTCTAATTCCCAATCCTCAAAAGGTTTGCTGCTTCCTGTCTACTCTTCTAAATCCTTCATTTGTTTTCCACGATACAAATGCTTGCTTCATAGCATTGCTTAATTGTAAGATATGTCAACGATCTTTTATTTGCTCTATTGAATCTACTCTATCAAACTGACTTGATTTATTAGTATAGTAAACAGTGTAGACCTTTTATTTGCTCTGATCAATCTATCTTATGATAATAACTTGATTTATTAGCATCAAGAGTTTTTTTTTTTTAATAATTATGGTCTGTCCAGTACTTGGAGTTGTATAAAAGATCTGTTGAAGATCCGGCGGGGTTTTGGTCAGACATTGCATCGGAGTTCTACTGGAAACAGAAATGGGGCCAACCTGTCTTCTCTGAGAATTTTGATGTTCGACATGGCCCTATCGACATTCAGGTCTTTTTCTCTCTTCTTCCCATTTATCATTTTTAATGTTCATATGCTGTTCTAATTTTTCTTTTTCAGCAACTTTTAAGCATAAAACAAATCAAAATGAATGCATATTTTTATTATTTTGCAATTAGATCAACTTCCCACCTACATTATAGTTATTTTTATTCTTATTATTTTGAAAGTGATGATGAGGAGAATGAGATGACGATTAGCAGCAAGCAGTATCCAAATAATATTTATTTTATCAATAATTGTATGCAGTGGTTCAAGGGTGGTGTAACCAACATTTGCTACAATTGCGTGGATAGAAACGTTGAATCTGGAAATGCTGACAAGATTGCCATTTACTGGGAAGGCAACGAGCCTGGTTTACAGGACTCTTTAACTTACTCCCAACTTCTTCAAAGAGTTTGTCAGGTCTTTGGTTTTTATACACGCATGTGTCTTTTACTTATTTTGGCCATCAACTTGAAAAAGATTAACCTTAAGCTACATTCTGTCTTCTTCTGCAGCTAGCAAATTACTTGAAGGATGTTGGTGTTAAAAAGGGTGACGCTGTCATAATTTATCTTCCCATGCTCATGGAACTCCCAATTGCTATGCTTGCATGTGCCCGTATTGGTGCTGTTCACTCGGTACTTGAACAAAACTGTGCAACCTTTCTGTCTGTTTCTTACATGCACACAGGGACTTGCTAAATGCCACTTGCCCTTTCTATACTACCAGGTTGTATTTGCAGGATTTTCAGCAGATTCTCTTGCTCAAAGAATCATGGACTGCAAACCCAAAGTTGTAATAACTTGCAATGCTGTTAAAAGAGGCTCCAAGACCATCCAACTTAAAGACATAGTTGACACTGCCCTTGCTGAATCCTCAAAAAATAGCATTTCTATAGGTACTTAAGTTCTTTTTTTTTTTTTTTTTTTTGACTATCTTCTTCAGTTTTCATTAAGCTAAAAGCTATGTTCGACTGTATGCATTCATGTTGCCGAAATTTTCAAATTTGTGACTGCTATTTAATTTTTTGCTTTGGAAAGAAGATAACCCATCTAAGTACCCACTTTCACATCCTTTTTTCTTCACAGATCTGTGCTTGACATATGAAAATCAATGTGCCATGAAGAGGGGGGACACTAAATGGCAGGATGGAAGAGATGTGTGGTGGCAGGTTAGCTAACAATATCTTTCCAAAATATACCAAATTCCACCAGGGAAAAGGAATTCCCATTTTTTATCTGCAGCATTCTTGCATCAGGATCTTCGTAATATTTCTACACGGAAAGAAAGCAGTACAATTTGATGGAACGGATTACTTGCTTATTTAGTTCATGTCTCTATTCCCTGTTGTGTAACTCTGTGCTTCACACCAACAATGTTTCTATGTAATTCATCATTTGATAGTGCAAACATGAAAAGCTTTTATTTTCTGAAGTCGTGATTAGTGAGTTGTCTTCCAGGATGTCATCCCCAAGTATCCAACTAGCTGCATGGTAGAGTGGGTTGATGCTGAAGATCCCCTTTTTCTCCTCTATACTAGTGGGAGCACTGGGAAGCCAAAGGTGCTTGCAATCCTTTTCCTAATTTATATAACGTACATTTATATTTCATATGTTCTAATTAGAATTTATAAAAGGGTGTTCTCCATACCACTGGAGGGTATATGGTCTACACTGCCACAACTTTCAAGTATGCATTTGATTACAAACCATCTGATGTCTACTGGTATGAAGAAGACTCCAACTTGTGCTTACTGCTTCTTAACTCTATTTAAAGAAGCTGCATAATTGCTGAAATCTTCCTTGTGATATCAGGTGCACAGCTGACTGTGGGTGGATCACTGGGCATAGTTATGTGACATATGGACCAATGCTCAATGGAGCAACTGTTGTTGTTTATGAAGGGGTAACTTATTGTGAATGTACAACTTTGTTTCTCTTTTATATTACGGCAGAAAAACTTAGTTTTGGCACACTTTTCGTGGGATTGACTAGGATAATGGACTAATACTTCTAGACTTTTGCTAATGAGACGTAAGCATGTTAGCCAATTCAGAATATCTATACATTGTTCAAAGTCTAGAGGCTTGATTAATTAAATTGTCTACGAGCAAATTCTCTTTTGCAAAATTTGTCTATCATATGCTCAATGTGCATGCCACATTCAGGCTCCAAATTATCCTCACCCTGGACGCTGTTGGGATATTGTGGACAAATTTAATGTGACAATATTTTACACTGCCCCAACATTGGTGCGATCCCTAATGCGTGATGGTGATCAGGCAAGCTACTTCCCTTGTATTGCTTCAATCTCTGTTATTAAAGGCATTGATGGATATCACTGCTGATTATGAATAGCTTTAAATGCCCATGTTCCTTCTCAAAGTACAATGCCTTTTTTTTTTTTGAAAAAATCAAATCTTTCCATATTTCTTATGATGTCTATCTTGGCTTTCATCTGCTATTGCAACTTCGTTCCATCTAATGTTGGCTGTGTGAGGTGAAGAAACTGATATTGACCTCTGATTTTTGTTTTTTTTGGACATATGTTGCATGACTTTTAAACGTCTAATAAAACATTGTCCCAAGTAACTTGAAGACATTTTTTATCTTTAATGCCTATTTTTCCGCTTCTGCATAACTGCAGTATCAATATACAAACCAGATCTGATCTTGTATATTGATATCAACTATGGATGATCATGCAGTATGTTACTCGCTACTCACGCAAATCCCTGCGGGTTCTTGGAAGCGTAGGCGAGCCTATTAATCCAAGTGCATGGAGGTCCTAGTCCTATCCAATTGTTGTTCTCATAATCTATAACACCTTATAACACATCCATGCCCCTTACAGGTGGTTTTTTAACGTAGTTGGAGATTCAAGATGTCCTATATCAGACACTTGGTGGCAAACTGAAACTGGGGGCTTCATGGTAATTGACATTCTTTTGTCTTTAGCTACCTTTTATCACATTGCTTCAGCTCTTTATGATCCTAGTAGTCCTTGACTACCTGAAATTGGTTGTCCGTTTGGCATTCTACTCTTGTATGACCTCAGCATGCTTATGTTCTGAATGTTTTCTTTTGAATTATTTTCTTATTGTTCTCACGATTATTCATCAGATTACTCCATTGCCCGGTGCCTGGCCACAGAAGCCTGGTTCTGCAACTTTTCCTTTCTTTGGTGTTCAGGTTGCTATGCCATAACTCATTAATTCACTAAACACCAACCCAACTATGTTTAGTTCTGCATCATTGATCTTATCTGATAAAATTGCAGCCTGTCATTGTGGATGATAAGGGCATTGAGATTGATGGGGAGTGCAGTGGTTATTTATGTGTGAAAAATTCATGGCCAGGGGCATTTCGCACTTTATATGGTGATCATGAAAGATACGAAACTACATACTTCAAGCCATTTCCGGGCTATTATTTTAGTGGTGATGGCTGTACCAGGTATCTTGTTTCTGTTTCTAAAGTTGCATCATTTTAACCATCTTCAAGGGTTGACTTCTTGTTCCCTATTTGTTTTGTGTGGTTGAGGATGAAACCAACCAAATGAATAATGGTTTTTCATCTATGTTCCAGGGACAAGGATGGATACTACTGGCTTACTGGAAGAGTTGATGATGTAATTAATGTGAGGTATGTTTTGGGTTTTTGTGAGGCCTTATTCTTGTTGTTTTGTGAACCTCCAGCCGAATATTTAAAGAAGTCCTGAATTCCTGAATTCCATTATATTGTTGACTTCTGAGACTAGAGACTGAAGTTTGTCAATGAAGCCACATTTTTGTATTCTGCAATTATAATTTGAATGACTTTTGGTGTGTAATTGGCAGTGGTCATCGTATCGGTACTGCAGAAGTGGAATCTGCTCTTGTCTCTCATCCCCAGTGTGCAGAAGCTGCTGTGGTTGGTTTTGAGCACGAGGTATATGTGCTTGTGTGTGCACACGATTGTGCACATAGGCATGCATCCTAGATAATTTGTACAACTGAAGTAAACATGATAGTGCATTTTGATGCTATCTCCACTTACCACCTCTGAAAATTTATTGTTGGTAGGTTAAAGGACAGGGCATTTATGCATTTGTGACTCTTGTAGAGGGTGTTCCTTACAGTGAAGAACTCCGGAAAAGTCTCATACTCACAGTACGAGAGCAGGTAATATATTCAAATACCTAATGCATGCTCTAGATATTGAGATCCCATGTAGCTTACAGTTTATGTAAAGCTAGTGTAATTGACCAAATTCCAAACATCTAATTGGCCAACTTATGATGGAGTTGAATTTGAACCTTTAAATTAGAGCAGCCTTGTGATGGTTAAGAACTAAAAAATTGCAGAAGTATATCGCATCCTAAAAGGAAAAGAAACCTGAAAAGGGAAATTTCACTACAGGCTAAGTAAGAGATTGGGTGTTTGGGGAAGTTAGACATGGAAAAACGTGCATACATTGTGATCTAATTGATTGAAAGCCTTTTATTGATCTTAACCTTCCAGATAGGAGCGTTTGCGGCACCTGATAAAATTCACTGGGCACCAGGCCTTCCAAAGACGAGGAGTGGAAAGATAATGAGGAGAATCCTGAGGAAAATTGCTGCTAGGCAGTTGGATGAACTGGGAGACACTAGCACACTTGCGGAGCCAAATGTTGTTGATCAACTTATAGCACTTGCGGACTGTTGAGGTCAGGATACCCACCAAGTTCCGTATGCAGCTTTTGGTGTAACCAGCTTGTTTCGAGTAGCCTTCATCTTTGTGTGTTTCACAGCACTTCTAAAGCTTCTCGTCATACCTTTTTTTTTTTTTGGGGGTTACTGTTATTAGCTTATCAGTTTCATATATGCTACTGAGAAAATAATGCTGGAAGCTAGAGAACTTACACTGCTTCCCTGATCATTAGGTTCACAGTCCAAATATAAAACATCAGTTCTAAACATACCTACAGTTCCTCTCCTTACTGTTTTAAAGATGCATTCTCATGGAACGTCTGTCGACAATATTTGGTCAACGTGACCTATATTTCATTTTTTCGTACTTTTTTTCTTGGACCTATCGTCTAAGACGTGATTTTGGCCTCACCAATTCTGATGCACCAAAACGAAACATGTGATTGCGGTCTTTTATGCACCGCCCTTGGTCTGCAATTGAACTGATCTGGAAATTATATATTGGGATTGTTTTTGGATGAATCTAAATTATGAAATTTTTCATTGAAAAATTGTCGCAACTTATTTCAACACTTACATAAATCTATTGATTCATACGTTTCAACTTTATGCTTGATGAAAAATCCACTTATATGCCTGTTGAGAATTTCTTACGTCGATTTATTGATAAGATGCAGAAGACAGCAAAAACATGACGATAGCAACAAAGAAACAAGGATTTTAATGTTATAAGAAAACATTTTTTATTTTTATTTTATTGCATATGAATGACTAATTTTTCTCATTTTCTACAAATTTGTTTGATAATTTAAAATTAAAAAAAAAAAGATATTTTCCAAAACAAATTACATGGGATCTATTTTAAGTAATAATGAAAGAACAAAAATTAACGTTGTCCTGGATGAATTTATAAGTAAATTCAGAAAACGTTCTCCAAGGAAACATTTTAGGCCAAAAGTATATTTTTAGACCTTAGCATTTAAATCAAAATGCAAGTTGAACTTTAATGTTTCAAAATGTTCAATTTAAACCTCAACATTTACAAAATGTTTAAAATAGAATTTATGAGGATAGAAATTTTTATAGAGATTATACTTTGTCGGTTTGCTTTTTTTAAAAAAAAATTTGTGCACAACATTGGGATCTAACTAATGCTGAAGTGTGTTTTCTTTTTTTAATTTTGTGCACAGGATGCAACTAATGCTGATGTGGCTTTTTTTGTAATTAAAATGAAAGTGAGACCCAACTAATCAAAAATCACCATTTCTCATCACCTAAAATCCCAAAAATCTCAAAATCCTTAACTCCCACTTTGGTCAAACATTTGCAGAAATCCCTAAATTCCTAACTCACTTCATTCAAACATTTGTACAAATCCTGCACGATCTTTCGCAAGTTCAATCACAATAGCAAGCTCAATCGCAGCAGAATGTTTTTGTCTACTCCCATATGCCTCTATTGGATTTTTAGGAAACAATATAGGGGCAATATGTAGTGGTAGATCCATTCTTTTGATCAGGTTTTAGTTTATGTTTATTACACATTGTAGTCCCTATTCCTTATTGAATTGATGATTCTTTTGCCTGGTTTTGTTGTTTATGTTTCTCATATATTGCGGTCCCCTATTTTTGACCTAAGTTTGAAATGCTTGTTGAGCTATTTAATGTATGTTGTGGTTCCCTATTCTATGATTTAGTTGTGAGCATGTCTTTTTGGTAGTGCATGTGTTGGTAAAGTTAAAAAGTAATAGAACTTCCTTTGATCATTAAATTAAGAACAAACTAAATATTAATCACTAATTTTCAAAGTTAATTATGACTATATTACATTCAATATTTTGTTGCATATTGGATGTTTGACAATAATTACATAAGATTCAAGATTCAGATTCCACTTCATAAGGAAAAATAAATTTATTACTCTTATGGTATTGATCTTCATCTAGTCAAATCATACCGCCATTTGTAGCTTGTTTTGGATTCAGTTCATCAATGCTTTTTTGGCAATCCTTTAAGTGAGTTGATTATTTCTCCTTTTTTTAGGAATAGGGGGATATTTGCACTAAGAAGTAGTGTAATTTAAAGGTGGAACCACCTAAGCAAGTTTATCCCTTGGTTGTTTTTTGTTTCAATTAGTTATAAATTTGCAATTTAAGTTACAAATACTTGAGCTTGTAGGAATTAAAATATACAAACAATTCATTTGGTATATACACAAGAAATAATGTAAACAATTCATTGGTATATACACAAGAAATAATTATACATAATTAATATATCAACAACTCAAACTTTATAACTTTAGCATGCAAAATTTTATCAATAAAACTATCTTAATATGTGTACAATATTTGAGTACTCAAAGTAATTGAATACCTAAAATAACACCATCTTAATAGAAAATTCATATTGTCATTTTCAATAGTAAAATTAGATTAAATGAATATGCTTTCTACCACATATGAGCATGAAATGTTGATAGCGATGGCATTTCTTGAAATGTATATGGTCTATTATTTGTCACATACAATGCATAAATTGAACCTGCTTATCTCGTGAATTCAATCTGTTAGGCTCCGTTTTCAAAGTCCAACTATCAAACCGGAGTCGAAAAACATAAGCGGGTTTCCAAGCTCTTTAACCCTCATCGAAAAAATCCTCATTCACATGACATCTCAAGCCACAAAGGCGAGCCCACACAACGAAATCACAAAATCACGATTGACTTCTTCAAAAATGGTAGCTCTTAGTCTCT
>JAOSBK010000007.1:18420998-18436172 GCA_027568895.1 Erythroxylum shatona | reverse complement strand
AGGAATTAAAAGTCCCATTTATATACTTGCAAAGATAGTACTTTTTGTGCTTGGGTGGTTGTGCCAAAAGGCATCCTACCCATGTGTCAAAGCTTGCATCCAATTGGACAAGCAGTTGATCCTTGGGATTGTAGTTATAAAGTTTAGGCAAATACTTACAAAGTTCCTTGAGTCGTTGGACGGATTCGGTATCTACAATTGTCCAATGCCATTGATGTTTTGTACTACATTTTAATTGTAAACTTCGTCTTTCTTTTACTAATTCTTTTAAAAAGCCTTGATCAGATATATAATTTAATAATACTCAAAATTGTTGTACTTGCGTTTTATTTTGTAATTCATTAGGGAAATCTTGTAATTTTTGTAAAATATTAGGATGTAATTGTACATAACCCTAATGATTAAATTGTATTCCTAAATATTCTATTGTTTGTTGAGCTATACGAGCTTTCTTTTTACATAAAATTAATCCTTTATCTTTACATCTGTGTAAAACAATACGAACTTTTTTCAAATGATCTAACTTATCTTGATTCAAATAAATAATAATGTCATCAATATAAACAAAAGTTAATTCTTCTAATCCTGCAAGATTATTATCCATAAATCTCTGATAAATACTAGGTGCCTGTTTAAGTCCAAATGGTAATACGTTCCATTGATAATGCTTTTGAGGAGGACAAGTGAATGCTGTTAATGTTTTTGTATTGTCATGTAATCTAAGTTGCCAATATCCAGATTTGGCGTCTAAAGTAGTAAACCATGTATGTCCTTTGAGTTTGTTGATAATGTAGTCTTTCCTAGGTAGTTTATATGCATCTCCTACTGTTGCTTCATTTAATTTTCTATAATTGATAATCATTCTTCGTTTTCCTCTTTTCTGTTCTGCGGCATTGTTAACATAAAAAATTGGTGCTGAATGTTTACTAATACTTGGACTTATAAGACCTTTATCTAATAGTTCTTTCCATTCTTGAATGAATTCTTTTACATCTTGAGGAGTATAAGGAATATTGTTTTTAATATTTATTTCTTGATGAGGATCTTTGAGTTTTATTTCTATGAGTTCATTATTATGATTTTTACCTGGGTCTAAAGGGTTTTCACTACAGACTTGATCTAATAGTGTATCTACTTTTAATTGAATAGAGGTATTATTGCGAAGATAAACATGTAAAGAGTTGAGTTTTTCGATTAATATTTTAAGTTGCTGATAATAAGTGGTATAATAGATAGGGATTTTTAGAATAATTGACTTTTGATTGATTTCTTTAATATATGGAGTTTTTAATGTAATATAATGTAAGTATTGACAAAAAGGATTGTAGAGTTTAAGAAAATTATTTCCAATAATCAATGGTATTCCTGATTCTTATTGATATATAGAAGGAATCATAAAAGTATAATTTTCTATGAGTATGTTATTGTAATAGCTTACATACCAAATGAATTTAAAACTTCCATCAGCTATTCTAATTTGTAAAGGTTTATCTAATTTTTCCCATGTATCTAAAAGATTTTTAGAGGCAATGCATATAGTAGCTCCTGTGTCTATATACGCATTTATTTTAGTATTCTGAATTATCACTTAAATAAAAGTTGTATTCAAATTCAACTGGTGATTCTAAGGTTTTGCTTTGTAGAGATTATTCATTTTGTTGCAAGATGTCAGATTCAAAGATATAAAGAGTGATATCTGTATCATAATCTGATTCAATTGGTTCTAATTGATGTTGTAAAGCAGAGTGTAGAATTTGTACTTTGTTGGTATATTTTTTATCATAATAATAATAATAATAATAATAATAATAATAATAATAATAACAAGAACAAGAATAAGAACAAGAAGAAGTTTAAAATTTATAATAATAATAATGATGATGATGATGATGATGATGATGAGTTTAATAATATAATTAAGAATAAAAAATTGCTTATGTGGGGGGAGGGGTATTTCTGAAAGTTGCTTATGTGTTTTGTTTTGGAGACAGGTATGAGAAATCTTGTACCACAGTCTTAGAAGGAACAAAAATTTCTGTCCCTATACTCTGGAGACGGGGACAACGAGCAAACACTACGGAGCACAGAACTTTTGTGTTCCTGTCATTCGTCCTCACCCATGGTGTTGGGCCTCGAGGACTTCTACATATATCACTATCATAACAATTCATACCACTATGCATTCTAAGCCGAGGAACCCAAAAGCCTAAGCTCTGATACCACAAAAACCACTTCAAATCCATTACACAACTACAAACATCTTATACTTCTAACTTCTTAACTAATGGTCATGGAACAATTGAAGGAATTTGCTAACACTTCCTTCTAGAAAAATGTTCCTCATTGTCTAAATTTTCTAATGACACCAAAATCATTCAATTTGGTTAGGTAATCTGAAAGTTATACCCAAACATTCCCAAACTATTCTTATACTGAAACAATATTTTGTACTCTACTTCCATCCAAAAATTGACTTTCTTAGAGACTAAATTAGAACTCAATTTCATCAGATAATTTATATCCCTATTTCTCTAGTTTAATCCAAATAAAGAATCGTCTGATTTGGATTACTAGAGAAAAAGTTATGGTGAAAACACCGAAGCATGATCAATGTAACATGTTCCAATTACATTTTCCAACTTTTAACTTCCAAGAAAAGTTTAGGGTCCAACACAATCCTTGATGAGAGGTTCAATTATGATTATTTTATCTAATAAAGAGGTTCAGTTATAAGTATTTTAACTTATTAACAGTAATGAGAAGTTTATTTCATAGTTCAACATGAACTTGATTAGAGCATTTCCATATAACTTGACATGTTTGTGTTTGGGTGTAATTTCGTATGCATGAATTAGAAAAAGTTGACAACAGAAAATTATTCTACATTTTTTTAAGTTTAATCTGTGGACTTAATGATTTGGCTATATTCAAGTGCATTTTACTTTTGATTTGGCTATAATTATTTCCCTTTACTTATAAACAGGTGGGTGATAGCCTAATTTGGTAGTATAGGGTTGTTTTATGGTGAAAAGTTCGTAGTAGAACTAGGATTGAAATATGTTGATGGGCAAACAAGTTTTCTTTTTGATAAAGTAAACCTTGATTATATTAGTTATAGGAAAATATGTGAGATAGGAAAGGAGTTAGGATACCTTCAAGTGTACAACGCTTATTACAATATACCCAACTTTAAGTTAGTGAGTCGTTGAGATTTATTGAATCTAATCAGAGTTGTATAAGGGTCATTATCCTCATAAATATCTACCAAATGATTGATTTTTGTGTAACTCATTTGTTAAACACCACAATCATTGCATATAAGATATTGCCTATAACTAGAGGAAAATGGAGATAATGAAGGTGAGGAGGGAAGTTGCGGTATTAGGGTAGACTATGTTAATGATGAACATGTTGAGGAAGTTGGTGAAGAAGTTAGTGGAGTTAGTGAAGGAGTTGCTATACGAGATGGTGAATGAGTTGGCAAAGGGGTTGGTATAGGAGTTGGTGAAAGAGTTGATGTAGGATTTAATGAAGAGATGGATAATCATGATAGAGATCAGGACGAGGGTTTTTTACAAGTTAACATTCATGATGAAAACCAACCAGTAGAAATTAACTCAATCTATTGTGGTAGTTTTATTGATAGTGATGCAT
Source organism: Erythroxylum shatona (assembly GCA_027568895.1). Classification (NCBI taxonomy): domain Eukaryota; kingdom Viridiplantae; phylum Streptophyta; class Magnoliopsida; order Malpighiales; family Erythroxylaceae; genus Erythroxylum; species Erythroxylum shatona. The sequence goes on along the minus strand of JAOSBK010000007.1, from coordinate 18,432,518 downwards.
ATTTATACAGAGAAGAGTCAGATGAAACATTGCAAAGACATTATACTAGAATTAGCAATAATCTATCTTAAATGGCTACACATTAAAGATTGGGGATGGAGTTTGGATCAACTAAAGAATTCAGACATGTTGTTGCAGATTATGCAGTACAAAACAGAATACGATGTCAAGTTTAAAAGAGGTGAAAGTCATAAGATTAGGGTTAGATGTATTAAAGGATGCCTATAGGAATTGTATGTTGGATGTGACAAGAATGAAAGGTACTTCAAAGTGAAGACATGCAATCCTAAGAATAGTTGTTTTACTACTATCAAATCTAAATTAGTTTCAGCTAAGTTCTTTATGAAACATTTTAGAGAAAGAATACTTAAAAAGCTTAGTATCTCGATAGCAAAGATGGTTAAAAAATGCAAAGAAAAACTTAATATAATTGTTAACTCATGTATGTATAAAGCAATAAAGAGGAAATTGAGAAAAGAAAGGGAAACTAATTATCTAAATGATTATACCAAGCTATAATGATATATATTTGAGTTAAGGATTAGCAATCCAGGATCAACAATAGAGTTATAACTGGCAGAGAATGAAGAAACTTATATGTTACAAGTATATAAAGTTATATTTATACATATCATCAACAACTATATTTATTCACTTATTTGTACATCTTTATCTCTTTTATGTAGTTCAAAATATTATACATTTTCTTTAATGCCATAAAAAAGATAGAGGCATTTAAGGCTAATTTTTTTATATTGATGGTTGCTTTCTAAAGACCAAATTCCAAAGCGAACAAGTGAGTGCATTTGGGAGGGATGGTGATGGAGGGATGTATCCATAGCTTAGGCTATTTGGAGGTAGAGACTAATGATTATTAGACATGGCTTATGGATCTGTTGGCTTCTAACTTGAAATTGGATAATGGTGAAGGGCTTACAATTATATCAAATATGAAAAAGGTATTTTATTCTTCATATATTTATAATTTATTATTATAGAAATTTTGTATTAACTTAAATTAATTATTATAGGGATCGATTAAGGCTATGAAAGAGACATTATCATATGTCACTAATTAGATGTGTGCTAAACACATATACCATAATTGGAATATGAATTGGAAGGTCAAGGATTTGTTAAAGCAATTTTGGAATTAATGGTCAACTTACATCAAATATTTCAACGAACAATTGAAAAGACTGGATAAAATGAAACACGGATGTGCATCAGTATTGCTTGCTTATTTTAAAGAGAGGTGGGCAAGATGCTACCAATATTTGAAATCAAAATGTTCAAATATTGACAACAATATGAGTGAAACTTTTAATAGGTGGATTTTATAAGTAAGAGATAGGGCAGTTATCTTGAAACCATTATAATCATGGTGATGAGGCATTGCATGCTTGGAATTCAAATGTTGCACCAATGATTATGAAGAAATTGGAGAAGAATAAGAAAGATGTATTGCAGTGGAGAATAGTTTAGAATGGTAATGGAGCATATGAAGTATTTAAGGGTGATGACAAGCATATTGTAAGAATTGGTAGACACCAAACATGTAATTATTAGACATGGGAGGTTTATGGATATCCTTGTAAGCATGTTGTAAGTGTTGTTTACTATTTGAAGCAATGAGTGTGTAAGGACCCAATATATACCCTAGAAGTATTATAGTATGTCTAGGGTGTATTAAGAAGTGAACAGAAAGAATTAGGTGTATACAAGCATAGTAAAGAACACATTGGCAGTTAATTTAAAAGATAGGGGTAAATTGGTAATTTCTTCGTTTTGGGCTGGACATGAATAATTATATGTGAAATATGGACTATAATGAAGTCAATTGATGACTTTATATGCCAATGTGGGAACTAAAGGAAAAAGGACCAAATGTACAATTTTGCCAAAAATTAACGTATGGTCCAATGGGATTGAAACATGTGTCTAAGACTAGAAACTTTATGAAAAGGAGAGTAGAAGAGAGGGGGGAGGTTTCTCTTCTCATCTCATCTCCTCTCGATTCTATCTCCTTAATCACATCATTTTGCATAAGGAGTCAAGCTAATCCTAGGTGAAAATCAAAGTAAAAATTAGTGTTTTTTCTTCTCATCTTCATCTTTTCTTGCTTAGCTCATGAAGAGTTGGATTTGGATTGAGATATGTATTTATGGTGTTCTAGTTGGTGAATCAAGCAGAGAAAAAAGGGAAGAGAAGGAAAAGCATTAGAAGAAGAGCTAATTGGCAAATTTCAAGGCTTGGGACTACATTTAGTTTAATTTCTATTTGTGTGTGTTTGAATGGATGAAACGATTCATTTAGATATGGAATGGTAACTTGGTATTACCTGGGTGTCACTTTTCATGGAATTGGTTGAATATGACAAGAGAATAATGTGTAGTGGAATGTTTGAACCAGTCTTATTGTTTTGGCCATAACTTAACTTGTAAGCCTCTAAATTAAAAGATTTTAAATGTAGATCAAACTAAAGACATGTAACTAAATATCTATAGAAAAGACCCTAACCTAATTTAGGTTTAATGATATTGGAATTTGAGTTTGAAAATGGTGACCTGATGTTGCCCTGTATTAGAGCAGCTTATGATGATTGGGGCTTGTTTCATGATTTAGAAGTACAAATGGCCTAATTTTTTATGTTATAAAAGCTAGAGACATAGTAAAACAAATTTTTAGGATCTTAACACCTAATTTGAACATTTAAAATATGAAGATTACGGAACAAGTGGAGATATGTGTTTTGGGCAGGGGATACGAAGGAAGGAAATTGCACTATTTTAAGTTTGTTTTCGTTTATAATTTTTACCGATTCATATCCAAACCTTTTCAGATGTTTATGAAACTTTGAAAAAACTTAGAAATAAATAAAATATCACTTACCATATGAGAATTGGGTGATTAAACCTTGAAATTTAAAGGAAATTTACTTGTATCTAGATTATTTATATGCATATTTATTACTTATATGTGTATAGTGTAATTATACAAGTGTGGTTTTGATACCCTTCTAATGGAGGTAAATTATGACTTGTATATATAAAAATAGGGATTTTATGATTTCAAATGAATATTGTATGATTTCTCAATATATGAATTATGAAATAGGTAAATGGTTAAAGGAAAATATTACAATGCCTAGTTTATTGTCTTGGTGGTGGATAAATAGGCATGCCTATAAGGTTATAGTGCAGTTGTTACAGTTTGACACCACTGATGTCTTCATTTCGATTCCTTAGTGTCTCTAGAGTTTGATACCTTCGAGTATTTATAGTCTGATGCCTTCAAGTATCCACAGTTTAATACCTTCAGATATCCATAACTCTTGTTATCCACATCCACAAGAATGTGCAGGCCTAACACAGAAAGGAAATTTAACATTTATAAATAAGAGATACAATATGACAATATGAATAACTTGTATTGGTGAGCTTTAGAAATCAATATTTGGCTTATACATGTGAATTTACATCTTATAGATATATTGAAGCATATTTACATTATTTACTTTGCTTAATTATGCCATTGTTGTTTACATAAGTTTATGATATTCATGAATGTGTGTGTGCTTGGTGGATGATTATTATGAGTGGTCATCCAAACTAAAATTTCCCCATTAAACTTTCAAGATTAACATAGGTGTTAATCCGTGTAGATCCAAGTAATAGGAGTAAGGCACAGGAATCATCTGTAGGAACTAAGGCCAACCGTTAAAAGTAAAAGTACCTTTGGATTAAAGAATGATTGTATAAGAAATGAAGGAAACTGCAGTTTCTTAATAGTTTGTAATTAAGAATTTAAATTGTGTGTCATATCTTGTTACTCATCCTAAATTTGTCCCCAATTTTCTCTACCTATTAGGAGTGTTCTACTGTGTTAGGAGTTGTTATTTTTTGATAGAGTGGGAGTTCTTATTTAGTTAAACTCGATTATATCTCTACCTATTAGGAGTAGGAGTTGTTATTTAGTTAAATATTTATTATGTTATTTGGTTAAATTAGGACTATTTGATGTATGCCTATTTAAAGGCTAGTGAATTATGAATAAAGGTAGATTTTTAAATTTATTAAAAATAGTATATTGCCTTGTAATATTTCTCTACTATATTTCCTATCACCATATCTCCAAGAAAGTCCATAAGCTATGGACGAGGACGTGGAGTGATCTAGTGCTTAACAATTTGGTATCAGAGCTAAAACTACTCCGTCGAGTCCTCGTGCCATGAGTGGTGACTCCAGTATTTGCCCAAGGTTAAAAAAGGTCTAGCACATAGCTAGCCCATGAGTGCTTAGACTTGAGTCTTACATCAATCAAATAAGGGGTTGGTGTGGGGTTTATATAGGCTTATGGGCTCTCCCATCCTTTGAGCTAGTTTTTGGAGTTAGGTTGTCCTATAAAGGGAGAAAAGAAAAAGGAACGACTTGAAATTAAAAAAGAACTTCTTAGGGTATTTAGATAATCTATGGATTTACCACCATGGTGACCACATGACCACTGACTTCCTCTTAAAGAAGGGACTTGTTGGGAAATATCCAGCTAGATATTTTCTTGATATGATTGACTCCTAAATAATTAGGAGATCAGATCTGATATTAAAAATCAAATTTGATATTATGTACAGATATTAGGAGATTGTGTAAAGATATTAGTTTCCTAGAATAGCCCTATCTATTTCTATATATACTTGTATCTATGTATTGACGTAAATTACATGAAATACATACAATATTGAAATTTTGCATGGTATCAAAGCTATACTTGGAAAGTTAAACCCTAGCTGCTACCTACTGTCCCTCATACGACTTCTAACCCTATCCACCCCACCTATCGTCCTGATCCTGTAGAACTATGTCAACCATGTCTAACATTGGTGAATCCTCTAACCCAGTCCATACACCTCCTCCATACACTTCCTCAGATTCTCATTCCATTAAAATCACTATTATATAACTGAATGGAGATGACTTCCTTCACTGGTCCCAATCAATGAGAATCTACATCTGAGGGAGAGAAAAGATTGGATGTTTGATTGATGGAAAAAGGGGAACCCACGGTAGAGGATCCTACACACGGAATATGGGATGCTGAAAATTCTATGGTGATGACATGGCTAGTAAAATCGATGGAGGAAGATATTAGCTCTAACTATATGTGTTATCACACAGCTAAGGAGCTATAGGACAAACGTGAATCAGATGTACTCTAGTTTGGGAATTCAATCCCAAGTCTATGAACTTACTCTCAATTTAGGTGAGATTCCCCAAGGCGAGGATAGTGTTACTAAGTACTTTAATTCTCTGAAACGTTTGTGGCAAGACTTAGGCTTATTTAATGACTATGAATGGAAATCCCCTTATGATTGTAACTATTTTCGAAAAGTAGTAGAGGATAACTGAATTTTTAAGTTCTTAATTAGACTTAATATTGAGTTTGATGAGGTTAGAGGCAAGATTATTGGAAGACAATCACTCTTACCATTAGAGAAGTCTTTGTAGAAGTCCGACGTGAAGAGAGTAGATGGTTTATGATGCTTGATAAACAAAATCCTATGTCTACTATTGAAAAAACTGCACTAGTTACTGGGAACACTACTGGTCATAGTAGGAAGAATGAGGAAAAGTCATGTGTTTGGTGTGACTATTGAAATAAAGCAAGGCATACCCGTGAAATATGCTGGACATTTCATGGAAAGCTAGCCAATTGGAAGGGATCATATGAAGTGAGATTTAAGAAAACTTCCTCTAGTGATTTAACTGACTATGAGTCACGAAAAATCCCATCAGCACATGAGGTGGATGCTGGATAGATTTCAAAGAAGTAGATTAACTACCTCCTGAAACTTATAAAACCCAAAACTGAATCCTTAAGTGCTCCTAATGCCTCTGTGGCACAAACAAGTAGGATTTTACTGCTTTAACATGTACCTTTCCATACAATTCTACTCCTTGGATCATTGATTCAGGAGGATCTGATCATATGACCTATTCTTTTAACTTCTTTCATACTTATGACCCTTGTTCTGGTCATGAAAAAATTTGCACAGTCGATGGATCATTTTCTGCTGTGGCTGGTAAAGGTTCAGTAACTCTACCCTAAAAAATTTGCCTTAAATTTGTCCTACATGTTCCAAAACTAGCTTGTAATCTGTTGTCCATTAGTAAATTGACCCAATACTTTAATTGTACCATTACCTTTTTTGATTCATATTGTGTTTTCAGGACCTAACTTCAAAGAAGATGACTGGCAGTGCTAAATTAATAGATGGTCTCTACTATTTAGTTGATGATAACTTGAACAATAAAGAAGCTCACAATCTAAGTAGTATTCATTCTACCCCTACTAAAGAACAACTTTTACTTTGGCATAATATATTAGGACATCCTAATTTCTCTTACCTAAAAAGAATTTCCCTCATTTGTTTAAATTTGTGGATTGTTCAAAACTTCATTTTGAGTAGTGCATTTTATCTAAAAATCATAAGATTTCGTACCCTACAAAACCATATCAACCATCCAAACCATTTTACTTAATTCAGAGTGATGTTTGGGGTCCATCCTGCGTTAAAACTCTTATTGGGAAAAAATGGTTTGTAACATTTATTGATGATCATACTTGGTTATGTTGGGGTTTATTTGATACATGAAAAATCTGAAGTTGCTTAAATCTTTCAAAACTTCTATACTATGGTTGAAAATCAATTTCACAGATGCATTGGTATACTTCACTATGACAATGGTACCGAATATTTTAATGAAGTCCTTGGGAAATTTCTTAAGTCTAAAGGCATTGTTCATCAATCTATGTTTGTTAACAGTCCTAAACAAAATGGTATTGCCGAGAGAAAAAATAAACATTTACTAGAAATTGCTCGGTTTATTATGTTTACAATGAATGTGCTAAGATACCTTTGGGGTGAGGTTGTTTTGACTGCTTCATACTTAATTAATCGAATGCCTAGTCATGTTTTACATTATGAAACACCCTTAGATATGTTTAAACAATCTTTTCCTGAAAATAGACTTTACTATACTCTTCCTCTTCGGGTATTTAGGTGTATTGCTTATGTTCATAACTCAAGTAAAGGAAACTCTAAACTAGATCTAAGAGCTGAAAATTATGTCTTCATTGGGTATGCTCCTAGTCAACGAGGTTATAAGTGTTACAATCCTTTAACTCAAAAAATGGTTGTCTCCATGGATGTCACATTCCTAGAACATAAAAAATTGTTCCTTCAGGGGAAGAACTCTAATGAAGCAGAAAATTTTTGGGTTACTCCTAAACCTCTACCAATGGTCATTATTGATCACAATATAATTTCTGACCATGAAGCCACTTCTTTAAATCTGTCCATGCCAGAAAATCTAGATTCATTCACAGGGAGAGAAATACTACGATCCACTCATAAGGAAAGGAATACTGAGCTTCGTGTTTTTTCTAAGAGGAAGACTCAAGTGAGAAGTAAAGAACAACCTACAATGCACAGCCTCTCAAATCCCTCGTAGAAGGAATCAGGTAACCCTTATACTACTCTACCCCTTATTGTGTCTAGTGATGATTAACACATACCTATTGACCCACAAAGTACAATTGATATTCGTACTAATCTTCTTGCTGAAAATTACCTACCCATAGCATTTAGAAAAGGGAAACCGGCCTGCACCATCATCCCATCTCGAAGTATCTATCTTATGGGAAACTATCACACAAACATAAATCATTTATTTCTAAAATTACTAATCTGTTTGTGCCAAGAAACATTCAGGAAGCACTTTAAGATCTAGATTGAAGTTCAACTGTTATGGAAGAATTAAATTCTCTTGAGAAGAATAAAACTTGGGAACTTATGAACCCACGATAAAAGTTTGGTAGGGTGCAAATGGCTTTTCACTATTAAGTCTAAGGCCGATGGGACTATGGAATAGTTGAAGGCAAGATTAGTTGATAAGAGATTTACACAAACCTATGGCATTGACTACCAAGAGACATTTTCACCAGTTGCAAAGGTAAATACAATACTAGTATTACTTTCCTTGGCTGTAAACTGTGAGTGGACTTTACATCAACTAGATGTTAAAAAATGCCTTTCTTAATGGAGACCTCCAAGAAAAAGTCTTTTTGAGCTTATCTCTAGGTATTGAGGATACCTATGGGAGAAATAAGGTATGTAAGCTAAGGAAGTCATTATATGGACTAAAATAGTCTCCTAGGGCATGGTTCGACAAATTTGGAAGGGCTGTGAAGAGCTATGGCTATTGTCAAAGCCAAGCTGATCATATATTGTTCTATAAGCAATCCAAAGTAGGTATGAAAGCGATTCTTATTGTTTATGTAGATGACATTATCATAGCAGGAGATGATGTATCTGAAATAGTAGAGTTGAAGAAGAGATTAGCCAAGAATGGAATTTGCTAGATCCAAGGATGGAATATTTGTGAACCGAAGGAAATATATTCTAGACCTATTGAATGAGACCGGATTACTAGGATGTAAGGCAGCTGGTACTCCTATTGAGACTAGTGTAAATTTCAAACCAGTTCAACCTGAAAAAGCTATTAATAAAGAGAGGTATCAGCAGCTAGTTGGGAGATTAATATACCTGTCGCACACCAGACCTGATATTGCCTTTTTTTGTGAGCTCAGTGAGTCAATTTATGCACTCACTAGCCTAAGAACATATGGATGCTACATACAGGATACTAAGATATCTAAAAGGAACTCCTGGACAAGGTTTAATGTCTCGAAAGTAGAACAATCTTCAAATAGAAGTCTATACTGATGCTCATTGGGTAGGGAGTATTATAGATAGAATATCAATTTCAAGTTATTACACATTTGTTGGTGGTAACTTAGTAACTTGGAGGAGTAAGAAATAAAGTGTGGTTGCAAGAAGTAGTGTTGAAGCTGAGTTTCGTGCAATGGCACATGGAATCTATGAAGTCCTGTGGATTAAAAAAATATTGGAGGAACTACAAATTCCTATTTTAGTTCTTATGAAAGTATATTGTGACAATAAAGTTGCAATTTCTAATACTCACAACCTGATTCTTTGTGATAGAACAAAACATGTTGAGGTTGACAAACACTTCATCAAGGAAAAAAATTGAAGAAGTATTAATTTGTGTTCCCTATATTCCAACATCACAACAGATAGCTGATATTCTTACAGAGGGATTACACAAAAGGCAGTTCAATGTTCTAGTAACCAAGTTAGCTATGGATGACATATACAAGTCAACTTAAGGGGGAGTGTTGGGAATATCCAGCTGGATATTGTTTTGATATGATTGACTCCTAAATAGTTAGGAGATCAGATCTGATATTAAAAATCAGATTTGATATTATGTACAGATATTTGGAGATTATGTAAAGATATTAGTTTCCTAGAGTAGCCTTATATATTTCTATATATACTTATATCTATGCACTGATGTAAATTACGTGAAATACAAACAATATCGAAATTCTACCGGGTTCATCCTGTTGGACCCCGAAATTTATTTTATTTTATTGAGTTATTTGTTAATTAGTTATTTATGATTTGTTTGTTTATTTAATTGTTTAATTATTTTTAGAATTGAGTTAAGGTATTAGATTATGGCCTAAGGTAAGTAGTCTTTGCATTAAATGAAGGAGGGTTATTTTTGGAAGGGCAAGTAAAATGAAGGGCAAAATTGGAAGCTTTGACAAAATGTAGTATGGAATTAAGAAGAAGAGAGGAGAGCGTCATGAGAAGAAAAAGAGAGGAGAGAAAAACGTGAAGAAGAGAAGAGAAGAAGGGAAAATCGTGGGAGGCTTTAAAGGAAGAAGAAAGAAGAAGAAAAAAAAAAACTTGTTAGAGGTAATTATCACCTTTCTTCTTGCTTAGATACAAAAAGAGGATTAAATAGAGATTAGGGTTTTGGGGATCTTAAAGAGTTGGAAGCTAAACAAGTAAGTATAAGCATCCTACTTTTCTTGATTTGTTGGATGAAGCATGTTTAATGATAGTTAGAAGTGAAAATAAAGTTGAATTTGTGTAGGAAGTTGTTGATGAATGGTGTATGAAAATGTTTTAATCTTTTAGGGTTAATGATCAAAGATTTTTCATGGTGTATTCGTGAATGATTTTAGGTTGAAATGAAGTAGAAGAGATGGTTTAGGTTTAAATGGATTATATATGAAAGGTGGGAAGTTAAAATCTAGAAAAAGAAATGTTGTGCATATGCTTTTGTAAAGGTTCGCCGTGGCAAACTTGTAAGATTTCACACGAACTTTTCCTTTTTGGAAATGTTCGCCGTGGCAAACTGTCCAGCACAGAACATACTTTGGTATTTTGAGCACAACTTTTTCTGTAGTTATCAAAACGAAGTGATTTTTGATTTGGAGTAAATTAGAGACATAGGGATACAAGTTGTATGAAGAAATCAAGTTTAAATTCAGTCTATAAGGGTATCAAGGTTTGGAAGGAAGTTGAGCACAAAATATTTTTTCAGTGTAAGAGCAGTCTGAAAATGTTTGGAGTATAACTTTCAGATTTCTGAACCAAATTGAATGATTTAGGTGTCATGACAAACTTAAGACAATAGGGAACATTTTTCTGGAAGAAAGTGTTATCAAATGTCTTCATTTACCTGATCATAATGATCATGAAAAAGTTGACCTGAAAGTCTAGATTTTGAAAGGGTTATAGTCAATTTTAGCATTTTGATTATTGAAGCCTTATGAATTTTCTTTGAATTTGGATTGAATGAGAAATTGTTTGTGTTTAGGAAATCAAGAAAACCTTACCCAAGAGCAAGAGGAAAGGCGATCTTGAGCTTAGATTTCAAGCGAAATTATGAGGGTAATGTATTTATAGTTATTGTGTGATTGAGAAAATTCTTATCTATGTGTGTGTACGTGCAAATTGCTTAAATTTGAATCATTGTGAATGTTTAAAAATGCATGATGCATTATGACTATGTTATGCCTTGAAAAGGTGATGACATTTTGTATTAAATGAAAAGAAGAAAAAGGCATGAAAGTATGAGCATATGATAAAATGATTATGTGCTTCTGTTTGGGCAAGAATGGAACCATTCTATTCGTCACGTGCATGTTAACAAAAGCCTTCTCCCGGCTGCCCGCTTGTGGCATATAAGCTCCGCAAATGGACTTATTCTATTCATGGTGTAAACTTCGGTTTCTCCATTTTGTTTCCATGGAACCCTCAAACCATTTGTTTGTGCATTATGTCTTTAAATTGTCAAGCATGATGTATTTGCTCATTATGCATAATGGTTAAATCCTATGTTGTGAGTTATATGATGACTTGTTTAATTATGAGTTTTTGAGTATATATATATATAATATTAGCCATTGAGCTATGTAGCTCATCCAATTATTTTCCCTCCTCAGGTGCGGAACAAGACGACGGTTGATCCTTACAAGGCATCGAAAACTCCAAGATAGTTAGAGACTTTTTTACTAAGTTAGTGACTATTTTGGATGGCTCTATAGGCATATCATTATTGAGCATCATTTTGTAATTGC
>JAOSBK010000007.1:18373431-18387974 GCA_027568895.1 Erythroxylum shatona | reverse complement strand
GATATTGAGGTTTCCAAATTTAGTGCAATGAAGAGTGCAAAATGTTGAGTGAATTGGAAGAATGATATGTGGTGATTTAAATAAGAAGTATGTGTACCCGATAAAGATTATTGAGCAAAGAGATTGTTAGAGAAGCCTAAGTAACAACCTAAGCTAAACATCCTAGTAGGAATATGCTAAGATTGTATTTTAGCTACAAAGGATGTAGCTGCAAGAGGTTGAATGTTTGAACTACCAGCAGTTTTAACTGTTGGGAATATGCTTAAAGCTTATATTTTGGAGTTTATGGGAATATTAGATTGAGGTATAATTCAAATTGACTACAAGTATAACAATTGTTATCATAGTGACATCATTAGAAGTGATATGGGGTATGGTATGACAAAAAGGTGGTCGTTCACCCTTACATTGAGATGAAAAGGGCCTAAAATGATATAAGGCTATAATAAATGTGAGATACTGTTAGTAAGTGAGATGAATCTGAAATAAGAGTAAGTGACTTATGAAAGATAAATGAGGCAGGTGGACTAACACCGGATTTAGGGAATATAGTGAAATGGACATAAGAATTGAATGTATTAACACTGAAGAGAAGTGAATTGTCAAAGGAAAGATGAAGTGTTTTTGTGAGTACGACCTTAGTAAGGTGTGCTCAGATTTGAAAAAAGGATAAGTTAAGCTATTATGAATTGGTCTGTACAAATATTATTATGAGTTAGTGTTATTGGTGAAAGAGGTTTTAGATTTATAAGATGTGATATGTGAATAGGTTAAGAAATAATGGTATGATTAATAGAGATAGATTGACAACATATGAGGTAAAAGTTGGTAAGTAATCTGAAATATACTCATGAAATAGTCAAGATAGTGTGATAACTGAATCAGTGATTGAAGGACCTATTGAGTTATTAGCTGTAGTCATTTGGAAGGGTATTTGATGAAGTATATGGGAAATGGAGAAGCACATGAGAAATTATTACCTTTACTGTATTGATCAATCAGATGAAAATTTTGGGGACGAAATTTATTAAGGGGGAGAATTGTAACATCCCATCCCCATGTTAAGAGATTCGGACCTGAAATTTTAGTACATGTAAGCTCAAAGAGAGATTAAGGAAATGCATTTTTCTTGCTCTTGCATAATATTAGCATATATGCACATGAATATTGAATTTTTGAACAAAAATAAATGTACATGCATTCATTGACAACTTCTAGACGTGATTGTTTTTAGATGTGATTTTCTTCAAAATGAGAAGTAGAGGGAGTAGAGAAGGTGATCTTGGTATGAGTTGTGATAAGGAAAGGTTTGGAAACAAAATTGATAGTGATCTGGAAAATGTTCACTAAATTGCTTCAGTCTTTTAGCCATAACGTTTTCTATAGTCATCCAAATGAGATGATTCTTGATTAGGATTAATTTAGAGATATATGGCTACATTTTTTATGAAGACATCAAATTTCAATTCTATCTCTAAGAGTCTCAAAATTTGTCATGAAGTGGGAAATGGGTGCAGTACACTAGAAGATGAATGTAAAATTCGTGTTATGACTTTGGGAGAAAATTTGGATTGATCAAGATAGATTTTGGAAAAGTTGCCTGCTTAATAGTTTCAGATCTTTCTTTTATCTTTCCAACGGTATATAGTATGAAAATTTTGGACAGCAGAGTCAAAAGTTATGATCCTTATAAATGGAGATGTTCTGGGGAAGAAATGAGACGAAAGAAATGAGACAGAAGAAATGAGACGAAAGAAAATGAGACGAAAGAATAAAAAGTGAGTCTCATGTGCATTACATATGCATAATATGAACGGTTAAGTGTAATGAATATGAAATGTTAAAGTGAATGTGAAGTGTGAAATAATGTGAAATGTGTGATGTATGTGTTATGTGAATTATGTGATTGGGTGAGCCATCGATGATGGTCTCTCATTGAGTTCACAAAAGTCACCCAAAATTTGCAACTATTTTTCAGGATTAGAAGAATACCCCGTTAGGCTAACGGGAGTATACCTACAGCATACAAGTGAAGGATAAAGGTCGGGATCAGTTTGCGTCTGCATTACGTTTTCCTATTTTGTATCGAATTGTATTTTTTGCAACTCATTGTATAAGTTTGTATTCCATAATGACTGAAATGTTTTATATTTATGAAAGGGCCCCTAATAGCTATCGAAATTTTTATCGATAGTTGTGTTAATTGAAAAAATGTTTATGAATGAATGTGGGCATAAATTGAGTATCGATTTCTGCATATTGTGTTATTGAAAAAAAATTATATCAATTTTTGAATGAATGAGTATTTTAGCACGTCACCCTCGCGGGGCACGGACTCAGATATCACCATCGATGTCAGGTTCGGGTCTTGCAGGAGTGGGGTGCTACAGTTAGAGGAAACAGATAAGTCCTAGGAAGTGTACTAAAGTCAAATGGTGAAATATGAAAGGAGATTCCACAGAATGATTTAGGGATAAAGTAATATATAAAGAATAATGAAAATTGGAAGGAAATACTAATTAGATGTAAGAGAAAGTAGCAACTCTTTTAAGGAATACAACTAAAGAGATCTTGGGTGTTTCTAAAGGGCCTAGAGGTAGTGAGATAGAGTATTGGTGGTAGAATAAAGATATATAAGAAAATGTAAAGATCAAGAAAGGTACCTATAAAACACTACTGGATAGCATCATAAAGGTAGAAAGAGTATTTAATAGAGACAGTTACAAAAAGGCAAAGAAAGAGATGAAGAAGATAATCCCAAAAGTTAAAACTAAAGCTTATGATAGGTTATACCAAAGATTGGAAACTAAATATGGAGAAAAGGATATATTTAAGTTAATAAGAGTCACATAATAAAAATTAAGAGACATAGATCAAGTTTGCTTTATAAAAGATGAAGTAGGACAAGTGCTCGTGGCTAAAAATAACAACAAGAGAAGATGACAGAGATATTTTTATATCCTTTTTAATGAAGACGTATAGGACAACATCTCTTTAGGTGATACTAGTATTTTTGAGAGGTATCATAACTTTACTTATTGTCGACTTATTATAAGGAAAGAAATTAAAAGAGCTTTGAATGAGAAGAATAGTGGAAGGGCAATAGGGTCTAATGAGATACCCATAGAGGTGTGGAAGAGCTTAGATGAAATGGGTCTTACTTGGCCAACCAGGCTTTCTAATGTGATCCTTAAGTCCGCTAAAATGTTAGAGGAATAGAGACTTAGTATGTTAATTCCTTTGTACAATAACAAAGGAGATATTCAAAGCTATAACAACTATAGAGACATCAAACTACTTAGTCATACCATAAAGTCATAGGAGAAGGTGATTAAGAAGAGAGTGAGGAATGTTGTTTCTATCTCGGAGAACCAGTTTGGCTTAGGAAGGTCCACGACAGAAGCTTTACATCTCAAAAGATTAATGAAATATTACAAAGAAAGACAATATAACCTATATATAATTTTTATTAACTTAGAGAAGGCACATGATCGGGTACCTAGGAAACTTATATGGAAGTGTTTAGAAGCTAAGTGAGTTCCTATGACATATATATGAGTTATTAGGGATATGTATGAAGGTGTAAAGACTAGAGTAAGAATGATAAGAGGAGATACAAAACATTTTTCTATCAGTATTAGGCTACACCAATGTTCTCTATTGCTCCCCTTTTTGTTTGCAAAAGTGATGAGTGAGCTCATTAAGAATATCAAAGGGGATGTGTCTTGGGTGTATGTTATTTACTAATGACATTATTTTAGTAGAAGTGATAAAATATGGTGTCAATCAAGCTAAAATTTTGAAGTGATACATTAAAACTTAAAGGCATTAAATTGAGCAGAACTAAAACTGAGTACTTAGAGTGTAACTTTTCAAGCCAAAGGGTGCCTTCTAATGTTGAGGTAAAGATTGGTTGAGAAGTTATACTGTAAAAGGAGTGATTTAAGTATCTAGGATCTATCATCCAAAGAAATGGAGAAATTGACGAAGACATATTTCACTATATCAGATCAGGGTGACTTAAATGGAGAAGAGCATTAGGATTTTTATGTAATAAGAAGATATCATTCAATCTCAAAGGTAAATTTTACCATTTATCAATTAGGTCAGCCATGCTATATGGAGTCGAGCATTTCCCCATCAAACAAGTGCATAACTATAAGTTAATGGTGGCAAAGATGAGGATGCTTTATTGGATATGCAATCTTACTATAAGAGATAAGGTCAAGAATGTAATGGTAAGAGACAATGTAAAGGTGGCTAATATTAACACAAAATTAAAAAAGATAAGGCTTACATGGTTTAGACATATTAAGGGGAGACACCATTGTTGGAGTTATGTAAATATAGTGCCTTTGAAAGAAAGTGTATTTACATATAATTTAATCTTAGACACCATTCATGGAGTTATGTAAATATAGTGCCTTTGAAAGCAAGTGTATTTACATATAATTTAATCTTCTTCCAGTAACATTTTTTAATGAAAAAATTTATTATTAATAAAACAAAAGAGTTTGGTTTTATTTGTATCAATATAATATAACTAGTTATAAGGTGTCAAGATTCTTTTGTATGTAATATACATATACACGGAGAAGTATGGAAAACATGTATATTATTAGAGTCTAAATTAATTGATTCACTATTGAATAATCAAGTTGGTTGCTTGATTATAGTTTAGACGGTAGTGTTGTGATTTATCTCCATATAAGTAAAGGAGTTTACTTAAAGGAAATGATCAGTTTCATATCATGATAATAGTTGACTATCGATAATGGCACTATTACATGAATCTAAAATCATGTATGTTTTTTAAAGAATAAAGTAGGTCATTTCTTTAATGTTAAAACATACACTTTAGCATTCATTTATTATTGACCACAATCTTGATGAGTGGTGAACTCATAAGTATTTCATTATAATTTTTGATATGATCGGAATGGATTTTTAAAAAATATCAATCCAGTGTCTAGATGTTGGAATTATTAATTGAAACATGTATTAGGGAACATTCACCCAAATAAAGAGTTTATAGTGATATCATCACTTATAGATGTTTTACGGAGATTGGTGATTAAACTGGTGCCAGTAGTTTGATGGATTAGTTACCCATCAAGTCTTAACACCAAGATGAGATCTTTTGTATTAATCACTAGATAGAGTAAAACGAGAGATCCAGAAGGAAAAACAAACATAAGGACAATACAGTAATTTTACCCTTTATTGTGCGGATGGCTATAATATGGTTCATAATAGACATCTAATTAGAAGCATGTATTCTCATAATATTTAGTAATTCAAGAGTTCAGCTAATTGTCTTTAGTGGAATGAAATTTGGTTAATAAGTTGGAATTAATTCTAATGAGATTAAATTAATTTTGGTCTTATTGAAGGTTGAATTATATAAGTTCAATTAGATTCCCCACTTGGCTTCTAGGAAGGTTACCAAAGAAAGTAAGAAAAATAGATAGAGGTTTCTGGAAAGAAAAATAAGACAGAAAAGAAAGGAGTGACCAAATTAGATTCAAAATACAAAAACCATAAGGGTTTAAAGCTTATGATTAAATTTTGGGCTTACACTAATTAATTGTTAATTAGAAACCTAAATTTAAAATTAATATTGGGCTCGAATTTGGTTTGATTTGATTAATTAGATTAATTAAATTGAAATAAAGTTATTAAAGATAAAAAGAGGGCAAATTTTGGTTAAATGGACTAAATGGATAGCTGCACATTTAAGGTGGGTTTTTATCATGCCTCATCATCATTAAATGGTTTAATGGTATCATCATTAAATGGAGTAATGATCTTATCATTAAATGGTTTAATGGTTGTCTTTTAATGATGGCATGTAACCTTTTAGCATTCATTTGATTAAAGAAGGAAGAGGTGCACTTGATGCACTCTCTCCCTTCTTTCATCTCATAACTAAAAATGAGAGGGCTCATTTAGGCTATTGGTCTTTTCATATAGCCATCTTAAACAAATGAGAGTGTCTCATTTTTTGACTTCTTTATTTTTGATCAAAGAATGAAGTGATGCATTGAATACATATCGCTCTCTTCTTTCATCTTTAACTGAAATTGAGAGGTTCCATTTTGCTTCTTTTTGTCTTTTCATCTATCCATATTAAAACAAACGAGAAAGTCTCATTTATTGACTTCTTCATTTTTGAAAAAAGAGAAGAAGGTGTTGCATTTTTTACTCACTCCCTCCTCTCTTTCATGAGCTAGCCGAAACTTGTAATGAGATTGTCTCATTTTGGTTCTTTCAACTAGTTGATTATAAAAGGAAAACATCTTCAATATTTCTTCTCCTTTCCTACCAAAGGATCTTGTTAACCAAGTTGTCTAAGGAGAACAAGTGGTAGATCATATTGGTTAAGGATACAATAACAAGGAGAGGATACAAAAGCGAGGAGTCAAAGTTGTAGCAAGGAGTCGGTATAATTTCCATCTTGTTCTTATGTTAGTTATTTTCCTTATATCGTGTCATATATAGATGAAAACATGTTGATTTGGTTTTTATGCTTTCGCTGAGTTTTGATTTTGGAAAAAGTTTTTGAAATCTACCATACAGTCAAATCTAGTATGCTTGTGTTTTTCGATCCAACAATTGGTATCAGAGCCATTTTATTATGCATGATTTCGGTTCTTATATGTGATGCATGGGTTGACAATTAAATTTTGTATGCTGCATATTTTTATATGATAGAAATATATATGGTGTATGTTTTTCTCTTTTGGTTGTCCATAGAATATAGTATTACCTTGTAAGTTTTCTTTGTTTGGTTTGTAATAAGGAGGGTGGCTTATCATCGTCATGTTTCCTCCTTGGCTTCATTTTTCTATTTTTTTTTATTTTGTATTGTACAAATTTCTGTAATATTGAAGATGGAGCAACCATGGATCAAAGAAAAGGATAGGTAATGGTTTCGGTTTTTTATTTTGGTGTAATGGCTTTTTCAATTTTGTAAGATTTTCAAATGTTCGAATCTTGTATTGTTATTGACAATTTCAGTTTTGTAAGTTTTCCAAATGCTGGAGTTTTGTATTCCTATTGACAAATTCATTTTTGTGAGGTTTACAAATGCTAGATTTTTTGTTTTCCTACTAACAAAATTTTGTTTTGTGAAAAACAAAACTTGTTGAAAAATAAATGCCATTAACATTTGTTTATCGATTGGGCCGAGTTATGTTAGTGAAGAGTTCTAAGTGGAAGATCCAAGTCTAAGAAATTTATTATGGGCTAAAGAGCATTGTAATTTGTTTATGTTCTAGGATGGACAATCAAAAGTAGTGTTATTATTCATCTGATGAATGGATGGATGGACGCTAATAATATGCAATATTATGTGAAAGTATGCCATTTAGAAAATTCCCAACCATAGGCTTTGCCATGCATTCATTATGTATGAGATATATAATGAAACAATATAGGATGGATAATAACTTGCATTTAGAGTTAAAGACCAAAAAGATTGAGTGGGAGAGGATGCCTATGTGAGAGTCCACGGTCTCCATGTGATAACCCATTTGCATATGGTAAAGTGTTACTTCCCACTAGAGGACATGAATCCTAGATCTTACATGGTTTGGGTCTCCTAAATGATAAGTCCACTCATTGGTAACAAATGTGACCTCCTATTGAGGCATGATTTGCAAGTACCTTTAGTGGATGAATCAAATGGTTACACACTCAACATATTTATCAATAACTTGCCCATTGTAGCTCTGTTGATAAATGTATAGACCAAATTATGACGCTTCTTAAAAAGTTAAGCATGAAGATGCTTGGTATTTTTTTTGTGGGAGAGTCCTTGTTTTTCTGTTAATGGATAAAATAACCCATTGTCACTTAGTCTATTATAGATGAGAAAAATAACCGTCATATAAAGATTTATTTTTTTAAGTTTTGTTAAATCTATCATCATGCATACATGCATCATGATTTTATACCAAGTTCCAATATTTTGACTAGTATACTTATTCTTTAATATTTATATTTTCAGAAATAATCACCACAATATGAATCCTCGCACAATGCTCTTGACTAATAATAAATTGGAAATCGAAGACAAATTTAATGAATGGAGACACAACCTTGACATTGTTCTTTAACATGGACGAATTTCATAGGTATTAATAGAAAATAATCCTGCACCTTCAGGTCAAAATTCAACTTCTGAGAAAGTCTAACAACCTGAGCGATGGAAAAATGCTAATAAGACTATTAACTGCTATATTCTAGCTTCTGTCAGCAAAATGCTGCAAAAGTAAAGCATGCATGAAAACTAATTGATGTAATGGTCTATCACCTACATGAGATGTTTGGTATGAGAACCAAGTCTACAAGGGTGACAGCTATCCAAACCTTTCATAATCTTAGATTTAAAAAAATGGTGAATCAGTTTAAGACTACATGTTTAAGGTAATCTCTATGATTACTAAGGCAGAGATGCTTGGGGCAGATATAGATGTGGAAATATAGATGATTATGATCATCAATAGCTTAAACTCTTCTTTTTAGTAGTTTAAGTTGGACTATGAGCTTAACAGCAAGGATTACACCTCGAGTGAGTTGATGAATACTTTTCATAGTACAGAGGAGATATTAAATATCAAGGCTAATGGGCTAGAAGCTAATTTAGCATTTTCTTCTAAGCCTAAGGATAAGGGAAAGCAAAAGAAGAATGGTCCAATGAAAAAGAAGGCCCAAATAGGGGTCAGGCCTAACCCATGAAAAAGAAGGCCAAAGAGGACACCAAGGGAAAATGTTTCCACTATGGTAAGAAGGGCCACTGAAAAAGAAGCTGTGTAGTCTACTTTGAGTCCCTCAAAAGAAAACAAGGTATGGGCTTTTTAAGTTTGTTAGGAACTAAAAATGTGGCAAATTCATCTGATTCTTGGATATTAGATTCAGGAGTCACTAACAATATTTTTCATTCTTTGCAGGGGTTTCAGCAAAGGAAAAGACTACCTAAAGGCCAGTGCCAAGTGAAGATAGCAAATGGATCCTACATTTTAGCAAATTCATTGGGAGTAGTTATCTTAGACTTTCCTATATTGAAGTTATGTAAATATAGTTCCCTGTAAAGCAAGTGTATTTACTTATAACTTAATTTTCTTCTAGTTACTTTTGTAATGAAATTATTTATTATTAATAAAGAAAAAGAGATTGGTTTTATTTATTTGAGCATATTATATCTAGTCATAAGGTATTGAGATTATTTTGTAAGTAATACACATATACATAGAGATGTATGGGAAACATGCATATTATTACAATATAAAATAATTGATTCACAGTTAAATAATTAAGTTGGTGCTTGATTATAGTTTAGACTGTAGTGCTGCAATTTATCTCTATGCAAGTAAAGGAGTTTACCTCAAGGGAATGATGAGTTTTATATCATGATAGTAGTTGACTATCAATAATGGAACTTTTAAATGAATCTAGAATCACGTATGTATTAAAGAATAAAATAAGTCATTACTTTAATATTAAAATATACACTTAAGCATTCATTTATTATGGACCACAATCTTGATGAGTGGTGAACTCATATGTGTTTCATTATAATTTTTGATATGATTAGAATGGATTTTTTCAAAGTATCAATCTAGTGTCTGCGTGTTGAAATTATTAATTGAAATATGTATCAGGGAACATTCACTAAAATAAAGTATTTATAGTGATATCATCTCTTCTAGATGTTTTATAGAGATTGGTGATTAAAATGGTGCCAGTAGTTTGATGAACCACCTACCCATCAAGTCTTAACACCAAGACGAGATCTTGTGTGTTAATCACCATATAGAGTAAAAGGAGATATCTAAAAGAAAAAACCAAAATAAGGGCAAAATGGTAATTTTAACCTTTATTATGTTGATGGCTATAATATGGTTCATATTATAGTTTGCAATTGGACATCTTATTTGAAACATGTGTTTTCATAATATTTAGTAATTCAAGGGTTAAACTAATTGTCTTTAGTCGAATGACATTTAGTTAATAAATTAGAATTAATTATAATGAGATTAAATTAATTCTGGGCTTATTAGACCTTGAATTATATAAGTCCAATTAGACTCCCCATTTGGTTTCTGGAAAGGTTATCAAGGAAAGTAAAAAATATAAATAGAGGTTTTAAGCCTATGATTGAATGTTAGGCTTGCTTTAATTAATTATTAATTAAAAGCCTATATGAACATTTAGAAATGGGCTAGACTTTGGTTCAATTTGATTAATTAAATTAAAACAAAGTTATTAAAGATAAAAGGAGGTGGATTTTCGATTTTATTAGATTAAATGTGCAGCTACACATTTAGCATTGGTTTGCTATATTTAAGATGGTTTTTAACATGCTTTATCATCACTAAATAGAGTAATGAACTTATCATTAAAAGGTTTTGTGGCTGTCATTTAATGATAGCATGTAATCTTTTAGCATTCATTAGATTAAAGAAGAAAGAGGTGCATTTGATGGACCATCTTCCTTCTTTTCATGACAAAATCGAAAATGAGATGTATAATTTAGGTTATTGGTCTTTTCATGTAGCCATCTTAAAATAAATGAGAAGAGTCTCATTTATTGGCTTCTTTATGATTGATTAAGGAAGGATTTGATGCATTGGATGCACTTCACCTCTTTCTTTATGGCTTAACTAAAATTGAGAGAAAGAATACAAGGGATTGTTGAATTTTTAACTCACTCTCTCCTATCTTGCATGTGTGAGTCGAAAATTGCATGAGAGGTGTCTCATCTTTGGCTTCTTTCTTCTAAGGCAAAACCTCTTCAAGTTTTCTTCTCCCTTCCCACCAAAGAATTTTTTAACTAAGTTGTCCAAGGAGAATAAGTGGTAGATCCGATTGGTCAAGGATAAAATAACGAAAAGAGGACACATTACCTTGGAGTGGATACATTGTTGAGAATAGGATACCACAACGAGGAGTTATAGCTGTAGCGAAGGAGTCAGTATAATTTTCATCTTGTGTTTATGTAAATTATTTTCCTTATACCGTATTACATATATTTTCCTTGTACCATATCATGTATGGCTTTGTATGTTGATTTGGTTATATATTTCTTTCATAACAATTTTGATTTCTAAAAAGTTTTGAAATCTTCCATTTTAGCCAAATCGTGCATGCTTAATTTTTCGATCCAACAATTGGTATCGGAGCGAATTTTCTTATGCATGATTTCGATTCCTATATGTGACATATGGGTTGGCAAATTTTTGTTTGCTGCATGTTTTTATATGATAGAATATATATGTTGTATGTTTTGCTCTTTTGGTTGTCCGTAGATTCTAAAGTTACCTTGTAAGTTTTCTTTATTTGTTTTGTAACAAGGAGGGTGGCTTATCATCGTTATGTTTCTTCCTTGGTTTCATTTTTATGTTTTCTTTGACTAAGTAATGTACAAAATCATATAATGACAAAGATGAAGAAGCCATGGATTGAAGAAATGAAGAGGTAAGGTTTCAGTTTTGATTAATGTGTATTGGCTAAGTTTTGGTTTTTAGAAAACAAAAATGATGGAATTTTGTTTTAACAAATTTTCAATTGTATGAACATTTTTAACAAAGTTTTAATTTTTGCAAGTTTTGGAATTTTTTAGTTCATATGCATAAGTTTTGGTTTTTGTGAAAACAAGTGCTGATTTTTGTTTTCTTTTGGACAAAAATTCGGTTTTATGAAATGTTGGAAAAGAAAAGCCATTACACACTTTTTACAAAATGGGCCAGGTCATATGAGCAAAGAGTTCAAAGTGGAAGATCTAAGTTTAAGAAGAAATTATTGGGCCTAAAAGCCTTGTAATTTTATTTATATTTCTAGGATGGACAATCAAATGTGGCTTTTTACTTCATCGGATGAATGGATAAATGAATGCAAATAATATGTGATTGCATGTCATTAAGAAAATTGCCAACCCTAGGCTTTGCCATGCATTCATTATGTATGAGATATATAATGAAACAATATAGGATGGATAATAAAATGCATCTAGACAAGATGGTATTCATTAAAACTTAAAGCCCAAAAAGATTGAGTGGCAGAGGATGCTCATGTGAGAGTCCACGGTCTCCATGTGATGACCCATTTACATATGGTGAAGTGTTACTCCCTACAGGAGTGCATGAATCCTAGATCTTGCATAGTTTGGGTCTTTAAGGAAAAGTCTACTTATTGGTAACAAATGTGACCTCCCACTGAGGCATGGTTTGCAAGTACCTTTAGTGGATGGATCAAATGGTTACTCATTCAACATATTTTATCAATAACTTACCCATCGTAGCTCTGTTGGTAAAAATACAGACCAAATTATGGCACTTCTTTAAAATTTAAGCAAGAAGATGCTTGGTGGCCTTTTTAGTGGGAGGGTCCTAGTTTTGTCTTTTAATGGATAAGATGGCCCACCGTCATTTAGTCCGTTATAGATAAGAAAAATAATCGTTGTACAAAGATTTAATTTTTTTAAGTTTTGTTAAATCTATCATCATGCATACATACATCATGATTTTATACAAAGTTTCAATATTGTTGTCTAGTATGTTCATTCTTTAATAATTTATTTTCAAACATAATCACCACAAAACGAATCCACTCACTTTGCTCTTGACAAATAACAAATTAGAAAATGGAGAGAATTTTAATGAATAGAGATGTAACCTTGACATTGTTCTTCAATATGAACGAATTTTTTGGGTATTAACTAAAAATGAGCCTGCACCTCTGGGTAGAGATCCAACTCCTGAGCAAGTCCAACAATATGAGCAATAGCGGAATATTGATAAGACTATTAAATGCTATATTTTAGCCTTTGTCAGTGGCATGTCGCAAAAGCAAATTGCTTACGCAAAAATTGTTAGTGCAATGGTCCATCACCTATAAGAGATGTTTGGTGTGAGGACCAGGTTTACAAGAGTGAAGGTTTCTTAGATAAAAACTTGGTAAACCGATGCAGGATTACATGCTTAAGGTAATCTCTATGGTCACTGAGGTTGAGATGCTTAGGGTGGATATGGATGCGGACACGTAGATGATTATGATCATTAATAGCTTAAACTCTTGTTTTCAACAGTTTAAGTTGGACTATGAGCTCAACAGTAGGATTACGCCTTGAGTGAGTTGATGAATACTCTTTAGAGTATGAAGGATATATTGAATATCAAGGCTCTTATGTCAAAAGCTAATGTAGCAATTTCTTCTAAGCCCAAGGGTAAGGGCAAGTAAAAGAAGAAGGGTCTAATGAGAAAAAAAGGCCCAAACAGGGGTCAGGGCCTAACCTATGAAAAAGAAGGTCAAAGAGAACATCAAGGGAAAATGTTTCCACTATGATGAGATGTGTTATTGGAAAAGAAACTATCCAGTCTACCTCGAGTCCCTTAAAAACAAACAAGGTATAGGTTTCTTAAGTTTGTTAGGAATTAGAAATGTGACAGATTTATCTAATTATTGGATATTAGATTCAAGAGCCAATGACCATGTTTGCAATTTTTTGTAGGGGTTCCAGTAAAGGAAAAGACTACCTAAAGGCCAGTTTCAAGTCAAGATAAAAGATGGATCTTACGTTTCGACAAAATTAGTGGGAGTCATTATTTTAGACTTTCCTAATGATCATAGGTTATATTTGGAGGACATATATTACATCCCACTGATTATAAGGAATATGATTTCTGTTTTTTGTTTAATAAATTATGGCTATTCCTTATATTTTGAAACTATTGTTTCAATATATAAGAATAAGGATTTTATTTTTAATGAGATAATTAAACAGGGATTGTTTTTTATAGAACCTATGATAGGCTCACTAAACACCACAAAATTAATAAAACCAAGACAACCCAATGTCTCTAACATTAATTCAAAATATCTGTGGCACTTAAGAATGGGTCATATCAATCAGAAAAGACTTGACATATTAGTAAAGGATGGAATCCTTATGGGCCTGGATAATGATCCATTACCCACCTATGAATCTTGTATTGAATGAAAAATGACTAAGGCCTCATTTCCTTCCAAAGAAAACAGATCTGAATCCATGTTGGACATGGTACATACTGATGTGTTTGGGCCCATGAACATACAAGCTAAAGGAGGTTATGAATACTTTATAACTTTTATAGATGATTACTTTAGACATGGTTATTTGTATTTGATGCATAAAAAGAGTGAGCCCTTTGAAAAGTTCAAAGAATTCAAAGCTGAAGTTGCGAAGCAGCTAGGCAAGCCATTAAAACAATTTTGATTAGATCAAGGGGTGAGTACTTATTTGAGAGTTCTAGCAAAATTTAATTGACAATGGAATAGTATCCAACTCGTCAGCTCCTCCAACACCTAAATAAAATGGTGTAGCTGAGAGGAGAAATAGGACTCTATTAGAAATGATAAGAACAATTGTTGGACCCCGAACTTTTGATGAAAATTAGAAATATTAAAATGAATTTAAATGAGAAAGAAATGGGTGAGACTAATTATGAATTTAAGGAAATTTGATGAAATTAAGAAATAATTTATGAGAAAAGAATTGTTTA
>JAOSBK010000007.1:18241860-18264171 GCA_027568895.1 Erythroxylum shatona | reverse complement strand
AGTTTAATTGAAATTAATATTTAATTTCAATTAAATTACTAAAACGTCCAAAGTTTATTATAAATATGCTTGAGCTCTATGGAGTTAGTACTTCATGCTTAACCCTCTCTGTAAAAGTTACAGAGTTCTCTCAACATGTTTTGTGGATATCGTTAGAGGCCAAACACTTGTGCAGCTACGGTGGTTGAGACGGATCGATTTCGGTAACGGTTTAAGAGATGCATCAAGATAAAGATCAAGCTTCGAAATGAGGTACGAATTAAATTTCACTTTATTATGATTCGTGTTAATCATTTTATACAATAAATAGATCTTGATTTTCGGGAAATCAAAAGTCACGAAAAAATTTCGTGATTATTCCGCTGCAATTCGGATTGGATTTTTCCAACAATATCCTTTGTCATCAAAAGAATTTGTCCTCACCATTTCCAATAGATTTATTTTAAAAAGAATCATTAAAAAAAGAGTCTTCTTTGGAAGTGAATAGCTAAATCAAACCAATGGCTCTTACAATTAATTACAAGAAAAACAATAAAATTAATAG
The DNA here is from genome assembly GCA_027568895.1 of Erythroxylum shatona. Classification (NCBI taxonomy): domain Eukaryota; kingdom Viridiplantae; phylum Streptophyta; class Magnoliopsida; order Malpighiales; family Erythroxylaceae; genus Erythroxylum; species Erythroxylum shatona. The sequence continues at coordinate 18,263,627 of JAOSBK010000007.1, read as the reverse complement.
ATAGATCAAATTTCATTGATAAAGAGAATGCACAATCCCCTGTGACAAATAAAGATGGAGTTCTAAGAAACATATATGCATCCGTAAATCATGTGGCATCATATTCAAATATAATCAATATTGGTGGGAGTATCCAAGAAAATTTAGTATTTCTAATGGTATCACGTATTAGAAAAGGGATAAGTTAGGTAAAGCTACAACGAGGAAGTTTAAGAAAGAAAGACTTTAGAAATAGAGGAGATTTTAAAGAGGATCAAGAGAGTGTTACAATTGAAATCACAATAAACGGAAAAGTAAAAGGAGACTTGCTTTTAAATTAAAACATGTTAGTCCATTAACTTAACGCTTTAATAGAATAGTTTGTATAATCATAAATTAGTTAATAATTATTTTTTATGAATCTTCATTTTAATTTATCATCATATATTTAAAATCTAGGTTACTTTTCCAAAAATAGATGTTTTGCTAATATGAAATTGCATTTGCGTATAGAAAATAACACTAAAATAATGAAAAACATACTTAAAAATATAAAAATTATTGGAGAATTGAAGTATATGTGATAACTATTGTGTTGTATTATGGGTTGCACAATCATTGAAAAATCATAAAAGATCCTTCGCATCGAGGCGAGGCAGCCACCTACTTAATCCAACTAATCATACCTTTTCATCATTGGAGTGTTTATGATAAATTTGATAGCTAATTAACATATAAAATGTGATTATATATAATAAATCAAAATGAGGCAAAAGAAACAAAAATAAAAAATGTTAAATTGGCATTTTGGTTATTTTAAAAACAGAAATAAATAACAAAAGTAGAGAAGACGGCGTGTTGGATTAACTTGACAGCAGCAACATCTAAATCAATAAATATTCCGTCTCCTTCGTCTTCTCCTTATGTTTCTCTTGTCTCTCTCATTCATGGAGGAGGAGCAGTGTAAGTAAAGTAGTTTTCTTTTGTTTTTTAGATTTTAATTCGTTTCTTTTTCATAATTTGATTTTCTGATCCGTCTGGAGTCTCAATTGGGTTTTCCCATTCAAACGTAACTGATGCAACCCAATGCAATCAATTCAAATCCCTTTTGCTCATCCTTCTTAGAATGCAACGTCGCGTCCTTCTTTTTGTTTTCTTTGTTTAGAGATCAAAGCCTAACCAGACAAGCGCATCATCCGTTTAACTGATACCTGTGTGCGAATTCATTATTGTGTTGCGGCCACCGGCGACCAATACCCTAAGGTTAGGGTTTTTTTTTTTTTTGCCGATATTGTTTCCTCTTTCTTTCATTCCACTTCTGCAACTTCGAATGGTGTTGCTTGCTTACCGCAAATTTTACTCATCGATGTTTCTTTTACTTTCTGAAAAAGGCAGTGGACAGCCAATTTGGTTTGCTGGGCTTTTCAAAATGGTCGAGTTGGTTTCAGTATCCTTCATCATCATTGCTTTCATTTGCACCGCCGGAGCCATTGCTTTGGCCATTTTTCACATTTACCGACACCTTTTGAATTACACAGAACCTACTTACCAGAGATTCATAGTTCGCATCATCTTTATGGTTCCGGTTAGTGCTTTTCATTTATTTTTACTATATGGATACTGGTTTACCGTGTTAGTAGTCTTGTTGCTATAAGCTAGTTGAGATAAGCAGATTGACGATGTTTTTTGTTGTGTAGTATTCAATCTTACTTATTAGAGACTTTTGGGTTATGTTTGGGGGGGATATAATGTAATTGAATATAGTTTATAATCTAATGTAATGTAACTGTCTGTAATTGAGGACGTAATGTAACAGGAATTTGTACAAGATTTATCATGTAATGGACATTCATTGTTCAAAGGATTGGCTTCTAATAGCTTAAGAGTTACAATATGAAGCAAAATTTGGGTACAATGATTTATCCACTTAACCTTCTGCGATGAATTTCACACTTAAAAGAAGCAATGTTGAAAAGCTACATTCTTGTGTAGTTGATCAAATAGATTGTAGTGTTTCAAAGACTATTTCATTAGTGTTCTCCACCTTGTTAAGCGAATAACTGAAACTTGGCGAGTGGAAAAACCGTTCCTCAATTTCTTTTTGCTTTTACCTTTTGTTTGCGGTAAAGCTCCTAAGAAAATTTTCTAATTGGAAAAACTGACATCGTGTCACCAACTAACTTATCAATGTTCGTTTGATTTATCCAAAAAGTTGTTAGCTGGCGAAGTACTTATATTTGACATATCTACATCATGAATAATGTATGCAATTCTTCTAAAACAATTTGATTTCTTCCCTCTCTTTGTCATACTTTGAAGTTATCTCTTCAAATTTGTGCCTGTGCACTTATGGCGGTGTTTTTATCTATTGTTGAACAAGTGGAGTCTGTTTGTCATACACTGCATTCATGAGTGATATTATGCTTTTTGTTTTAGTTCTTTTCTGTGTGATCTGCAGTTGCATTTTCTTTGAATATGCCATCACTCTTTTTACTCCTCGCTTGCTGGCAGGTGTATGCTCTAACATCTTTTATGTCCTTGGTTCTGCCCAAGAGTTCTATATATGTCAACTCCATACGGGAAGTGTAAGTATACATGTGGTTTTTCTATTATACAAGCCTCCTCTCTTTTCCTTGAAACTGGAGCTACATAAGCAAATAATGCAAAAGAGCTTATAGTTTATAAAAGAAATAAAAGATGACAAATTAGTCAACTACTAGCTTTAATTTGGTGGAATGAAGAGTAGGAGTTGAGGTGACAACATAGACAACAAGGCTGAAATTTTGTTTATGCTAGGTTTCCTTATTAGATAGGATGTACTAGTGAGTTGGATATGTTATCCTAGTTGTAGTTATGTTATCCTACTTGTTTAGAATTTAAATTTATTTAAGAATATAGAATTCTTATTAATATGTGGTTCAATTTTGTTTAGATATTTTAGTTAGGAACATTTTGCTACTAGAATAAGGATTATATACACTTGTGTGTGTGTGTGTGTGTGTGTGTGTACTCAAGCCTTTAATGATAAAGTCTTTACTTTTTTAAACTTAAGTTTTCAATTAGAAGAGGTGTGATGTTTTTTTCTAAAAGTGATTCTTAGACCCTAGAAGTGATTCTTATTCTCTACCCTTCATTGCTTATTTATTTCAATAAAATTCCAGCAATTCTAGCCCAAATTTTCAGCAATCAAAATCCTAAAATTAATACTATTCCACATTTGAAATTTCAACAACCTAAGCTAAAATTCCAAACCTAGAACACAAATTCCAGAAGGCAAATTTTATAAGTTTTGTGGGTCTTAGCCACTAGTTTGATAGATCTTTTACTTGTTCTACATCAATTTGGTATCAAAGTTTTGATTCACAATTAGGACAGATAGTGGGAGGGCGTATAGAAGAATACTTAACAACATAGAGTGAGATGAAGTATTTTTTAATATTGCAAAAGAATTGGGCATTGATTATCTATGTTCACAAGTGCTCCAAAAACCAACTTATACGTAACAACTCTCAAAAGAAAGCATATTCCACCTACAACTTTTAAGGTGGAAGAACAAGGAAAATGGCTTCATATTGCTATTTCTTTATTCAAGTTAGGCGTGGAGATAAAGTATATAAGTTTATCATTGATGTAGCAGTATGAATATGGTATCAGAGAACATAATGAAGTTATTGCATTTACTCTCAGAGAAACATCCACATCCCTACAAAGTTGCTTGCGTGGATGATGGCATTTTACTGGTTGCTTGAAGGTGTTTGGTTTCTTAAATTTGGAATGTATGAAGATTTTATTTGGTGTGATATTAATCCTATGAAAGTATCTCACATTTGATTTGGTTGACTGAGCTTTATGATTGTGATATGCAACATTTAAGAAAAGTTGGCACTTATCAATTTATGTTTCATGAAAAGAAGATAAATTTGAAGCCTAGAGTTTGAATCTGTCAGCAAAGAGAAAGCAATTGTGTTTGCAATGGCGGTGAGAGAAGTAATAGAAATAACACCCGAAACACCCCTTTAATTATCAAAAGAAGTGAGCAAACTGTTGACTAATCTTTCAAACTTCATACCAGATGATTTACTAGGTGAATTACCCTCTTTACGAGATATTCAATATGCTATTGACTTAGTACCTGGATCTACTCTGTTGAGTCTTTCAACCTATCACATAAATCCTATTGAGAACAAAGAGCTCGAAAGACAAGTAGATGAGTTGCTGAAAAAGGGATTTATTCAAGAAAGTCTTAGTACGGGCATAATTCCAACATTATTGGCTCCTAAAAAGGATGGATGCTAGGGAATGTGCATTAATTATCGGGTGATAAACATGATGACAATAAGGTATAGTTCCCAATCTCTCACCTTGATGACACGTTAGACATGTTGACTATAGCTATTATCTTTACCAAGATAGACTTACGAAGTGAGTACCATTAAATCAGAATTAGGTCCTAAGAGTGATTCCTAGTTCCCTACCTTTCATTACTCGATTACCTCACTAAATTCCAGCAACCAAAACCTAAATTTTAGCCATACCAAACCTAAAATTCCAGTCATATTAAATCATAAAATTCTGGCTATTCTAAGCTTGAAATTCTAAAAAAACCAAGGCTGAACATATAGTTGAATCTCTTGTGCTAACTATCCTTTGAAATTCTGAGCATTGTAGGTAATTTTTCATGTGTTACATACCAAATAAACTATTTTATGCTAACATATTATTAATTGTCTCAGCTATGAAGCTTGGGTCATTTATAATTTCTTATCATTGTGCTTGGCTTGGGTTGGTGGACCTGGAGCAGTTGTGTTGAGTTTGAGTGGACGGGTTATGAAGCCATCATGGTGCCTGATGACATGTTGCTTTCCACCAGTACCCTTAGATGGGTGAGTTTCTTTATGTTTATGGGCTGGCGTGCAGAAATTGTTTGTGCTATTTTTAGTTCATTTCTGACTTGTTTCTTTTATTCATCAGCCATTTATGATTTCTATCCTTTTATTACATACCAGTTTGCTTGACCTGTTTTTGTGTAACCATCGTCCGTGATACTATTATCTTACCTATTCTTGAGACTCAGGGATTTTTGAAAGCTTTGAAAATTTGTTGCTACTTATATGTAAGTGTCGTGTTACTCTTGGCTGATTGTGTTTGTTAAAATACAGGCGCTTTATACGGAGGTGCAAGCAGGGTTGTTTGCAGTTTGTGATTTTGAAGCCTATCTTAGTTGCTGTTACACTTATCCTTTATGCCAAAGGGAAATATGAAGATGGAAATTTCAGCCCAGGCCAATCATATCTCTATCTAACCATTATCTACACGCTCTCCTACACGATGGCTTTGTATGCTCTAGTATTATTTTATGTGGCATGCAAAGATCTGCTTCAGCCATTCAACCCAGTTCCAAAGTTTATCATTATCAAATCTGTTGTTTTCTTAACATACTGGCAGGTGAATTTCACATGTTACCGTAAAGATACTAAATTTTCTCATTTGAAAGTTCATTCATACACTTTTGACTCTGTCTCTAGGGATTCCATGCTTGTCCATGAAAAGTTGACAAGGAAAAGGACTTCTTGTTTTCCTTGATTTCTGAATCTTTTAATTGTCATAACTGCGTGTAACTTCTACAAGATCCTTCTTTCTTATACTTCTAAACAATGGGAGTTATTATCTCCTTGAACGTGCAATAATATCATGCAGAGATGTCCATTTCACATTGAGGTTGTGGCTTCCACATCAGTTTTTCATTCTTTCTTTATTTTTTTTGGTCAAATGATTCCTTCTATTAAACACATTAGGTTTAATGATACTCAAGTATTTTCAAGGAAGCTTCAATTTGTAATGTAAACATACCTGAGACATCATTTCCTTTAGGTTTTATTTTAGTTGCTCTGATGGCAGAAAATATTAGACAGTTATTTCAAGATTTAGCCAGATGTTTTGATTCAGTTATATTATTCTGTTTTATGAGACATCCATGTCACTCCTTTTCTTTGCTTTGACTTATCTGTATTTATTTGAAACATACAAGTGTAGAGAAGCTTTTTTACTGTTGGATAGTGCAATTATGATCTGCAAAACTGGAATGCCAATTTGGATGCCCTAGCCTCCTGTTTCTTATTTGTTATCATTTGTTGGCTGAGACATACTTTACCAAATCATCTTGGGGCAGCTACTTGAATCTTTTCCTTTATTGGATTGTTTTAGGAAACACTGATGTTGTAGATGTGATCTTTCTAGTTGGTCCATTTGCATGCCCCTCATATCTTTGGCACAATGAATGGCTATGTGTTTCCTGAAACATTATCAAATCCAATATAGTTGGGATTGCCTTGCAAAATATGAGGAGGTTGGTGGTCAAACATTTTCATGTTCTCATTTCTTTTCCCAGGGAGTTCTTGTCTTTCTTGCTGCAAAATCTGGATTGATTAAGGATGCAGAGGAAGCTGCTCAATTTCAAGATTTTATCATTTGTGTTGAGATGCTTCTTGCTGCGCTTGGTCACTTTTATGCATTTCCATATAAAGAATATGCTGGTGCAAACATCGGGGGGTCTTGTGGTTTTACCAGAAGCCTTGCACATGCCTTGATGTTAAATGACTTCTACCATGACACTGTTCACCAGGTGCTTCTTGCTTGTTTTCTTATCAGCCTTAAGGCCTCTTTAGGAGCATTTGTTTTCCTTTTCTTTGGTTTAGTGAAACATCTGATGATGATTTGCTTATCATTGTTACAGTTTGCACCAACTTACCATGATTATGTGCTTTACAATCATAATGATGGTGATGAGGGAACGAGAAAGTATCGAGCACGAACATTTGTTCCAACTGGCCAGGAGATGGATGCTGTGAGAAAAAACAAATATATGTTTGGAAATAAGTTGGATGAGATTCAGCTATCTAGTCAATCTTCTTCCGCTACAAGCACTCCCAAACATAATAATTCAGTGCCTAGTTGTGCACATTCTGATGTGATGAAGTCTTCTCTACTTGTGGATACTTCGAATTCCTTATCTGTTTCATATGACATGTCGCTAATTGACTTGGATTTCTCCAGTTACCCTGAAAAAGTGCCTGCTGCAAATGTGAGTGGGTTGAGGTGAATGCTGATCAGGCTGGAAAAACTGCAATAAACATTTAAGAGAAGTGTGTAAAGGGTTGAGAGGAATATGACATGATGCTCCATGTTTGGGGACAAGTGTTGCATTATTAGCTCTTTGTGGATGATGTCGTCAAATAGTAGAGAGTGCTTTAAGGTCCACTGCCCCTTCATGATTTAGTATCAAAGATTTTTGGTCACCGATATTAGGGCTTCCACCTTCCTTCAGTTGCTGTATGTGGACTGTGGACTTGGGTTTACCTACCTTTGTATCTTTGCATTTGTAGATATGAAATTTAGTTGTAACACTTGAAAGCACTATAGTTTGACAGAAGTTAGTAGTCCTTGTACTTCAATTGTCCATCCTGCTGTGTGCATGGCAGATGCCGAACATCCCATTGTTACATGTAAAGCTTCATGCGGTCAATCTTTTAACTTTGTAGCCCGAATGTATCAGGGAGGTGTGTCTAACTCCAGTCCACTACTATTTCAATTATTTTGCCAGTTATTTTTAACCCTGTCAAACAGAAGGAAGATTGGTTTAATATGTTTATGCTGTGTTAAAGCTTACAACTGGTATTATATTTCCCCAGTCTGACAGCTTGGATCTTGCGGCTGAGGTTGTATTAACTGCAATAGCCACGTGGTTTCGATTTGATTGGACTTATAGTAGATGCTCGGCATGGCAAGAATCACTGTCCTTCCGATCCTCAATAATTGACCTCTGCATAAATGTACCTTGAAAATTTTATTGATAAATGGAAATTTCCTAAAATACAAAAGGATCAAATCTATCAACAAGCAAAATTTAACTTTTTTAAAAAATATATTATACCATTAAAACTGAATGAGGAGATGTTCCTTTATAAAAAATCCTTTGAAACATTATATTTGTTATCATAATAATCTATGAAACAAATATAAGGATAAAAGTTACAACTATATTCATATCAGATTAGTACAATTAGAGTAACAGTATTCTATAAATTTTAAGACTATCTTTTGAGCCCAGTTGAATCTAGCCTTTATAATAATCCTGTTTCTTTTGATAGTTATCCTAATCTTACAATTTCTCTAAGAGGTAAAAATATTTATTAATTTTATTACTAAAAATAAGAGTTCATTATTACAAAAATGAACATAAGTTCGGTTCCTTTAGCATTAATTTACAAAATTCATTACAAAGCTATATATACAACTTTATCCTCAAAAGTCCAACCAGAAAAGTCTTTGTACATAGTTTTTGGAATTTGGTAATGTGTTTAATATATTCTATTCATAAATTGAGATAGCATTGTATTTTGTTTGTTTTTAGATATCTAATGTGTAATCAACAATGGACAATAGGCTTACTAAAATGAGTTTTAATTGTGTAATCAATAATGGTAATCAAATTTTGTATCACCATCTTATTTGATCATATTAAGCTTATGTGAATTTACTTCTTAGGAGTTACAATTTTTTTTAAAAAATTTTAGTTTGGCTTCTAGTTTTTATTGAATTTGTCTAGTTTATGCTAAAGTATTCATCTTTGTTGTGAGGATGAATTGGAAGTATCAAAGATAACATTTTTATTTATCCTTTTTTAATTGAATTTGCATGGCTAGGAGAAAATCTTGAGTATCCAATTTAACTAAACTGGTTGGAGTTGTTACTAGATACTTCATGCAGCTCAAATATAGGAGCATTAATAGTAGAATCTTGATTTGCTATGATAGTAGGATATTCTAATTCTTTTTTTTTTTTTTGATCCCTTATAATTTGTAGGTAATTGTTTATATAATTATTTTGGCTCATAATATTCTTAATTTCTTTTGAATTTACTTTTTCACTTTTATTTTTAATCTTAACGGGAAAGCTATATCAGTGCTTTGTTTTTAAAAAATTTTAATTTCATCTAAAGGAGGGTTTTCTAATTATATTTTTATTTTGAAGAAATTTTTCAAGTTTTTATGTTATTATTATTACGAAAAAACTTAAAATGATATTCTATTATATTTTTTCTGTGCATAAATCTCAAACCTATTAAAAAGGATCACTACAAGAAAAATGAGATTTAGCAACATAAATTACCGATGGAATGTAAAGGTTTTCTGTCGACAAACTAAGTTAGCGACAGAATTTAATTACGGAATGAGTCGTCGGAGAAACGGTCGTAAGTAATAATTGGCGATGGAGTACAAATTTTTTGTTGCTAATTTACCGATAGATATCTTTTGTTTCGTCACTATATTTAGCAACGATAATTTTTGTGCTATCAGTAAATTTAGCGATGGAAGGTTTGTTTCGGTCGGTAAATGTAGCGATGGACAAGACTCCTCCATTGGTAAATTCATGACTAATTTTATCGATGGATCTTAGTGGTTTGTCAGTAAATTCACTGCATTTTACTGACGAATTTTAGTAGTCCCTCTGTAAATTCACATTTTATCAACATTTTTTGTTTTTCCGTCGATAAATTTACTGATATTATTTTTTTAAATTTTCCTTACATTTAATTTTATTTGATAATCTTATGATTGATGTATAATTTATATAAAGTTATCAATTATATGATTTTTTGATTTGTTTCTATATTTAATTTATTAAAACAGAAAGTTTATTGATGATATAAAGTAAAAATTATTTTAACTGATAATAAAAAATATTATCTACAACAATAAATATTTAATTCATACAGAACGACTACAACTATGCTATTCATTTAGTGAATATGGATGCTCTAAATATTGCGATGAGGTGTTGCCCTTCTCCTTCAACTCATCTATCTCATTACAGAGTTGGGCTATGTACTCTATCGACTATTGCAATTGAGTTGTTAGTGCATGTACCGTACTATGAAGCTCATGGACTTCAATGGATGTGGATCGCCTACTAGAAGTTGTTGTACTGGATGTGGATGATTGCGAATAACATGTGTTCGCAATTAAACCTAACCCGAAGATCCTTCCACGATAGTCCCTACCACCCACTGCATGAAGATATGTTTGACTCTCATAAACATCTTCAAACTACTGAGACTGTCGTTGAATACTTTCTTGTAGTTGGTCCTATCAGAAGGCAATATTTATGTTAATAAGTGACAATTATTAAGCATTAATATTAAAGCATAAATTTTACATAAATTTAGTTCTCTAGATCTGGTGTTGACGAAGGTCACATTGTTATGCTTCTTATTGTGAGTGTGCAAAAAGGGCTAACGTAGTGTAGGCTTCCTGCCCATAGACTTTTCGTGTATCAAAATAAAATGTTATAAGTGAACTACAGTTTACAAAAATTTTGGCAAATTTTTCTTTATTTTTATGATATTTATCCCCTATTGATCAAAGAAAGTACCTCAATAATACAACCATATATAGCATCAGATATTTAAAATATTATCATTCTCCATAATACACATATTTTTATTCCAGAATTCACACTTCAAATTAAATTGAAATACATCAGAGTAAAAAAATACAGAATATAAGTGCAACGTGTAGAAACTTACAAGTCTCTCTGAATGTCATGGTGGGTAATAGATCCTCTAGTGTGTACGGGAAGACTCTCTACCCCTGATCCTCCATGCCTATTGGTAAAATTATGCTCTGAAATGAACATTGCCTTGAGTGATGTCCAATACTGCTACCAACGACTCCATATTTCTTCATAAATATAAGGAAGTCATACACCAGTCTTGTGTATCGCACCAATAAAGTCTCTATAACGTGTACAAGCTTGTCTCTCTTATACTTTATAAATAATCGTGTCAAATTCAAAATCTCAAAAAAATTATTGCTAAAAAAAAGGAAAACATACGATAAGTACTTATAACTTACAATATTTATCTAATTAATGTATAAAAATAAATTAAAAATACAAAAAATATATTATTCGTACCTCAAACTCTTGATAATAAAAATCATTTGTCATCTGAGAGATATTCTTCCATATATAACCCTCAAGATCAATCTTTTCCTTGAACTTAGATGTCATGTTTCTTGAGAACTGTCCAACGGAATCAACCTAATATAAAAACAATTTTAAATCATTTTTAAATTTAAACCTATAACTTAATTATAATATATGGTGTTTCATGTATTTTTACTTATAGATTGTTGACAATTGTAATGTAAGTTCTTCCATCAACTCCCTCAGCTCTAGGTTGGAGGCTTACTCCTTCATCCACAACATTTACCCCTGATATCTTTGTTGGTATAGGGGTAGTGGGTGGTGTAAAGCTGTTGGATGGTGTAGCAGTAGGTACGGAAGGTGATGCCTCATTTGCATGGTGTAGCAGTAGGTACGGAAGGTGATGCCTCATTTGCATGTGTAGTAGCTGAAGGTACAACATCTAATTCTGTTGCAGTTGCAAAATGTGATGCTTTATATGGAAAGCAACTGACTCCAAATCGTGGTCTGAACCTTGGTCACGCCATATCCTATTTTCTTTTTGGTGGCATATTTTATTGAATATTCCATAAATATAACAATTTCAATTCAACATATAACAATATATTATTGATTCAATAATTGATTTATTGAATATAATATTCTATTACAAACACAAACTAATTACTATCAGTACTTAACTGTAATTCAAAATCATCATTATCTTCTTTTCTAAAGAATTAGAATCAAACTCAGGCTCCTCCTCAGATCTCTCGCCCTCCTCATCCTTTCCAGATGAAATTTTAATGTATTCATTATTTAGATCGTTCAAAGATTCATTCTCATCATATGTAATAGATTCATTTATTTCATAAATATCTTCCTAAAGTGCTTCACTTTCAATTCTTTGTTCTTCTTTTTCATGTGATTCAAAAACATCTCTAAGTTTAACTTTGCAAATGAATAACCAATCTGACTTATCTTGTCATAAGTTGGGAAAAGGGGTATAATACACTTGAATCGATTGCATCGCTAACTTGAAAGGTTCAAATTGTCTAAATCTTCTTCACTGGTTGATTTCAACTAGATTATATTGGCTATGCACTTTTATACCAACATTAGGAGTTGGATCAAATTAGTCACACTTAAATATCACATTTTGTTTTATTGGCAATGCAGGGTACTCAATTTCAAGTATCTCAATAATTTTATCATAGTAATCCATCAATTCTCCCTGTATACAAACTCCACTATGTACTATTGCCATGCTACGACCATGATATTTTGTATGATATTTGTATCCATTAACGAAATACACCGGATACGATTTAATAGTTTGCAAAGTTCCTTTCACAAGATCACATATGAACTTGTTCTCTATTGGATTTTCTCTGGCCTACATAAAAGAAATTATCATATTAAATAGTATAATGTTATTTGAACACTTTAATCTTATAATTCAATCATTTCAATAATTATATGTGAAAACTTAACATATTTCTCAAGCCATCTAGGAAAGTGTCTTCCAACCTCTTTATTGATATCATCCTGTATTTTTATTAGGGTTATGTAAATATAGTGCCCTAGAAAGCAAGTGTATTTACATATTACTTAATATTCTTCCAGTTACTTTGTTGTAATGAAAATATTTATTATTAATAAAATAAAAAAGTTTGGTTTTATTTGTATTGACATAATATAACTAGTCATAAGATATTAAGAATCTTTTCTAAATAATAAACATATACATGAAGATGTATGAGAAACATGTATATTATTATAATCTAAATTAATTGATTTACAGTTGAATAATTAAGTTGGTTGCTTGATTATAGTTTATATTGTAGTGTTGCGATTTATCTCCGTGTAAGTAAAGGAGTTTACTTCAAGGGAATGATGAGTTTCAAGTCATGATAATAGTTGACTATCGATAATCACACTATTAAATAAATCTGAAATCACACATGTTTTTAAAGAATAAAGTAGGTGGCTTCTTTAATCTTAAAACATACACTTAAGCATTCATTTATTATTAACTACAATCTTGATGAGTGGTAAACTCATATATGTTTCATTATAATTCTTGATATGATCAGAATGGATTTTTATAGAGTATCAATCTAGTGTCTACATGTGGAATTATTAATTGAAACACATATTAGGGAACATTCACTCAAATAAAGAGCTTATAGTGATATCATCACTTCTAGATGTCTTACGGAGATTGGTGATTAAACTGGCACCAATAGTCTGATGGACTAGCTACCCATCAAGTCTTAACATCAAGATAAGATCTTGTGTGTTAATCACCATATAGAGTAAAGCAGGAGATCTAGAAGGAAAAACCAAAATAAGGGCAAAACGGTAATTTTGCCATTTATTGTGCGGATGGCTATAATATGGTTCATAATAGAGTTTGCAATTGGACATCTAATTTGAAATATGTGTTCTCATAATATTTATTAATTCAAGAGTTTAGCTAATTGTCTTTAATGAAATGATATTTAGTTAACAAGTTGGAATTAATTCTAATGAGATTAAACTAATTCTAATTAATTTCGGGCTTATTGGAGCTTGAATTATATAAGTCCAATTAGATTCACCACTTGGCTTCTAGAAAATGTTATCAAGTAAAGGAAGAAAAATAAATAGAGGTTGTCGGAAAGAAAATAAGAAAAGGAAATGACTGAATTAGATTCAGAATAATAATACTAGAATAATTTAATTAAGAGTTAATTAAATTAGGTTTTAAGCCTGTGATTAAATATTGGGCTTACACTAATTAATTGTTAATTAGAAGTCCAAAATGAACATTTAATATTAGGCTGAATTTTGGTTTGATTTAATTATTTAGATTAATTAAATTGAAACATTATTTGTAAAGACAAAAGGAGGGCAAAACCGAAATCTACAATAATGTAGGTTTTGGTTTTATATAGCTAAATGGATAGCTGCACATTTAGCATTGAATTGCTAAATATAAGGTGGGCTATTATCATGCTTAATCATCATTAAATGGTTTAATGGTGTCCTCATTAAATGGTTTAATAGTTTTATTATTAAATGATTTAATGGTTGTCATTTTTGTTGGCATGTGGAATAACATATAAACCTTTTAGCATTCTTTTGATTAATGAAGGAGGTAGTGCATTTGTTGCTCTCTCTCCCTTCTTTCATTATTTAACTGAAAATAAGAGTGTCTTATTTTTGGTTTTTGTCTTTTCATCTAGCCATATTAAACAAATGAGAAAGTCTCATTTATTGGCCTCTCTTTCATTTTGATTAAAAGAATGAAGTGATGCATTGGGTGCTCTTCCCTTCTCTTTTCTTTCATGATCTAGCCGAGATTAGGAATGAGAGGGTCTCATTTTGGTTCTTTCAACTAGTTGATCATAAAAAGAAAACCTTTACAATATTTCTTCTCCTTTTCCACCAAAGGATCTTGTTAACCAAGTTATCCAAGGAGAACAAGTGGTAGATTAGATTGGTTAAGGATATAATAGCAAGGAAAGGATACAATATCAAGGAGTCAAAGCTGTAGCAACGGAGTCGGTAAAATTTCGATCTTATTCTTATGTTATTTATTTTCCTAATACCGTATCATGTATGGATTAAAACATGTTGACTTGGTTATCATGCTTCTACTGCGTTTTGATTTCGAAAAAAGTTTTTGAAATCTACCGTTTATCCGTTTAGCCAAATCCTAGTATGCTATTGTTTTTCGATCTAATAGTTTTCTCAGGCATTAGCTTACATAACCATTTCTTGTATAATTTTAAAATATTATTATGCATTTTAGTTATGAATAAAACTAAGTTTCCAAACCCAAATAATTATTCAAAATCAACTTCAACTTACTGCAAAAAAGGTTGAAACTCTTGACAATTCAATAAAATATAACCATGGGCAACATTTATTTCTTCCTCTATTAACATTCTTTTTATTGGACATCCATATGTTCATCCAGGATATGTGAAAATAGATAAGTTACTATCAACATCACCTGTTCCTCCACCACTGTCATTACGAGAAACTTTTTTTCTCTTTTATGCACATGCGTCTCAAAATAATGTAAACAAAATGTACTTGCTTCCTCCACTAAATAAGCATTACATATCGAACCTTCAATTCTAGCCTTGTTTTTGACATTTTTCTTCAAATAATAAAAATACCTACATTAGCGAATAGGGTTATTACAATTCTGTCATTAAAACATGTTATTACTTTAATTTAAATATTTACTATAATTACCTCTCAAATGGATATATTCATCGATATTAAACTAGACTAGGAAGTTTAGCCTTGTGTGTTAAATGCACAGGTATATACTTTATACAGTCAAAGAAGCTTGGAGGAAAATCCCTTATAATTTGCACAAAATCATTAGAATTTTCCTTTTTAGTTTTTTCATTTCAGTCAACTTTATTTCAGATAATGTTAAGCTTTTGGAAAATAAAATTATGTTATAACTTCCCAAACCTTATTTGGTAGCAACTCCTAAAATGCAATTGGAATTAGCCTTTGCATAAATACATGACAATTATGACTTTTCATCCTAAATAATTTATACTTCCTCATGTCCATACACCTTGTCAAGTTTGAAACTTAACCATCTAGAAACTTTAGACTTTTTAACCATTCATACAAAATTTCCTTTTTTGTCCAAGTGTAACACGCTTTCAAATATTTACCTGTGCAAAGATCTTTACCTAACTCATTCATTCTACAAAAAAGTTTCAAATTAGCTCATGATTTTGCATTGTATTTTATCTTCTCTTCAATGTTCATTATGGTATTGAACAAATTGTTAAAAATATTTTTTACAATATGCATCACATCTGGATTATGATGTGTCAAATTAGTTTCCAATATGACAAATCCCAAAAGATGCTTTGTTTTCTACAACCAAAGTTTTTACTAATGCTTGTATTAACTTCATCAACTTCAAGTTCTGTACCATTAAGGTTGCACCATTAAGATTGATCTACAGAAAGCCTTTGATAGTATAAACTGGGGATTCTTACTAAAGGTATTGAATGAAATGAATTTTCCTTCAATCTTCATTAATTGGATCCACTAATGTATATCTATTGCTTCTTATGGGAATATGATAAATGGGAGTCCCACTGGATTGATTAAAGGGAAAAAAGGTCTTAGGAAGGGGGATCCCCTCTCCCCTTACCTATTCCTTATCTGTATGGAAGTCCTAACTCAATTGCTCAAGTACAACATTTCTCGGGAGCCAAGGCTCAGATTCCATTCAAAATGCAAAGGGCTATCACTAACAAATTTATGTTTTGCAGATGATCTCATCCTCCTATGCAAAGCTAGTGTACAGTCGGTTACTCTCCTGATGGATACTCTTAATCAATTTAAAGAGATGCCTAGATTATGTACCAATCGCCACAAGAGCTTCATTATTATCTCCAAGAGTCCCTCTTATCTCTCAAATGTTTTAGCTCATGCTACTGGTATGGAAGTTAAAGCCCCTTCTTTAAACTACTTGGGGATCCCTATCTCTTCTAAACGGCTCAGGCTCTATGAATGTCTTCCATTGGTAGAAAAGATTTAGAAAAAAATTGGGTTTGTGGACCAATAAAGCCCTTTCCTATGGGGGTAAACTACAACTTCTCAAATCTGTTATTCTGTCTATGAACACCTACTGGAGTTCATGCATTTTCCTCTCCAAAGGACTGACTAAAACAATAGAAAGGCTGATGAAACAGTTCCTGTAGGGCAAAAAGAATGGGGACAAAGGTATGGCCAAGGTAGGTTGGCAGTCTATATGCCAACCCAAAGAAGAAAAGGGATTGGGAATTGAATCCATAGTTACTAAAAATAGAATCCTCGTGTCTAAAAGGATCTAGAGGCTACTAAGTGATCAGGAAATATTGTGGGCCAAATGGATGCATACTTATATTTTAACAGGAAGGAGTTTCTAGTCTCTAAAACCTAAGCCCAACTACACTTGGTTCTTTAACCAACTCCCAGGTATGAGGAGAGAGATTTATCAGCATATAACTTGCCAGATAGGGGAGGGTGAAAGACTCTCATTCTGGTTTGATAACTGGTCAGGAACTAGACCCTTAATTCAAAACAACATGGCCAATTCTCTCTTAGACTGCATTCCTAAGGATGCTAAACTCCATGCTATCATATCTAATGGTAAGTGGACACTATCTTCGGATGAGATTACATGCCTACACATCCCTCCTCTCATGAGACAGGGGGAGAGGGATATCTACTTTTGGATGGGTATCCCAATTTCGGAGATTACTCCTAAGGCAGTAAGGAAATTTAGTGCAAGACCAAAAAATAGGTTAGGATGGGACACTCTGGTTTGGAATAAAACCCTCAGACCTAACGTGAATTTTCTGCTATGGTTGGCAATGTGCTGAGCACTATGGATTGGTTAAATTTCCTGACCTCCCTTAAACATTGTATTTTCTATCACTTAGTGGATGAATCCAGGGACCGCCTCTTCTTTGAGTGTGGTTTCTCCAGAACACTCTGGTTCACAATCTCAACCCTCAGTGCACCAGATCTTAATGTCTGGAGACTCTTAGACCTTATGCAAGAGCTTCCTAATCTGAACTTGTCTAAATATGATAGGGATATAACCCTTCTTTCGCTAGTTACATGTGTTCAAGTTATATGGAATGAGAGAAATAGTAGACGATTTAAGAATCAGACCACTTCAATGAACTCTCTTATAGAGATCATCACTACAAGTATTAGAAAGCAACTGATTGGTAATCAGTTACACCTATATTGTAGTGGGATAATGGCCTACATATGGAGGATTTAATTCCAGAAGACGAGCTATGCAATCTCACTCACCAAGCTATGTAGAAACTAGATTACAACTCAGATCTACAACACTTGATCTCTCCCTTCTCAGGGGAGATCATATACTGAGACTTACTCCAGATAGAGACTTACCTAGTTTGGTTAAGCTCGTCCCCACCTCTCTTTGGAAAGTTGGTAGTAGAAGCCCTGCAGGTTTGCTAATCCGAGCTCCCCCTTCAATAAGATAATCACCCTTTCAGAAGGCACACAGGAAACTTGACTCGAGAACACCTACAAGCCACAAGGTGGATCCCATCTTAAACCCTAATCGCTATACATGCTACGAGTAGACGTCATTTACCTGGAAATCACAATCTTTGCGGAGATATTCCATCCTTTTGTCGATCGATGTCGTCCTCTCCACCTCAACAATGCCTCTCCAACGCCAGACGAATAGCGATTCCATGCCCAGTTGAATTGGGAAATTTCTCGAAGATGAGCAAAGGTTTGGGTAGTTTTACCCTAATAGTCGGGGAGGCTTCTCAACGGGATCGTTTTGTTTTTTAACTTTGGAATGGCTCAAACGACGCTGTTTAGTCATTTGGTTTCCTAAGTCATGCTTTGCTGACTTATAGCTCAAAACTTTATTGTATATCCTTTATCATTAATGAAAAATTTTAATTTCTAAAAAAAACTTCAAGTTCTGTAACATTCAGCAACCCTAATTCATTAATTTCCTATAATATCTCTTCAGCAGATTTGTGAAGGAGAGGAGGTGCTTGTACCATCCTATTCTTAAATAGTTGACTTGGTGGAAGAAAATTCCTATGGTTGTCAAACTAACATATTTTGCTACCGTTTAGAAAGTAAAATGCACCAGAATCATTGCCACAATAAGGGCAATCAAATTTTCCTATTGTGATCCATCTAGACAACATAGCATATGCCAGAAAATCACTAATAGTCCATATCAAAGCTACTCTTAACATAAATTTTGTTTCAGAGACACATCATATGTCTCCACACCATATTCCTAAAAAAGCTACAATTCAGATATCAACAGTTATAAGAATACATCAATTTTATGCTTTGGATTGTAGGCCCTGACACAATCACTGTCAAAAACATATATGCCTTATTCATATACATCTATGCTCATCCAAATCATATAAATTTAGTTAAGTAGGACCTAATAATTTAAGATAAAAGATATCCAAATTAAAGTGGCTTTGAGTTTACTCAACAAGTCAAGCAATAAATAGAACTCTGGTTTTATTATTAAATAATGGAAGGCGATTTTCATATTCTTAATGTGTACTTAATATTTAATTGAGGGATTTAAAATTTTTTAAAAAGTTGGTCTCATAAAAAATCTCATTATATTTATAATTTCAAACATAATCTAATCATGAAAGAAATTATTTGAAATCTTTGCTTGATTCTAATTATTGATTCGTTGCTACTTCTTTTTTTTTTGCCCATCACCTCCCTTCCTTTTTCTCATCGTTGCCTGCATCATCCCTCTCTGCTTCATGCCGCCGCCTTGTTGTTCTGTCCACGACTGCTTCTCCATGGGCGTTAATTGCCCTTGGCAACGCGCCAACCAATGGTGGCTTATAGTATGCGATCGAAACAATGACAGCTCGCTGCTGGTTTCAACCCCTCAATGCTCCCACATGCAAAGGCAGATAGAAACAAGCATATGGAGACAAATTTCCAGATCGAAGTTTTTAATAAATCATCCAAAACAAAACAACAAAACCATGGTAAAAACAGCCAGTCGTGGAAACAATTTCCCAAAGTTGAACAACAAACATACACCTAGCAATACAGATGCAGAACGCATAGGCATACATAAATAAATTCTCCAGAACTCAAGAACAAGGATGATATTCGTGAAAGGAGAAAACAGTTTTCAGAACACAAAACAAGAACAGTGACGGAAAGAACAGTTTGGGGATTTAACTAAATCATAAAACCTTAATGGTTTTTCAAATCAAATAACAATCAAGCATTCAATTTTAGTTAAGCAATTAAAGAGGCTCCACTACTATCGTTAGAAATCTTTTTCTTGAAGAGAAAAAAATGGGAAAATAAAGTTTTTGTTCGAATTCCGATAATTGAATAACTTAAATAAAAAAGCGAATAGTAAAATAAGAAATTATACCTAATTCTTTTTTTTTTGTTAAAATCTTTTAAAAGCTTTTTGATATATCAATCATAAGTTGTTTACTTGTCCAATCTCTAATGGTATTTACAGATTGACTTTTTAATACTTGAGAGGAATTAAGTAAGAGTGCTAACTTCCTGATGCTTACTCTTATTTATAGAAAAAGAATTAGGGTTTTTAAATTTTTATTAAAATTAAATTCCTTAAGTATAATTAAATTCATACTCTATTTATAATTAATTTAATTTTAATAAAATCAAATATCTCATATTTGATTCTTAAAGTTTTTCAAACTTTAAAATTAAGTCCAACTTAATTAAACTTGAGTTTTTTTTTCACAAGCTACTCTTCAATGTATGACCCATTAGGTTTCCAATAAATTGAAAATGAGTATAAATTATGATTCTCATTCACAATTAGAATCAAATAAATTAAAACTCCTTTTAATTTATCTTTAATTCTCTAATTAAACAATTTATAATCATAGATCAAAATTGACGTCTAGCAACATATCATGACTACCCAAATATTAGGAATGTCAAAATGGTTTGACTTAACCTGTCTATGCATGATTATGATGTATAACTTAATCTTTTTTCTTCCAATGTTTCAATTGGATAGAGTATGGATACAGTGTCTACTCTTTTCATCGAATCATGTTCGTTTTTGTCAATTAGTAACTGATTTATAATTGATATTTGAAAATATCTTTTCAAATGTTAATTCACTCTAGCTAAAGAATTTCATAAATCACTAATAATCAATAACGGTAGAAAATTCCTTCTAATCACTTTAGACTGATGAATCATTTATTGACTTACTCAATTATCTCTGTATGGTTTATATTGCATCCAAGTACTATTGACTGAATTATCCTAGGACGGTTCATAAGTAACATCAAAATACAATAACTCTCATACAAGATACCTTGGTAATTTCAAATCTAATGATCAATTATACAACCATCATTATAAGGAAATCCATAAACACATAGTAATATTCCATTTAGGATTCTCATATTCAAGTTAATCAGTGATTTATTCTTTAATAAGCATCCACACATTAGTTTAAGTATCTTCGCACTTTAATTTATGAGATCAATTACTTTCTTCGTAAGAAAGAAACATGGAGATCAATTACTTTCTTCGTAAGAAAGAAACATAATGTATGCTAATTTAACTATTTCAACAATATCTCATCTTGATGAAACTACAACTAGAAACATTTTGGAACAATACATAAACGTAAATTAAATCTCACAATTATGATCTCATCATAATTTTGATTACACATTAATTATTCCAATGATTTTGCCTTTAGTATTAAAACATTAAATGTAATTAACTTAATACACAAAGATAAATAATTCCTTTTATTAATTAAACAATAATGTCCTACATTAAATTGCAATAAATCAATTAGTTGCAAGGACATAAACTAACAGTATTTCTATATGTCTAGATATGTTAATTATGATGAGGTTATGGATTTTATGACAATGTATTCTTCATCTACTTTATTAATGTTGGAGTCTTGTGTGTTTGGTGGGATAAGATCATGTTAAGTGTTAACGATAATAAAGGGTTGCATTAAGTTTGACATCAAGTATATGTTCTTAACTTTTGGTCTTGGTATGAGTAAGATTAAACTTTGTCAAGACATAAGGAACAGAAAATACCTGTATGAGTAACCAAAGAAGAGAATGGAAGTAGGAGAACTCACTACCAGTGTTGGGCCCGGGTCCCGGATCCCTATTCCCGAGGCGGCCCCTCGGGCCGAGCCCGCGTCGAGCTCCCAAACCACGGACCCGATCCCAACATCCATACATAACCTTTTGATTCATACAACATACATACATACTCAT
>JAOSBK010000007.1:18217986-18233385 GCA_027568895.1 Erythroxylum shatona | reverse complement strand
ATTAAATTTTTGGGCCCTCCTATCTTAAATTCTCGGCTCCGTCACTGTCAATAATATTAGCTATATTTAATTTTCCTCTACTCTTACATTCATGAACTTATCTCTTTTAGGTTTTTCCCTATTGCAATTTTTAATAGATACTTCTCCTATCGTCCATCTTGGTATATGAATCTTGTAAGTTTTGGACGTGTCCGAATTTTTAAGTTTTGGGTCACTTTTTGTCGGAGTTTACTTCAAAATAGTCCTCTTCATTGTCTTGAGCCAAATCCACCTCTTCTTCAGTATCTTATTAATTATTTTATTATATTAAAATATTATTTTTCTGTTATTGCTATAGTAAGCAAAGTATTTTTGTTTATTTCTATCGGCAAATTAAGGCATGCTTATTGCTTGTTTATTTTAGAGGTTGTGAAGAATTAAAATTGAATAACAATTAATAATGTCCGGATTCTCAAACAATTAATAACAATTATTTGTTACCGATAAGCACTAGAACATCTGGCAGCCGCAGCTTATTTGGGGAAGTGAAGTACGAAGTTTCTAACCTATACTTACAACAAGTCAGTCAGCAGCATGGAATAACAGGATAATACCATATCTTTCGCCGGAGACATACATAAATATGGGGCCAGTAATAGTTGCTTTAAAGCAAACTCATTTCAAGTGGTTCATCAAATCGCCAACTAATTATCTTTATGTTATTATTGTAATTAATCTCAAGGAATTCATCTTTATACCCCCCCTCTTATCCAAACACTATAAAAAACAAAACAAAAAAAGGGATACCAAATGAATCCTTATATAATTCATGTTTATGATCTTAAAAGTGTTTGGGAAAAGTTTGAACTTTGAAGAGCAGATACAGTAGTAGGTCGGCTCCAGCTTCTTCCAAGTCAGGACGGCTGCGCTTGCGTGTCATATCAGAAACCAAAGTAAATTAAGTCCCTCTTATTAATATGTACAGAACACTTTCTTGAAGTCTACACACAACACACACATACAATCCCCTCGATCGCTTGCAAAAGGCAAGGATTGTTGCATTCATTCCTCCCCTATTTCCATAGTTTACTATCTCAACTGTTCTCTAAGTTTGGGTTCCCTTTCCTTTCTTCTTGAGAACTTGCTGAGAGTTGAGCTAACCCTTTCCTTTCTTCTTGAGAAATTGCTGAGAGTTGAGCCAAGTCTAGTTACCTTACTTCCTCCAATTTGCCTTGAGCAACATATAGAAAATGATCGTGGCCTTGAAGGCGAATTGCAACGACTACTATTACAAGAATACCAGCAATAGTAGTTATGGTCATGATAGCTTGGTGAAGATGGAGAAGAGGCAATTGTTTTTGAGAAGCTACCAGTTCTCAAGGAAAAGGAGTGTTGGAGAAAGGCTGAAGAGATCTTTGGTCAGAATTAAAAGGTTATTCCTTATCAAACTACGCTCTGCTCGCAAAATCAGACGCTTGGTCTGGTCCAGTCTTCGTTATGCCTTATTCTATAGGCGTAGAAGAAGGTTCCTTCGTCTCCTGCACATCCAGACCCCTGATTATGATCACCAAAACCCTTCTTTCCCTTTCTACTAGAATTTTTATATGTATTTTAGTTTCGTTATCTTAACCTCATAGCTTAAACTTGTTTGATGGATACTGTTAGATTAATGGTTGGTTACATATGTATTCAATTTATTATTCTCTTAATTTTGTGTGATTCACATATAAATCCGGGTTGAAACCTGAAGTTAGTCAGAAAAGGGAGGATAGACACTAGTGTTATCTGACGCTTTATGCCATGAATCAACCTTCACAAGAACGAGTTTGCTAGCTCTTTGCAGTTCCATTTTACTTAATCAAGCACAAGCACATGTAGTTGTTCTGATAATTACACGGTCACATGTAGTTGTTCTGATAATTACAGGGTTTTAAATTACACAGTGCAACTGAAAGTTCAAATCTATTATTGTAATTGTAATTTTATAATTACACTCACATTATTTATAATTGTAGCCGCAGCATACATATTATTAGATCAACCTGGACTCATGAACCTCGACATACATCTTTTAGGTTTACTTTAGGCCTTTACACGTATTGCTAGCAAGCTACACGGGGTGTCTTCAACTTTATGGAGACGGAAAGTAAAAAGGAAAGGGCATGAATCTCGCGTTAAATATCATTCATTATTCATTTGCTTTTGGTTGATAATTTATCAGAGACCGTGACTTCAAGTGGTGTGATTGCGTTCGGATGGCAGCTGTTCATGGAAGTCACAAATTAATTTACGTAATTAAGAATGGATTCGTAAATGACTGTTGAATTTTAGTTTCCACATGCAGCTGCCGTTGAATACGAAAACAATTAATTCTTTATGCACGCTAAAACATTAGGGTGCTTCTTTTTTTGTGCTTGGAAGTTGCAATTTGCCCGTGTCTTGGATGATTAATTTACCACTACGAGGAGTTGGGTTTTGTCCCACTCGGGCTGAGTTTCCATCTTGTAACCGTTGCTAAAATAAAAATAACGATAAATAATAAGAGAGAATGAGGTAAGGCAAATTGAAATTAAGTGATCTGGTCTTAAAAATAATCTTTCTATTAGATAAGAATAAGATTGTGTAATAATAATCTTTTCAGACTAAGCGCCTAGTAAAATTTCCGATTGAGTCAAATAATATAAAATATATAATCATTCATCTTTTTTATTTATTAAAATTGGATGTAGAATATATTATTTATAAAATTTTTACTTTTCTAGAGAAGCGTGTTATATGTTTACGAAATTATATAGAATTTCAGAAATGAAAATAATATGTCAAAAAAATTACGATATTTAATCTAATAAAACGGTAGACCCATCCCTTATTGGAAAATAACTACAAACAAAATAGAAAGACAACTCGATGGATCAATGTACTAACAATTTTGAGTTTTGACCAGTTAGATTTTCCATAAATATAATATTAAAACATATGACTTTTATGATTACTTATTTGTTGAAACTAACTAAAAGAATTGCCACATCTTTCTAAAGAAAAAGATTGCTTTCATGTGCCTAGTTGTTGACTCTTAAGGAATCAATTACTTTCGACGCAAGAGAGCGGCTGCTATATTATATTAGAACTCATACGAATTTATCTTTTTTCTTTTCTGAAATTAAAAAGAATAGCTTTATGTTGCTTTCTTCTATATTAACGTGTCATAAATGCTAACATCACGTGGATAGACATGTATATACGGCAGTGGAATAAGAGATTAGCAGAATCATAAGAATTATTTGGCTTGCGTGGCAACATCCACTTTATTGAGAATGACATTTGCGCCCACAAATTATTAGATAGGACAATGCTTCCTATTAAAAAACAGAGAAGAATCGAATATCCAGAGCAGTGCCAGGACAGGAGAAGGAACAGAACAAGATTGAGAGACGAGGGGAAGCGGGTGAGGGTTAAGAAAATGAGGGGAATTAGAAAAATAAAATGAGATTCTTTTTTTCAAAACCTTGTTCAACTCAGAACTTTTATTTTTTTTAATTAAGGTTCAAATATTCAAAGGAATATGTTTAATTGGTAAAAAAGATAATTCTTTATTAATCACAAATACATTTCTTTTGAAGGTACTCTAGGCTATTAAATTGATCAATATAGTGTATCAAGATTTTATTTACAAAAAATTATATTTAGTAGTTTAATTAAAATCAATCCTTAAAGTTATAAAATAAAAAATTTGAATACTATTAAAATTTAAAATTAAAATTGTGTTATCTATTTAATTTAGATATTTGATGAGAAATTAAATTATTGGAGATATTAACAATTTTACGAACTAAATGAAAATTTAATTTATTACAACTAGTGAAAATTCATTGAGTCACGTAAATTATTGATATAAATGTTACTAGCCTTAGCAATGCTCTGAAAACTAATAAATATTTTAAAAAATACTAAGGATTTTTGTTTTCATTTTCAAATTTAGCAAAAAAAACAGTTTGTTTAAATTTTTTTGTTTTGGTTTTAGTTTCTTCTTGTTTTTAAAATTTATGAAAACCACAAAAAGTGGTCCTTATTTTCTATTTTTCATAATCTAGTTTTTTCGCAATCTAGTTTAGTAACAACTAAATATATATTATTTAATTATTTGATATATTAATTATTAATAAGAATTATAAATAATTAAATAAATTTAATTAATTAAAAATAATTTATCTTTAAATTTATCTAATATGTAATTATCATCAATAATAAAATATAACTACATTGATATGAACAACTAAACAGGTTTTGTTTTTAATTAAAAGAAAAATAGAAAACTGAAAATAGAAAACAAAACTAAAAACTATAGCAGAAAAATAGAAGTGAAAATGAACGACTTCTAAATTTATAAGAATAGTCAATACAAATTCAACTTTAATTGGTGGTCTTGCCCAAAAAGACCTTACAGGCAAACGTATACCTATTTTTTAGGTACGAATGATAAAAGGGCTTAAACTTAACTTGAATTTAATGGGTCTAATCTAAGTTAATTGAGGTTCGAATTCAACTCAAATTTAACAGGTCTAGGCATTATTCAAAATACTTTTGGACTTAGCACTAGATTCAAGCTTGGATTTTATGATTCAACCCAATTCAAAGGTCCAACCTTTTCTTATAATATAAACATTATCTTTTTGTTAATCAAACAAAGTGAAATCATTTTGTATATTGGTAAATGTCAAATGTTACATTTACTCTCATTTATTCTCTCATATATGCCTCAATTAACTCTAATAATTCTCTTCGATTACAATCTCGTATGTGGCCTAGTCACCGTCTTTATGCATCTCTCTCTTTATTTACTGCATGTCATTGCTTATTTTTCTGGCCACTGTCGTAGCCTAGATTTCTCCCTAATCTTCTTTTTGTGTTATTATCTAATTTTGGTCAGTATCTAATTATAAACCATAACTATAAAAAAATGATTTAATTCTCATACAATCATAAAATTAAGAATAATTAAAGCACTTAAAATATTATAATTGATTACATCAAAATATTATATAACAAGAATAATATAGGTCTATAAAAACAATAGTTTGTATATGAGAGCGCGACAAACTAGAAGTGAAATTTAAAATAAAAACATTGACACGTTTTATATTTATATTGTATATGTAGAATTTAACATATTCATTAAATATAAGTACAATTAAAAACCGAGAAAAATGAAAAGTCTAAAACTTCATTATATTACATAATCATATTGGCCTAAATTTTTATTTGGTACAAAGTTGACATCATTAAGGGGATTCTCATTATCACCATCATCTAAGCTCAATGTATCAATTGACATATCAATACTTTCTCATTCACAATCATCTTCCTAGTCATTCTCATCAATAAAATTTGGTTTCTCAAACACTTAATTTGTTCAAAGATTGATATGATCAAGACCAATTGTACTTATAAAACTACCTACATTATAAGAGTTCTGGTTAACAAATAAAATTAGGGTAAAAGAAAAAGCACTCCTTGTATTTAGGGAAATTAAAAAAAAACTCCTATGGTTTGGAATACCAAAATAAAGTCCTTATAGTTTGAACTTGTCCAAAAAAAAATCCCCTAGAGTTGACTTCCTTAAAAAACTCATAAAATTTCTAACTTGACAAAGTTAGTCCATATGGACTAAACAAAACCAAGTTACATGGATCAACCTTACGAATTTTATTTACCCAAATTGACCCTAAAAATTGATCCAACCATAACTATGTATCTTAAACTGTATCTTTAATTGGGAATAACTTTGTTCTTTCGATACCCTTCAAGAAGGGAAAAGAAACTCTTTTTATGATTAATCATCTAAACATAAATGTCACTTCTAGGTACTAATACTAAATAACAAATAATGGATTGTAAAATATGAAAAATCTTGAATTCTCAAGGATTATGTTTTAGAATGCAAAATCTAGTCTTATAAAAAAGTCCTTAATTTGCTTTAAGAGACTTTTACTTCTTCCTTGGTTTGTTTCCCTATAATACCCACATACCCTTAGGAGGATATGCACATGCCACACAAAACAAAACTAAAACATGCCAAACATTCCAAATCACTTCCAGAATCTCAAACAAACGTATATTACATATTATTAGATGTTGTTTGAAAAATATAACAAATCATACAATGGTACTTATCAAAATACATGCCATAAATTCAAAAGTCAACCTCTATTAAGATTATTACAAACCATTAAACAAAATATAAATTCCAATATGTCTCATTACATTAAATACATCACAAAAAAAAAACAAACTAAAAACATTTCCAAAACAAAGCACAATCTTCTTGGCCACTGCGATTATCTTTGTTCCAGTCTTGAAACCTTCTTATCAGAACTTACACGAAGGCAAAACCACTATACTTAGCATATAGCTTAGTAGGGAATAACTAAACAAGATATAATCTAGTGACTATTTCTAACATTCATCTAGCATTCACATGCACTAAATCTTGTCAAATCATATACAACCTTTAATTGTTCAAATAAAAGAGCAATCCCACATTATTTGCATCAGAACAAAATATAACATATTAGAGCAAGATATACTTGCTTTAGAACAAAACTTACAAGTATTCGAATAGAATACCATAATATCAAAACAAAATTTTAAAATATCAGAATAGAACTTGATTATGTCATAACAGAACTTGATTATATCATAACAGAATTTAGTTATATCATATATGAGCTTAGCTTATATCAGAATTGAGCATGTATCAGAACACAAAACAAGTTAGACTGCTAATCCTTTTTATAGAAGTGGGTAATGGGACCAGAACAGAAGATACCGTAGTATCATAGAATAGGAGAGACTTATGTCTCAGTATCAGAAGATACTGTTGTCTTAAATATTGGGAGACACCAAAGTGTCGATATTAGGAGACATTGAAGTGTCAATATCAGGAGACACCTTAGTGTCATAGGAGCAGCTGCAGATCCTTCTAGGCATGCCTATTTACCTACGACTAGGACTAACCAGTTTTAAAACAATACATGTCACATTTAAGAATTCTCATGTAAAAGATATATTGTATATCGTACGACTTATTCCATTTTGCTTACATTGAATATTTTCATTCATATTTAATCAAACTTAACATGCCTTATAAACATAAACATTTCCAATAATGTACCAATGGATACATTAAGTAATTACACTTTACATGCACTCACCTAACTTCTCAATTCAGAAACATTCATAACTAGCACATCACTTATATCATTTAAAACACACTGGTGTTCTTAAGTATACTTCATTTCTTTAATCACTTACAAGTTCCAAAATTAGATACTTTGTTATCTAATAACACCTTCCTTAAGTTATTACTTTAATTAAAAATCCAAATCTTATTAAACCTTTAATTAACTATGGCTCAATTAATCTAACATCATCTAGGTTCATTTTCAAGCTCAATTAAGTCCATTTAAACCATTATTAAGTACCATAACCTTTTATAGTCCAACAATTGTCTAAAACCAACATTGTCTACTTCCTAAGTACTTCCCATGACTGTGGGAATAAGCCTTATAAATCTCACGATCGTGGGATGAGTGAACTGAAGGTTTACTCACCCATAACCTCCAATTTGTTTCCAAAACTTGACTTCTTCACTTCCATTAAACACACCTTCACCAAAGTCCATCAATTTCATTTCAATTTTACCTTATTCATGCTTTAATACCTCATCAAATTCATGTCCAAACCAATTCAAAATCATTCATAAGGCAGCTCATAATCCCTAATCCTTCGCATATAAAAATCTAAAGCAAAAGCCATTAACAACTATCATGTTCTAGACCTCAATTCATCATCAATTCAATACGTATTCTATCTATTTAAACATCATATATAACACAACATGCTATCAAGTTTAGAATTACATTACCTTCTTAACTTCAAAGAACAACTCCAAAGAAGCAAGCCAACTAGTCTTCCAAGCAACCATACACAGCTCCTAGACTAAGGTGCAAATTTCAGCACCATCAAAACAATAATACAAAAAATAGCAAGACTTACTTCTTGATGCAGTAACTTACAAAGATTCTAAATGAAGATGATCCAAAAACAAGCAAAATTCTAAAAGTTGAGAGGAAGTGATAGGTTTCGGTGGTCAGGAGCAAAGTGAAGAGAGAAGGCAGTAGAAACACCAAATGAGCTGAAGTGATTCAGCTCTTACTTTGCAAGGTGTCCTAACTTTGAAGGCACATATGTCCTTCTATGGGGTGACCTACATGGCAAACATAGGAGTGAGCTACTTGTCTTCTTATCATGCTGCCAAATACCAGAACTCAATTATGCCACTTTTCACTTAACAATGCTGCTAAATGTTAAGGCTTTAGCCATGCGAAATGTCACTAACTCATAGGCTTAGTCATTCCAATTTTTATGTACCAACTTGACTTGCCACTTGACAATTTTCCTAATCCAAATGTACGTTTTAATACCTCAATTCCCTAATCATGTTAATTAATTCCAATTCACTAAATATGATCCATTAAATCAAAGTTCAAGTCATAGGCAATTCTCATCATATCACAATTTTTAACACATATCATTTATATACTTCCATGAACATTTAACATTCCAACTAGGGTACAATTTGGGGCCTTACATTCCCTATTTAGTGTTTACAAGTCCAATTTTTTATGCTTCCGGGTCATGAAAAATCCTAAAATTTATGCCAAAACTTTCCTTTCGTGATCTTGCAATAAACAAAGTTTTTTAATTGTAAATCCTTAAAATGGTGTTAATGAATTCAAGTAAAATCATGGATCTCCTAGACCACATTTTTTGGTTATTAGATTTTTTTTAATTTACTTCATTTTCATCAAGAATGATAGGGGATGGACTCCACTCGGACACCAATAAAAGAAATTGAGGTAAAAAGGAACACACAAGATTTAACATAGAAAACCTTTTAATGAATATGGGAAAAACCACGACCAAGAATAGAAAACTTTCCACTATAGAAAACAAAGATTACAAGAGGAAGATCTCACAATCTACACTAAGAATTAATACACAAGGTTATGGGAAAGAGATTTTGGGATATTTAAAACCTTAAGCATGTGTCTCTTTATATAGCTTCAAATGAAGCTTATACTCTCATCCACTTCTGATGTGGGATAGAAAACCAACAATCTCCCATTTAGAGATTTGATTGAGAACTAATCAATCTCCATACCTTTCTTTCTATCTTGCCATTTCTTTGCTATCTAAGTCTCTACCAAGCCATATAAGGATCAATACCGTATGAATTTATTAGTGTTGATTGGCTTTGTTAGTGCATATACTAGGTTCTTTTTCGTGTGAATTTTTTTGCATGCCCACACTTCCATCTTCCACCACTTTATGAACAAGATGATATTAAACTCTTACATGTTTAGTTCTAGAATGAACAGTTGGATTCTTTGTAATATGCAAGGCACTCTAACTATCACAACACAAAGGAAGTTTCTCTTGGCAGTGCCCAAGCTCCTCCAAAAGCCTTTTTTTATAAAGATTGATTCCTTGCAAGCTTGTGTAGCTGCCATATACTCTGCTTCTATTATAGATAGTGCTACAACTATCTGTAGTTTAGACACCCAGCTCATAACTCCTCCTGTAACTGTAAACACATAACATATAGTGAATTTTATTCTATTAAGGTCGCTTACAAAATCAAAAGTAACATATCCTTTGATAATAAATTTATAACCCTTATAACATAGAGTAGCATCTGAGGTCCCTTTAACGACTAACCACCAGTGTTCTTGACCAGGATTTGCCATGTAACGACTAACTATTTCTACTACGTATGCAATGTTTGGTCTTGTGAAAATCATAACGAACATTAAACTTTCCACAACTAATGCATATGGTACTCGAGACATCTCCTTCCTCTCTGCTTCATTGCTAGGGTTTTTACTTAAGAGTAACTTAAAATTAATAGGAAGAGGGGTAAAGATTGACTTATAATCTTGCATATTGAAGAGATTTTCTTTAAGTGATTCTTATGAGAAAGTCAAATCTTCCTGTTATTTCTGTCTCGGTAAATTTGCATCCCTAGAATCTTGATTGTTAGTCCTTAATCCTTCATTTCAAATTCCCCTGCTAACTAAGCTTTCAAATATTGAATAGGTTCTTTGTTAGGGCTTGTAACTAACATGTCGTCAACATACATTAATAATACAATGAAATCATTATTACCAAACTTCTTTAAATATGCATAAGAATCTGCACTAAATCTATTGAATCCACGACTCATTATGAAGGAATCAAATCTTTTGTACCAGTATCTTGGCCCTTGTTTTAAACTTCAAATCTTTTGTACCAGTATCTTGGCCCTTGTTTTAAACCTTACAAAGATTTGCTCAACCTACAAACTCAGTTGTCTTTCCTTGGTTCTTCAAAACCTTCTAGTTGATGCATGCAAATTTCTTCTTCAAGATCTCCATGAGGAAACACAGTCTTTACATCTAACAACTCTAAATATAAATCAATTATAACACACATAGCTAGGACAATCTGAATTGTATTAAGATGAACTATAGGTGAAAAATTTTATGTAAAGTCAATACCTTCTTTCTGAGCATATCCTTTTACCACTAACCTTGCATGATACTGCTCCACCTGATCATCATTGTTATGTTTGATCTTGTATACCTATATGTTGCTAATGGGCTTTCTCCCTTGTGGTAGTGGCACAAGATTCCATGTCTTATTCTTATGAAAAGCTTCTATTTCTTCCTACTTTTCTGCCATCCAAAGTGATGCATCTGAACTATTTTTTGCTTCTTAGAATGTTGATGATTATCCATCTTCTGTTAGGAGACAATATGCTATATTGCCCTCCTTAATATAATCAGACTGCCAGGTTAGGGTTTCCCTTTCACGGTTGACTGTTGAACTTTTATATTTTCATATTCAACTAGTTCTTGCTCCTTGTGATATATATAGCTTCAGTAGAATCTTTCTGTTCAATCTTCCTTTCTTCCTGAATCATTACAACTTCAGAATTTTCTTCAGATGTGCTATTTTGATCTTTCTCTTACAGTTTATCTTCTGAAATATGACATCTCTGTTAATGACAAGCATGTAAGCAGTGGGATCCCACAATTGATACCCTTTGACTCCATCAATATACCTTATAAATATGCATTTTCTGGATTTTAGATCTAGTTTTTTGATATATTGGGTATTATACATTATGAACACAGGACTTTAAAATGTGTGTAACTGAGAATAGTCTGCTGGTTTACTAATCCACATCTCTATCGATGTCTTTATATCAACTGATCTTGTTAGTGATTGATTAATCACATCGCAGGTGGTCTTCACTACTTTTTCCCATAAAGACTTTTCCATACTTGCAGTTCTCAACATGGCTCTAGTTCTTTCAATCAGACTTCTATTCATTCGCTCAGCCACTCCATTTTGTTAAGGAGTGTGAGCCATCGTGAATTGACATTTGATGCTTTCTCGATTACAAAAATCAATGAACTCATCACCAGTATATTCTCCACCATTATCAGTCTTTAGGCACTTGATTTGCTTCCCTGTCTCTCACTTAATTTGTGCATTAGATGTTGTGAAGGTTGGAATTACATCTCCCTTTCTCTTGATAGGATACACCCAATATCTTCTAAAGTAATCATCAATGAAAGTCACAAAGTACCTTGCTCCACCTAAAGACATAACCGGTGCTTGCCATACATTAGAGGGAATCAATTCTAGAATATCTTTATGTCTAGAATTCGATGCCTTAAATTTCATTCTATCTTAGTTACTTATAACGCAATGCTCATTGAAGGGTAATGATACCTTCGTGAGACTAGGGAGTAGTTTCTACTCAACAAGAATATTCAATCATTGTTTTGACATGGGGCTAAGTTCACGACACCACAATTTTGTTGCATTTTCTGTAGAACTAATCAATGCAACCGATGCATTTGCTTCCATATATGTCTCCCCTATAAGCTTGTATAAGTTTGTAGCTATCTTTTCCACCTTTATTACTACAATTGCTCATCTGATCACCTTTATAACTCCATTTTGAATGGAGGTCTTGCACCTAATTTCATCCAGTTATCCTAAAGACAATAAATTCATCTTTAAGCCCTTCATATGTGCACATTTTGAATCTTATGAACTGTAACATCATATATCTTTAACTTGATGGTGCCAATCCCAACAGTCTCTAAGGCATAGTCATTTCCCATGTACACAGATCTTGCAAAGATAAATTGATAAGTGCAAAACCAATCTTTTCAAGGATTCATATGCCACTTTGTTTCTGAATCCATTATCTAAGCATCAGTGAGCCATACTCTATCCTTAAACACTGTTGCTACTTCACTGTAGAATATTTATCCATTACCAACATATCCCTAAGAAGTTGATGCTTTAGAGGCCTTATCTCCACCCTTCCTTAATCGACATTCACTCTTAAAGTGTCCTCTCTTGCCATAATTGTAACACTTGAGATTTTCCTACTTCTAGATTTCGACCTTCCTTGTTTGTGATTCCTAGTGAAATCATGCTCTATTGACCATCCTCTCGTCATTGATAAGGTTTCTTCTTGATGCGAACTAGTCAGCATTTCTTCTTTATTAATGTGTCTATTTTTTTCTTCTAGAACCAAAGCAGCTGAATCATCAAGTACCAAAGTATCTGTGAGGATAGTATTAGTTAAATGAATGATGAGTTGGTCATATAAATATGGAAGAATTTGAAGTAAAATCTCTACACATTTATTTGGATTTATATTATGTCCCAACTTTGAAAGTTAAGAGTATAAAAAGGTCAGAGTATTGATATGCTCTGTTACTGAAGTAGATTAAGACATTCGGAGAGTGTACTGATAGGCCCCTATCCTATAATGACTAGGCAACCTGCCTGACACTCCACAGTGGCTCTCTAATCAATATTCGAGTCAGCTGAAAAATTCCCGTGAAGCTAAGCCTATTTCCCTCTTTAAGGAAAATCTTCAATTCATAATAAGAAATGTAAACAGTGGAGTTTTGTTTATCAGTTTATTAAAAATTTCAGCAGCACAACGACTGTATTTTGGCATCCCAAAAATTTCAAAGTCCCAGTAAAAATTCAAAACAATTCTATTATCACATCAATTTCTCAACTCCAAATTGTGGACTTCAAATCCACTTACATGTAGTCTCAAACAGTTACATCAATAAACTTTGAAAAGCTAAAACAACGTCATGCATTCCATTAAAAAAACCTTTATACATATCCAGTCTTTATACAAATGTACTTTCCAAAACATGTTCAAAGTTATGCAACAATTCTAAAAAATATGTGCAAGCTACACATCGGCACTTGACGAAGTTGATTACTCACAAGGTGGAGTCCCTACTATTAAAGCCCCTGAGTGTGCATCTGGGAGATTTTATTTAAAAATAAAAAATAAAGGGTTAGTTAAACGAGCTCAATGAGTATTATTGGTTTCAAATAAAAACATTTATACAAATATTAACCTCCATAAAAGAAGACAATTTCTTTTCTTTTCAAGTAATAACCAATGTTCTTACAAAACACATTATTTTCTTTTCATAAGATTAATGCATATGTAAAACAAAACATATAAATTTTCTGAGTTCAAGTTCCACTTTTCTTGTAAAGTATACAGTGATGTCAATCAATACATTCATGAACTTTCTTTTTAAAACATAGCCTATCACTAATTTTCTTTACCATATGGTACAGTTAGGTGTAAGGCCACAGAGTTAGTTTTGCATCGCTTACCCATAATGATGCTAGTACTACATATAAATCAATGGTTACCGAGCTAGTTTTGCATCAATTACCTGACCGCGCGTCGTAATGCTAATCAAAATTAAATAACTAGACTACTATTGTAGCAGTGGCGAGTCTAGGTCGATACCACAGAGAGTGTGTGTAAAGTTTATGAAATGAAATTAACTGGTGTTTAGGAAAAAAGGGGGGTTTTGGACTTTTAAAAGAACAAAAATAAAATGAAACTAACTAATAAAAACAAATTAAAGAAAACATGCAATAAAATGAAAAATGTGGGAAATTCGGTAGGGACCTGATTCGTCGGTTCAATCTCGGCCTACATCCTGACTAAGCGTATTTTATTAATATGTTGTTCTTTAACCTCTCCTAGAAATTATTGATCGTGGATTAAAAATTAACCTGAGTTTTCCCTTAGGTTTTGTTTAATCAAGATATGATCGTTAATTAAACCTAACCACCTAACAACCTAAGATACGATCTCTAGATTTAATTAGGCAGGAGCATTACGAATTAGGAAAACTGATTAATCAAGGCAACAACCATATACGATGCGTCATTTAACCTAGGGCATATTATCCCTAATGATTACGAATCATTAGTTGCTACACATGAATTTCAACAGAACAATTACAGATTATATTGAAATTCTAGCAATAGGTTTGAAATTAACGATTCAATGAATGCATTAAAATCATCAATTTAGAATACTCAACGGGTTCATACACAAATAACCGAATAATAATGAAAATCTGATTATCCATGCACAATACCCAAATCAATTAAAATAGGACAACACAATCAATTTCTAGTGATAGAAAGAAACAACAAAATAATTAAAATAATACTTAACCCAAGTTGTCGGCGTCGATATTACCTCTAAACTGGTGTCGGAATGTTTATCCCTTCATAAATATTTTCTGAAAAATCACTTCAAGCTCCATCTTAATCCCTAACTAAAAACCCATTTATTCGGCCCATCTGCGCAAGCTTCCATCAATTTTACTGTTTATTGATGTGACGAATATATGTTGCTCAACTCTTAAATCCTCCACGCTGATCTCCTTGCGCCTGCGCCTCTTGTTTGTGCGTTTAACGCACAATATTTTGCATTTAACGCAGAAAATCTGCGTTAAACGCAGACCTCCACAATTGTGCCTAGCTCCTTGTTTCTTCTCTACTGTTTATTCCTCTCCCACTATAGTTGATTCCTTCGACAATTAAAGGTCACAACCCTTTTAATTCCTCCTGCTTGCCTTCTTTGGAACGCTGCGTTGTGCCCTCTATTTCCGTCACTTACGTTCATCCTCTGCATTATGCTTGGGCCGACTCTCATTCCTTTTGCTGTGTCTTCTATTAAAACAATTAAAGTATGCGTGTTGTTCTCGTTTATTTCTGCCTGTTGCCGCCTGGAGTGTCCACTGAGCTTTTGATTTAAAGATGACCTTCTAGCCCTTGCTTGTGCGACGCCGTCTGTCTATGCGTGACAATTGGACCAGCCTTCCACGCCTGTCTACTGACCTTCCTGATGCGTCGTCGTTCCTCTCCTTTATAGCTTGTTAATTGATTTATTGCTTACTCAGCTGCCGCACTCTCTATTCCCCTCCACTGTGGCCTGATGTTGACAAT
>JAOSBK010000007.1:18205793-18217886 GCA_027568895.1 Erythroxylum shatona | reverse complement strand
ACGCCACCCTCGCGGGGCACGGACTCGGATATCACCAACGATATCGGGTTCGGGTCACTCGGGAGTGGGGTGTTACACTAAATATAAAAAATTATTTTGATTTTGTCTCACCAAAATGACATATGTCCATACCCTAAATTGGTCTCTAATGTAATGAATTTTACGTCCTTCACATCTACTCCTTCATAAACGTGACAACATAAGATTTTCATGCATTCTTGTTCCAAAATAATTAGAACTTCTTCATGTATGTGACAATTGCTACTTAAGTTCATTCACATGTACAAGTATTATTTCTTGTCCAAAATAATTAAATGGCTTAAGAAAAATCTCTCCAATTTTGATAGAAATTTCATATCCACTTAATAACATGTTACACCTAAATATATCAACATATAAGTTGGATCGATTTACTTTAAGTATCTGTGATTATGATTGATTCTTATGTCCTTATGTTTCATCCTAAGAATGCTTCAAATTTACTCCATGATAATTTAAAACAAGGTCAATCTTGGTCTATCATAAATCCATCTGATTGAATTTATTTTTGGCCCATTTCCATACCAGTCAACTCCAATATTTTTTGACTATCATTTGGATTTAACACTTGTCATTCAGGGTTAGGTTCCTAATTCACATTTTAGCGAAAATAAAATTTACATTAGCCCGAAAACATCATTCATACGAAATGAAATTTTATAGATACATGAAAAGAAAAGTTTGGAGTTTTACACGTAGGGTCTCCTCTTTAGAAAAAAATTTGTTGTGAAGAGACTTAGCTTCATATAACTTTGTGAGATGATCCTATATCTCGATGGTTTTTTTTTTCCTTTACAGCTTGCAAAACGTTATCCAATAGAACAAGATTCCAATCTGATATGGCCAAGGTTATCCAATAGAACAAGATGCCAATCTGATATGGCCAAGGAGTCTATTTGTTTCCATTTGATGTCATCTATGAAATCTGCGAGCCTAGCACTAATGGCCTCTAAGTAGTTATCTTTTACTAATATTGCCTTCATCTTTGATTTCCATAGCGAGAACTTTGTCTCATCAAACTTTTTAATATCAAATTTGGTCGACGTTGCTTCTATCATAAGAATTGACTCCCACACTCTCATATGAAAAAGGGAAACCGCCTCGAGTTAACTCCACTTAGTAAGTA
Organism: Erythroxylum shatona; assembly: GCA_027568895.1. Lineage (NCBI taxonomy): Eukaryota > Viridiplantae > Streptophyta > Magnoliopsida > Malpighiales > Erythroxylaceae > Erythroxylum > Erythroxylum shatona. The sequence goes on along the minus strand of JAOSBK010000007.1, from coordinate 18,216,721 downwards.
ATAAGACTGTAGTACACCAGGAAGTTGCCAGGAAAGGCTAGAGGGGTCACAAATAGTCCCACTTAACACTCAGTCTCTTTAGACAGAATTTTTCCTAGACATGCACTCAAATCACCTCAAATACTAGCAAAAAATGCCTAAAAAATGACAACAGAACCCTAGAATAAGAAAACCACCCTTAACTCTCAAGAACACCAAAGAAAATACTAGTTTTCTGATGTGAAACATCAGATTATGCCGCAACCACATAACATATTTGAGCCAACAGGAGATGGTCTCCACTCGGATAGAGCAAACTCACTAATAAAGGAAATTAAGGTAAAAAGGGACATACAAGATTTAACATGGAAAAATCCTTAACGAATATATGGAAAAACCACAGGCAAGAATAAGAAACTTTCCACCATAGAAAACAAAGATTATAAGAGGAAGATTTTGCAATCCACACCAAGAATTAATACACAAGGTTCAAATGAAGCTAATACTCTCACGCACTTCTGATGTGGGATATAAAACCAACAAATAAAACATCTACAAAACGAATTCTCAACATAAACTAGCATTATATGAAGCTAGAAACTTTAGTTTATCAATCAAATGAAAGACACCTACTATTGCTACAGAGAATTAATTTCAAAACGAAAAAAGAGAATTTCAGATTGAATCATTGAGCTTAAGAATCCTGAAAATGGGCAATTTTTAAAATTCTTGATTTCTTTTATACGTCAGATTTTCTACTAGCTAAAATTGTCAAAAAAGAAATGTAATTCAATTCACAAGAAGAAAATAATCAAAAAAGGGATAGAGAGATGAAACTTGCAAATTGAGCTTTAAAATTTGCTTTAATGGTGTTAAAGGGGCTATAACAAGCCCTTTAACTCTTAAGATTCAAAAAATTCTTAAATCACTTCTTGTTCTTCTTCTATGAGTGGTGGTTGGTTGTTTTAATGGACTATAAGCAGAAGAAACTCAAAGTATTCAAATTGGTCACGTGAAACTAGTTAGGGTTAGGTCAATTTTTAAGGTTGAGTCGAGTAAATAAAATGGTTCAGGTAAAATATTTAGGTCAGGTTGGTCCATATCACTTAGTTTTGGTTGGTCCACATAGACCAACTTTGCCATGTTAGAACTTTTGTCGGTTATTTTTTATAATGGAAGTCAACTCTAGTGGGGTTTTTTAGGCAAGTTCAAACTACATGGACTTTTTTTTCGAGAATTCTAAATGATAAAGATTTTTTCTAAAATTTCCCCAAGTGTAGGGAGCATTTTTATCTTTTAAACTAAAATTAAATTATTAAAAATTTCAACAACTTTCCTTTATCTAAGATTCAATTTATATTGAATAAATATTAAACCATTTAATCTGTTTCGTTCCAATCTATTTCTTTTTTTTCAGAATATCTGAACTTAAATGTGCTCTAACTCTTTTTACACCTAGTCTTACATATTAACCAAGAATTTAAATTATAAAACTTCACAATTCTAGAATACCACTTTAAAATTGGTCCCACTATGCAATTGGAAGACAACATAAAAAAAATTTATAAACAAAATAAGTTGATCATTATTATAAAAAAGTTATATATGTGAAGAAATATATACCTGGGTTAAGTTTTTCTTTTTGGTATATTACAATAGGCATTCCAAAATCACCACATACATCCTTATATGCATCTATTTGTGAGCTAAGATAGTCTTACATCATATGATGTGAAACAATTATTGTAATAGTTAATAACAATGCCCTATAAATTTCACCTTTTGTTGTGAGACTTAGTCTAAAATAGACACTCATATTTATAAACACCCTAGTAGTAAACAATGGTTGCAAGAAAATGTAACTCATTGTTGCCTTCTTAACATTATCATCCAGATGAAGTATTCTTCTTAAAGGCTTACAAATTAACATTAGGACCAAAATCTATGATCTTCAAATATAATCCTAGAAATCTACATTCCATCACTAAACTTAGCATGTTAAGATACAACGTACTTCTCACTTGTAAACATTTATCTCAGCTCCTTTATTTTAACAGGAAATATTAAAGTTATAAGAAATTAGTTGTAAATCTTGTAATGGCAGAATATCACAAATTCATACCATTTACGAAATCCTTTCTTATCAAGTTCAGAATTGATGCATAATTATAAATGAACGTAGTCAGTTTTCTCAATTTGTGCATTGTTTAATCAATAATAGGAAAGTATATAGTATCTCCTATATTTTCTAACATCTTGTCAATATAATGTGCAACATAAGTAGTTCAATAAAAGATTTATGCCAACTTTGTAACCTCTTTTCAACTACTTTATAAGAAACATCATTATTAATGATAAACTATACAATATTTTACAATGCTAATTCCTTAACAAAAATTTCAAAATATAAGGTCAGATGCATCAGTTAACTTCAAAAATATCATCCGCTTAGTAGAATAAGCCAAAAAATTTCATAATGGTCTCTTGTCTCTTATTTGTCCAACTATCACATATGATTGAATAATCATAAATTGCCCAAGTCCTTCTTTAACTCAAATAAGTATTTATTTCATTAGTTGAGTTTTATACTCATTAATTAAGGAGTTTTAAATCCTAGACCAACAGAGGCAATAACATCCATCATAGGCTGGTAATATTAAGACTGAACAACATTAAATAACACTCTTACATTGTGCTACCATTTATCCATTGCCATTTTTATTTATGAATCATTTCTTTAGATTATAATGCACTTTGAATTGAAGGTTAAGTTATAGGAGTTATTTGTGGAGCAAAAAATTTAGGCACTTGTCTTCTTCTTATCCTTATATCAGTTGCAACATGCCCTTGTTCTTAGGTAGGAATAGTAGCTTTAATATTGTCAATATGATCCTCACCACTGCAAAATGAACTTCCACTTCCAATTTTATTGTTCACTCTTTGTTGTTATAGTTCTATCTTTCCCTTCTTTCTTTCTCATTTTGATACCCTTCAAACAAAGTTTTTATTGGCCATTTTATATCATGACTAACTTTTTTACTAGGTTTTATATCACCTTTGATCCCAACTAAATATTTCTTTAACATGGTGATCTCCCCACCTCTCAAAAGTTTGTCAAAATATAAATATATAGTATGAATTTTTTCATACTAGGGACCAATCTTACATGAGCCCAAGCTAAATCATCGAATATTCCTGAAGAGATTGAATTGTTAGGAGTACTTAATCTCTTCACTTTTACTTTTGTAAAATAAATATAAATATAAATACATGTAAAAAACAAAAAAAATAATTTCGTATCAAAATAAATAGGGGCTATCTTTTTTATTAATAACAAATAGGGGAGAAAAAGAGGAGAACGAGAAGAGAAGATAGAAAAGCATTGTATATATCTTGTATGTATTTCTTATTTTTTTGCTTTGTTTATTATTTGTCTGAATACTATTCGTCTGTTCGTCTATAAATATCATTTTATCTTCTAAAATTATGATTATTTGTTATCATCTAAAAGGGGGATATTGTTAAGTTAAGAGGACTTCACTTCTATTAATTTTTATGACATTCAAATAATAATAATCTTAAAAATGTATAAATTGTTTTGATAAGTTTGTTATGTATGTAGAAAAACGTAAGTAACACTTAGTCAACCCAGAAGATGTGCGGTCAACACCAGGCGATATATCTACAATAGACAATACGTCAGCAATAGATGATATATCAACAATAGACGAAGCACAACAATAGACGAAACGCAACACCAGACAAAGCGAAATAACAGGCAAAGTGCAATAATAGACGGAACGTGATAACAGAAGAAATATTATTCCAGATGATACAAAAGGAAGATATTCTAGAATGTCAGTTAGTTAGTTAGTTGGAGTTAGTTATAGGATTCAACTAATAACGATTTCTAGAAGATTCAAGAAGCAGTTTCTTAAGAAGACAGTTGGAGAATTAGGCTATAAATACTAGTTCTAGTCGAAGACTAAAACAACATTTTTACAAAAGAAAAAATTGATTGTACTATACTGAGAGAAATTCTGTATTCAAAGTGTGAAAGAAGAGAGCAAATACATATGTAACGTGAAGCTCAAAAATATCTTTCCTAGAGAGAGAAAGAAAGGCTAGAGCCTGAAGAGACTAAGATAGCAGATAAATAATACTTTGTGAGAGAGACCTGAAAAGGCTCTGCAAGTGTAGAAAGAATACTTGTAAAGTTGAAAAGTATAGTAAAATCTTAGACAAATTATAAGGACTAGACGTAGCCTAAAGTTTGGGGTGAACCAGAATAAAATCATAGTTTCTATTCTCTAACCTTTATCTTTTAATTTTCTTGTAGTTAGAAGAGTAGACAATATTACTTGTGATTGCATTACTTATCAACTTTGACAAAGTGTTTTTTTTGTAATCATCTGAATTTAGTAAAGAAATTCAAGAAATCTAGAAAGATTAATATTTTTGAAAAGATTACACAATTCAACCCCCTTCTTATGTATTTTACATTTTATACATGATTCTATATTAACAAGTGATTTACTTCAATCCATTGTAGTAAAGGTAGCCAAGTAGAACCCGCCTTCCACATCCGTAAGTTCAAAGGAACTCTTTAATTGCCACAGGTTTGGAAGCTTCTCCAGGAGGTCTCCATGTCGTATATTCTTTCCTAGCAGCTTCAAAACAAGAGTTTTCTCCATCTTTTTAACAAAAAGCTAGCATATATGGTCAGAGAAAGTAATCGTGAATGTGAAGCCTTCTTTTCCAATCATATAATCATCCTCAGTGATCTTAAACTCCTCCTGAGAGTCTCCTTGCCCATTAACGATCAACTTATTTTTGTACAAGGAATGTATCACATTTCCCCCCTCTAATCTAGTAGTATTAGAGTCATTCCTTACGGTCTCCATCGTCACATCCTACATCGTACTTTCAACTCCCTCACATATCTAAACTATTTTGGTGGATCGTATACTATCTGCTACAAGCAGTGGTGCATCGCTTTTCATCACTTTTCCCTCTCTATGTTACTCTTTTTTGAGTTCGTCTTCCCTTCGACTACTACAGTTTGTCTTAATTGTTGCTGTCATTTTCTACTTTTGATTATTTGTTGGCTACTGCTCATCTGCTGGTATTTTTCTTTTTAGCCACTATCGTTTTGGTTCCATTTGCTCCCAACTTTTATGTGTTTTGTGTTTCACTCTGGGTTGTTGCATTGTCGTTTCTTTCCTTTGGATTGTCCTATTTAGTTTTTTTTAAGCTCCATTAAACCTAAAAAAGATTTAATATAATTTTAACCCTTTTAAGATAAAATATGAAACTAAACATCTTGAGTTATTAACAATAAAATGCAACATTATTCACCTAAATGTGCTATATAAATGATTTAAAACAATATCAAATAGGGGTGTAAAATATGTTATAATTTCTAGTTATCAATCATATTTATATAGAATCAAAATTTATATTTTGACCTTAATTTAAAAATTGTAATTGATAAATGCCCAATGACAAAATTTTAATAAGCCTAGTTATTAAAATTTTTTGGCAAGTAATTGTACAATGTTGTCTAATATTTGACTAAAAAATGCAAATGTCTCTTGTAATTTTATTTATTTTAAATTATATAAAGCAACTTTATGGTAACAAAAGTTTAAAAAAAATGATCATTTAGAATAACCATACAGGGTATGTTAAGTTCACAATTGTGAATTACATAACAAGTTATGTTAAAGTAACTTAATAAATGTTTAGTAAAAAATTAAGACTAAAAAAGTATATCTTTTTTTAGATTAAACTAAGTTAATCTAGAACTTGTTCTTTGAGCGTGCTTATATTTTTATCGAAAACTTTATTCATGTTGCGGGTTCAATAGATAAATTGAAGTCTAGGTGATACAGTATTTTGCTGGCTTAAATAAGTATTCACAAAAGAGTAAAAACCGTCTCCTCAGGTTGCTCTGGTAAGCTTCCATGTAATACCTTGATGAAGGGAAGAGGATCTGATTTTTGCAGAATTACTTTGAATTTAGACAACTTGATCCTAAGTATTCCCTTTGATGGTCTTTTTTTCTGATTTATTGTTTCTTTTGAAGTTTCTGTTTTGGTTTAAGTTTGTATTCTACTTTGCTAAGTATGCAGAACTTCTCTGCTGGAGCTACTGCTGGTTGTTGAAAAATGATAATGAAATAGCTACTAGTTAGTGTCTTGTTCGAACTCGTACAATACAGACCTAGCAGTTGAGAATGTTGTCTAGAAAGGTTGATGCTAATAAGAACAAACAAAAAAGCATATCTGGGTGTTGGTCAATAATCATAACCACATACATTCCCTTCCTTTACCTAATGATTGCTTTTGATTTATATTGGTAACAATGTGGCTATCAATCATTGCACATGCTACCTCCATTAATTAGCACTTGATTAGTATGCAAAATCAATAGATATGGGAAGTCGGTTCATGTGTCAAAAGTAGCAATGAGGGGCATCTGACTAATGCTATGCATGTGTTGCGAGGAATCAATTAGTCACACTTCTGTTACTCTGTACTACTAATATATAATATGCATTTGAAGCACTAGATTCTTAAAACATTTACATCCCTTCTATTTTGTAGGTAGTAGTCTACATGCACTTCATCGCTCTATTGACACACACACACACACACACACATATATAGGAGATAGTTGTCCACACATTATAGGTTACCGACCAAGTTTATAACTTTACGTTGATGATGATGAGGTCTAGGTACGAGAAGCTTGCTAAGAATGGTAATGAAGATGAGAAACTGGGGGCAAAGGCTGTTAGAAGTAGAAGGCGTTGGGTGAAAAGGAATGGTGGGATAAAGGGATTTCGTCTATCTCGCACCAGGAAACTCACTTGCACCTCTGTGGTTGTGCTGTCGAGCAGAATTGCCAAGGTATGTTGGGATATTTTTAACGCTACAATCAACACGGACCATTTTTCATATCCCGGTTTCATCTTCTCTACTCACTGGGGCCTTCCTGTCTTGTCTCATCCTTCTGCCAAATGCAAGAGGAACCCTGTAATCAGTTTTTCTGCACATGTATCCAACTTGTAATGGCGACTTTCTTCTTTTCAATGTTTAATTTATTCTCTTTAATTTCAGTATCAGAACTATTTTCAATCATTCTCATGAGAATTGGAACTTCATCTTTCCTAAAGATTAGAGGTTTCCCTTTTTTGGATATCCAGTATGTAGACATTCTTTCACTATGTAATTCTCATTTTGAGAGATTAAAGGAAATAAGAGAAGCGGTGGTTAGGATGGGATGAAAGTAACCGAAAACTAGAGCATCCTTTGTTCTTATGATCAATGCTGGACCGAGAAGACCCAAAGGGGCAACGAATCAGAAAGCCCACAAAAGATCACAAAATTCAAACATGCTTATAACAAAGTAATTCAATTAATAATATTTATTGTTGTGATTATTGATTATTTATAATAAGAAAGAAAGTTATAATTTTTTCTAGAGTCAATTTTTGGCAATATTTTTTTCTTTCTAACTTTTTCACGCTTAACCCCTAACTCATAAGTATTAGAAACTTCAACTCACTATTTCTCATATTCACGCTCACCAAACCTGTTATTATTGTTAATATCACTAATGCTCTTAAACTCTCATCCAAAAATTTTTATTTTAGAAGCTTCAAGTGGAAGTACTTTTAGCTGGATATGATCTCTACAAGTTTATTGATGAAACCCATGTTGCTCCAGTGTTCACAATGATTGTCAATGACATACCTACTCTAAATCCCGAGTATCACTCGCAGTTCCACCAGGATAAACAAATATTTAGTACTTTAGTTGGGTCCTTCGTTCTTTTTTGTATCTCAATCTCACACTTCTGTTAATGCTTAGTGTGTTATACCCCCATACTTATGCATGACCTTTTTATAGAAAGATCAAGCCGATTAAAGAGCAAATCAAGAATACCATACAAAAACAACAATATCCCAATTGAAGTCTCATTGAATATGAAGCCTGAAAAAGTCTTCACGTACGCAATCTTATTCTTAACCGGTAATAACTAGTAAAAAATTTGTTTTCAATAGACCAACATATATATATATATATATATATGTTGGTCTATTATATAAACATAAATAATACATAATAAATATTTATAAATAAAATATAAAAATAAGTAATACAATAAATATAAAACAAGGTGATGAATAAAAATAAAAGATAAAATATGTAAATAAATAAAACAAACAAATCATTATAAGATATTATCTAGGCTAAATGAGGAAATGTTTAGGCTAAATAACTAAGAGGAAGAAACTACTTATTAAAAGCTTAGGCTAAATACCAGATATACTACTCATGTGAAAAAAAGGAGCACTCTATGTGAGATCCTTTACATACATCCTCATAAGCCACATTTTTTTATTAATGGTCAAGTCTTTGGTAAGTTTCAACATAGCCAAATCATTCTTTATCACCTCCCCTAGTTCTTCTTAGGTCTTCTTTTTTTCCTTTTACAAAGTATAATTTTTCGCATCTTCTCACTGAAGCATTAGAATGTCTCCTTTTAATATGTCCAAACTATCTAAATCTTGTCTCTCTTAATTTTTTATTAATATTAGCTATCTTTAATTTGTTTCTTATAATTACATTCCTGATCTTATCATTTCTAGTAAGGTTACACATTCAACAGAGCATCCTTATCTCCTTCACCATTAACTTAGGACTATGCACTTATTTAACGTGTCAATATTCTGCTCCATAGAGTATGGATGGCCTAATCGCTAAACGATAAAATTTACTTTAAAACTTGAGTGGTATTTTTTTGTCACATAAAATTCCTAATACACTCTTCCATTTAAGTTACCCAGATATGATACAATGAACAATTTCTTTATCGACCTCACTATTGTTTTGGATGATAGATTATAGATTGTAATGCCCTAATACCTTCTGAGAGGATACGGGGGCACCACACCACATAAACAAAACTAAAACAAACGTTGCGAAATGGAAGCATTTCAAAACATGCCACACATTCATTAGATGCATTTCCAGTAACTAAAATAAACATACTTTACATTACATATCATAAGTTCAGAAACCAGCCTGTATTATGGTTATTACAAACCTTCATAAAAATTCAAATTCATAAATACATTAGATACAAGCCAAAAATCAAAACTGAAAAATACATTTTTGTCAAAACAAAAACTCAGACTCCTTTGGCCTTTGCGATTGACTTGTCTCATTCCTTAAATCCTTCTCTCTGAACCTACACAGGACATTTCCACCGTGCTAAACATATAGCTTAGAGAGTAATAACTAAACTATTTCTAACCACAACAGGTAATGAATCATGTTATACAAAAGCATCTCAACATACTGGAATTTAGAATAGAATAAGATTTATTAATGAAAACACTTCGCAAGCTAAAGTCAGACATTTCAATAGTATAATAGAGCATACATAATACAGAATAGATTTTCAGAATAGGGTGTTAACCCATTAGATCAAAAATAGGGTTTGTTTCTAATCAAAAATCATCAGAGATCAAATATAAAACGAGTTAGATTGTTAATCCATGGACAGAAGTGGGTAACGGTACTTATACAAAGGGAGACCGAAGTCTCTACACTGAAGTGTCATAAAGGGAGACCGAAGTCTCGAGACCAAAATATCACAGAGGGAGACCAAACTCTCGACACCAAAGTGTCACAGAAATAACTGTAGACCCTTCTAGGCATGCCTATTTACCTGCGACTAGGACTTGACAGTTACAAAACCAAACAAGTTTATTTCATATACTTAATGATTAGTCAATCATATTTATAGGCATCAAACAATTCAGACAATCATTGTCTCGAGTTCAGAACATAATCAGCATAAAACACAATTCAATTCAATACTAAACAGAATAAAGTAAAGTGTGAGTGTCCTAGAGATTACTAATTGTCGCTCCTTTTTACTTAATGCCTTGAAGTTCTGGCAATATCTAAAGATCGTCACTCTACTTGATCTTCTATAACAAACAAACACAATTTCATATTACCAAAATGTTCTTGTAACTGAATAACCATTTATATAATTGCATCATGTAACATGCATATTCATTGACATATTCCCGGGTATATCTCTGTAGTAAACTGAAGTTCACATCAATTGTATTCCAAAAGTTCCAGAATTCATACACTCATACACTATTCCAGATTTTTCCTCAAAATAAATATTAAGGTCTACTTTGGATGATCATTTTGTTGGGACCCGATCTCGAAACCAGACCCCAATCAAAAAGATGAAAGACGGAAACGAAAACAAAGTGGAAAGCGAATCAAAGAAGAAACAACCCCGCAAGCGAATACAAAGTGTTGGGCCCCAAATTTTATTAATTGATGTTACTAAGTATGAATTGTTCTGATTGTGTGACTTATTGGATGGTTTGATTGAATTGGAAGTATTAATGGAAAGTTTAGATTAATTTGAGTATAGCATGGTGTAAGTGGAAATGAAAGAGTAAAAATATATGAGGGCAAAATGGGAAGATCACTTAAGGTTAAAAGTTATAAGGCATAATGGAGGGGCATAATGGTCTTTGCTCATTCATTTAAGGCTTAAATGAAAGAAATTAGAAGAAGAAGTATATGTTGTCTTATTTGAGAAGTGAGTGTCGTGGAAGAGAGGAAGAAGAAGAGAAAAGTAGGGTTTGGCAATTCTTGAAGCTTTTGAAGAATTTGAAGCATAAACAAGTAAGTATGAGTTTTTTTTTCCATCTTGTTTTGGTTAGATGAAACCCAAGTATAGCTTAGCATGTGTAGGAAATGGTTGTTGAGTGGTATATGAAAAATGGTTTAATCTTTTAGGGTTGATGATCATGTTGTATTTGTGAATGATTTTGGGTTGGAATGAGCTTAGAAATGAAGTATAAGAGATGGTTTAGGGTTTAGATGTGTTATATTTGAAAG
>JAOSBK010000007.1:18191098-18205693 GCA_027568895.1 Erythroxylum shatona | reverse complement strand
ATCATTGTAATTTTAGCTATTTTATATTCTTAATAAAACTTTGTTTTTTTATTTAGTTTTGATATGAAAATTTTTGTAAAATTTATATTTTATTTGGACCCCGCATATCTCCGTCCTTGGCTCCGTCATTGGATGATGATGATGATGGTTAAGATAGTGTAATATAATATACCTCGGAGGTTGAATAGTGACAAGCATCCAATTGGGTAAGTAGAGTGGAAAAGGTTGATGAGATTACGATGATGAGCTCCACTTCGTAGATCAAACGTTTTGATAACAAATAATGTACAAGCTAAGGAGAGGAGAAGTCCACCTCATAGATCCAATATTTTGATAACAAATAATATACCACCTAACTTTACCAAAAAAAATAATATACCACCTAACGTGAAGAGAAGTCCTTGCCAAATAATATGAATGGAAGTCGTACGCCTACCGAGGAATTTAATCAAAATATATGCTTTATTTTGTAATTTTATCTTAAAAATTTGTATAAACACATAAAATTTTATTTTGGTTCTCCTTATTTAAATTTTTTTTTGTTATTTCAAATCCCAACACCGTAAGGTAAGTAAATCCCAAATTTAAATTTTAATCCGGTTTTTTGTTTTGGTTCACAGAGTTTCAACAATAATGCCAACCTATTTCTCAGATATTGTCTTGAAGAATAACGGTCTATTAAGTCAAGGGTTGGTTGTCAAATTCAAGGCCATTAATTGTAGAAGTGAATAAACTGGCCTATTCATAAATGTGAATATCGAATATTAATTATATGCTTAATATTGATATGTTAAAAACTACTCCTTCTTATCTAAAATAAGTGTTATTTTAGAGAAATTTTAATTATTAAAAATAAGTGTCGTTCACTATTTTTCATGTATGTTTATAATTTTATTTCCAAAATTACCCTTTAATTTCTCTGACATCCTAATTATACAGATTGTATTTTCAAGGCAATTCAACATACAATTAATAAAGGTATATCAAACATTTCACTAACTTTCTTAATAAATGTGCATCTATTTAAAATGACACTTATTTTAGATAGGAGGGAGTAAGATATAGTCAATTAAAGGTTTTTTTATTAATTATAACCAATAAAATGAGGGAATTCTTCCAATAATATTGCCAAATAGAAAGAAAACGGAAGCAAATATATATGATTATGTTGTGTTACGCATTAATGTCATAATTTTAAGAAACGATGAAACATATTTTGAAGTGGAAGAATTTAAAATATATATATGTCATTTTAATAAATTTTAAGGAACGAAATGCTAAATTAAAAACCTCCGGGTTTTTTTTTTTTTTTGAAGAAACCTCCGCGCACATAAAGACCGCGGTTGAAAAAGGTACAGTTGAGAAGCCGACAGATGAAAGGAGCAAGTGGGTGTGACGGAAACGGAAATGCCTCTGCGTAAGTGTAACGTGTCTGTTTCCACTATGCGTAAAAAAAGTTGGGAAAATGGTGACGCGTCGTCATGTGGCATCTCAATTACCGTTTCTCCCCCCTTTTTTCAGTTCTCTTGTATTTCGTTTCATTTCCTACTAATCTTCTTTAATTGTCTTCCTTCTTCTTCTTTAGTTTCTATAGATCCCATACAAACTTGTTACCCAAATTGCTTATTATTTTGCTATCCGATCCGACCTTTTCCCGACTCAATTTTCCCAATACTAAGTTGGTTCATTCATTTGTAAGGAGGATAGGATTCGATTAAATTGATTCATTCATTTGTAAGGAGGATACGATCCCATTAATTAATTGATTAATGCCTCCTGTGGTGGTCCTTGCTTGGGAATTTGTTGAAATTTTTGTTACTGCTGAAACAATTAATGCCTGATCAGAACGAGGAAGATATTTCCAGAGTTGGTGGCAGCCATGGTAATGAAGCAGAAAGTGGGCACCTAAGCGGCACGGGCAGTAACAAGTTTTGGTTTCTAAAGAAGAAAAAGAAGCAGAAGAAGAAGAAGAACAATGGGCGGGATGATGATGATAATCATGAGGAAGAGCGGTATAGGGGTCACATAGATAATAAACAAAAAGTTTCCAAGGCAAACGACATGGTCCCTTTTCCCCTTAAAAAGGCCAAGCAACGACTCTCTTTTCCCACAAAATCACCACCATCAACTTCCATTTCTTCTGCTTCTTTTCCAGGTCAGTTTGGCAGTTGTTCTTGCTTTTGTTTCAAGCATCCTCGTATGATGTCTGAATCCTCTGTTCCCTCTCCCAAAAGCGATCCCAATAGTCCTAGTTTCACTCTTTCAATGTTGACTTCCTTGATTGAGAACAATGATTTCTATTCTAAAGAATGCAACCCCCACTTGGTTCATACTGGGTGAGTTAGCCTCATCCAGGACTTGATGATTCATCGGCGATGTCAATTGCTAATTAAAAACCTTATTTGTGCTCCGTCCTATTATATGCTCCTATTCCTAAACGTCTTTTCTTTGGGAACCATTCTATTGGGTGAAGAGCTGTCTTGGTGCTGGAGATTGTGAAAAACTTCATTTCAGTTGGAGACTACAGTTCCGCTAGATGTATCCAAGATTTCAGTACAACATTGCGCGTACATCTATGACAAATGGCCAGCTTTTGACTAACACCGGTGGTTCCCAATGCTGAAATTGGGGTCCTTGTCTATGGACAACCCATCAGTCTGCGATGATTTTTTTTTCCTGTGTTAATCCCTTAAACATTAGTTGCGGACGCAATGTTGATTGATTGTTGTGGAAGTCCATTGAGTGAAGTTATTATGTCGATAATATGGCAAAGTTTAGCAGACACCGATGAAGAGAATAGGTTGAATGGTGATGAGAATTAGGGATGCTTCATTTTCTGCCAACATTGTTCATTGTCATGGATGATTTCTCTATGTTGGTATATAGGAAAACATGTCTCAAGTGGTTGTGGGAATGAAAAAACTTCCTGGTGAAGCATTATTCAACTCAAAATGTGTCGGTCTGATTTAATTTGTTCAAATAGCACTTCCCTACCGGATTTACCACAGCAATTCCCCACCCTTGCCTGACCGAAAAAGTCTCTAATTGTCAAGGAATGCATGCACCGACCTGTGGTTTGGATTACGTTCGTGGCCCCCATAAGTTAAGATGGGATGAAATTAGTTCCTGCCTGGGATGCATAATGATTTTGCACAGTTGAGTTGGTTGTTACTCGTGTGTCACTTAAATCAGCAAACTGAGTTGATAGCCCAGAATCCTGTCAGAGCCTTCCATAGGATAAGTCGTGTGTTTTTGCAAGCTATGCCTTTGAATCAGTGTTGTGCCACAGAACCAGTTGATGAAGGAATTCTTTTGTCACACTTTCTTCTTTTGTTTTTTGGTTCTTTTATGCTAAGTTTATGTGGGGTGCTTATTTCTCAGCTCCTACAATCAACACAAGGCCTGTGCTGAAAAAACAGACCAGAAAGAGAGCTTCAACTTTTAGCTATAAATTGACCACAGTGGGACTTATTTATCACCAAAATCAATATTCGTTAAAAAAAGCAATTTTAGGTCATCTTAGAAAATAAGAAAAGCTTTGACTATTAAAAGCTGAAAAAAAGGGGAAGGGGAAGATAAGTGGAATTTATTAAGGAAGAAACAGATGGACAGATGGTTGATTTTGGCTCCGATGATCAAATTTCTTATTAAGTCTACCAGGGACAGAGACAAAAGGGTTTGGATGGAGGAACCCGTGGGATGATGGGAGGGCATTCTCAAAAGTGGGCCGTTGGCATTTATCCCAATAAAGACTAGTACTACTCGTAATGTTTAAAATATTGAGATTTGGAGTGCGGAATGGGGCATATGGCCAGGCTGCCTTTTTTTTTTTTTAATGCAAATAAAAAATAAAACTCTATTATTGAATCGTTCATAACTTCATATAAAACGATTTTATATTTCAAAAAGGTGGAAACTTGTTACAGGGAGAGAGAGTGGGGAATCGCTTGATGGAGCGTTCATGGGACTTTCTAGTACTCTGGCTTTTGTTTACATTACTCGGCGAGCAGCTAAGACTGGGAGACAGCCCATGACTGTTTAAAGGGTATTGAAATATTTTTCGATTTGTTTATTGTTGTGTTCTTATCATGATCATTGGTGATAGCAGCAGATTTGATCCCATACCCCCACCCTGCCAAAATTTAATCTATCTTTTCATCCCTACCCGACAGACATCTTTTTGTAGATTCCTCTTTCGCCTTTTTGTTTCGGTAGGCCTCTCCTAACTTTTGCGTAATAAAATTACAAACTTGTTTGGACACTTTATACAGTTAAGAGCTGTCTTTAACTTGTTTATGGGCAATTGTAATAGCTAAAAGCCAAAAATGAGAGCGAAGACGAGGCAAAGAAACCAAAAGAAGGAAGGAGATGCAAGTCCCTTCGAGAATGAGCCCGTTTTCAGTGTTTTGTCCACTTTTACTGCTGCAAGCAGTTGGAAGTGTAGTGGCTGGCAGGGAAAACCCACCCACTGAGGAAATATATATGAATATTTTTCTGGGGGATAACTAAGTTTGATTATTTTATATATGAGATGAAGAATAAATATGACATGGTGGTCCCTGCTCTCTATGCTTTTGGATTGATGGGGCATGAGCACACACTCGGGATTCTCATTTCCAAGCTTTACTTGTTGAAGCCAGTTCCACAACACTGGACTTGAAGTAGCGATTCCCCTTTCATCCTCATCTTCTTCTTCAATTCAACCAGGTTAGAGGCCCGTTCCTTCATTTCTCTTTCTCAAGTGCTTTGTTTTAAGACTTTGGTCCTCTCTCTCTTTGTTTAGTATCTTTGGTTGTTCAATTATTGATCGCTTTTCTGTTTGTTATCGTTGAGCGTGGTAAGACTCTCTCAGACTGAACCACAGTTTGCTTATGACCAAATAAAAGAATGATAGCGGGACTTGTGGGGCTTTAGTAATTAGTTCTTTTAGGCTTTCCAAAGTTTCCTTGATTCCTTATTACAGGTACCTTTAATGCTTGAGCTCCGCTTTTCTTCAAACAAAATTTTGGAATGACCGGAGAATTCTAACTGTTCTCTTATCTTGGTTCATTCACCTTATAGGAGCTGCCATTTTCTCCCTCATTATCATCACACTGTTGTTAACGCCTCAGCTGGCATTAGTATGCCTTGTATGGTGATGATGGCAACTAATTTGACCGAATACTCACTAAAATATGTTCAGTTTATGCCACCCAAAAACGAATGCAAAAGAGGGATCATTGTTGCTTGAAGTTTCTAGCAATTTTTTCCGTTGACTCCAGTGTTTTTTTTTTAATTTCTCTGCATTTATGCTTCTCTGACAGTCTGCAGGTAAATGTCTACTTCAAGACCTAGTCATTCATCTAGCAATTCTGGGAGATCAAGACACAGTGCCAGAATTATTGCTCAGACAACTGTGGATGCAAAGCTCCATGCTGATTTTGAAGAGTCAGGCAGTTCATTTGACTACTCAAGCTCAGTACGCATCACGAGTTCAGTTGGTCAAGATCAACAACCTAAGTCTGACAAAGTTACCACAACTTATCTTCATCACATCCAGAAAGGCAAACTGATCCAGCCTTTTGGATGTTTGCTGGCCTTGGATGAGAAAACTTTCAAGGTCATTGCATACAGTGAAAATGCCCCCGAAATGTTGACCATGGTTAGTCATGCAGTCCCAAGTGTTGGGGATTACCCTGTTCTTGGCGTTGGAGCTGATATTAGAACCATCTTCACTGCACCCAGTGCCTCTGCCTTGCAAAAAGCCTTGGGTTTTGGGGATGTTGCACTCTTGAATCCTGTCCTAGTTCATTGCAAGACATCTGGAAAACCGTTTTATGCAATCGTTCATCGCGTAACTGGTAGCTTGATTGTGGACTTTGAACCCGTGAAGCCTTATGAGGTCCCTATGACAGCTGCTGGGGCGCTGCAGTCTTACAAGCTTGCAGCCAAAGCAATTACCAGGTTGCAGTCTTTACCTAGTGGAAGTTTAGAAAGACTTTGTGATGTTATGGTTCAGGAGGTTTTTGAGTTGACTGGCTATGACAGGGTGATGGCTTATAAGTTTCATGATGATGACCATGGGGAAGTTGTTTCTGAAATAACTAAGCCTGGTTTAGAGCCCTATTTGGGTCTGCATTATCCAGCCACCGATATTCCTCAGGCTGCACGCTTTTTATTTATGAAGAATAAGGTTCGGATGATTGTTGATTGTCGAGCAAAACATGTCAAGGTGCTTCAAGATGAGAAGCTTCAGTTTGATCTGACCTTATGTGGTTCGACCCTGAGAGCTCCGCACAATTGCCACTTGCTATATATGGAGAACATGAACTCAATTGCTTCATTGGTTATGGCAGTTATAATCAATGAGGGGAATGAAGATCTTGATGGCCCCGATGCTGCACCCCCACAGAAAAGAAAGAGACTTTGGGGTTTAGTAGTATGCCATAACACTAGTCCAAGGTTTGTTCCATTCCCTTTGAGATATGCTTGTGAATTTCTAGCTCAAGTATTTGCTATTCATGTCAACAAGGAACTAGAATTAGAAAATCAGATTGTGGAGAAGAATATTTTGCGCACTCAAACACTGTTATGTGATATGCTAATGCGTGATGCACCATTGGGCATAGTCACTCAGAGCCCAAACATAATGGATCTTGTGAAATGTGATGGTGCTGCACTACTGTACAAGAACAAGCTATGGAAGTTGGGCGTAACTCCAAGTGATATCCAGATCTATGATATAGCTTCATGGCTCAATGAATGCCATATGGATTCCACAGGTTTGAGTACAGATAGCCTGACTGATGCAGGGTACCTAGGTGCTCTTGCTCTTGGGGATATGGTCTGTGGGATGGCTGCTGTAAGAGTAACTTCCAAGGATACACTGTTTTGGTTTCGGTCTCAAACTGCTTCAGAAATTCGATGGGGTGGTGCAAGACATGAACCAGGTGAGAAGGATGATGGTAGGAAGATGCATCCAAGGTCATCCTTTAACGCCTTTCTTGAAGTTGTCAAGACAAGGAGTTTGCCCTGGAAGGACTATGAAATGGATGCAATCCATTCCTTGCAGCTGATTCTGAGAAATGCATTTAAAGACATGGAAACCATGGATACAGATACCAAAAGAATTCATTCTCATCTTGGTGACTTAAAACTTGAGGGGATTCAAGAACTTGAAGCAGTGACAAGTGAGATGGTCCGATTAATTGAAACAGCTACAGTGCCAATATTGGCAGTTGATGTTGATGGCCGTGTTAATGGGTGGAATACAAAAGTTGCTGAGTTGACAGGCCTAGCTGTTGATAAAGCTATTGGGAAGCATTTGCTTACACTCATTGAAGATTCTTCTGTTGACAGAGTCAAAAATATGTTATTTTCAGCATTGCAGGGTATGTCTTATTCCAATTCACATTTTAATTTCCTTTTTTATCAAGTCTAACTAGTGAATAACATGTTTTCAAAGATGAGAGAGGTGAGTAATCCAACGGAAAATTCTGCAATCAATTCATGGGGATTATGGATTCAAGTCACCATGCCTCATCTCCAAGGGCAATTACATATAGAACTAGGAACTGTTCACAGGCAAAGTAGTTTGGTCCTTCTAGTCCATTCAATTCCGGAATCCCATATTGGAGAATTTGAAAACTAATCGAACCTGCTAAGATTGTCAAATGAGAAACTGTGTGTTCTTTTTCTTCTAGATCTCAAGATCGTCACTATTTTATGTGTCAAGAAAATAGAATCTTGAAAAGAATACAGATTAGACATACTATTGCTTATGTGTTGGGTGTGGTTTGTGAAGAGTGGATGGTGCTCTATGACCAATCCCTTCGTTTTGATTTTCTTACAAATCAAATCTGCGGTAACCTTGTTTACTTCACCATTAATGCCTCGACCAATTGACATACTATTGCTTATGTGTAGGGTGTGGCTTGTGAAGAGTGGATGGCGCTCTATAACCAATCCCTTTGTTTTGATTTTCGTGTAAATCTAATCTGCGGTGAACTTGTTTGCTTGACCATTAATGCTCGACTAATTGAGTTGGGAATGGGTTGATGGGTTGAATTGCACTCTGACCTATGGAAATCCTTATGTTTTAATTTTTTTCCAAACTATAACCAAATTGATAGTTCCATGCCCACTTCTTGGCAGATTATAAGTTTTGGTTTGAAGAATTTCCATAAGTGGTCAAGATTTGTGCTCATCCCTGAAAGAAAACAGTGTGTGATATATTGCTTGAATGAAATATGTGCCGTATGTCAGTTGTTCTTTGTGATCATCATTAACCAAAAAGAATGAGTAGAGATGGATGTGCTAATAGTGAAATTCTTCAAATAATTTTCCTTGGAGTATTAGAAAAAAGATGGTTGCATTCTATTCTCTCTGTTATTTGTTGGAATGCCAAGAGACGTCTGATTTATGGATGAAATGAAGTTTGGTTTTATTTTGATTGCTTGAAACATAACAATTTTTAGTTCGCCTTGCTGCTATCTATATCTTGATATACTTTGCCGAGATGAGCTGATGTCAACAGATTTGCTTTCTAATCAGGCAAAGAGGAGCAGAATATCGAATTCGAGATCAAAACACATGGTTCTAAGATTGAAAGTGGCCCCATCAGCTTAGTTGTTAATGCTTGTGCAAGCAGAGACCTTCAGGAAAATGTGGTGGGGATATGTTTTGTTGCTCAAGATATCACTGACCAGAAGACAGTCATGGACAAGTTCACCCGTATAGAGGGTGATTACAAAGCAATTGTACAAAACCCAAACCCTTTGATCCCCCCAATATTTGGGACTGATGAATTTGGCTGGTGTTGTGAGTGGAACCCAGCTATGACCAAGTTGACTGGTTGGAAACGTGAAGAAGTAATAAATAAAATGCTTTTGGGAGAGGTTTTTGGGATCAATATGGCTTGTTGTCGTCTTAAGAATCGAGATGCGTTTATAAGTCTTGGTATTATACTTAATAATGCCATGACTGGCCAGGAACCTGAGAAGATCTCTTTTGGATTCTTTGCTAGAAATAGCAAGTATGTAGAATGCCTGTTATGTGTGAGTAAGAAATTGGACAGGGAGGGTGCAGTCACTGGGGTTTTCTGCTTTTTACAGCTTGCAAGCCAAGAACTGCAACAAGCTCTTCATGTCCAGCGGTTATCGGAGAAAAATGCTGTGAAAAGATTAAAGGCATTAGCTTATATAAAAAGGCAGGTTCAAAATCCTCTCGCTGGGATTACATTCTCTAGAAAAATGTTGGAAGGCACAGAATTGGGAGCAGAACAACAACAGCTTTTGCATACTAGTGCCCAGTGCCAGCAGCAACTTAATAAGATTCTTGAAGATTCCGATCTTGACAATATCATTGAAGGGTATGATAAAGTTCAATTCATTGAGATTTATCTTTCTATTATTTGATTATTTCAAATTATGCAATTCCAATTTGAATTGTGTTGAACATAAATACTGTTATGGTTTAATTCAAGATTCTCAATGACAAATTCATGAAGGTTCAATGCGAATTTTGCTGCTTAGATAATTTGCATTTTGCCTTTCTGCTTTATCTTAGGTTTCAAGTTTTTTATAATAATTCTATTATCTATTTAAATCTTTTATAAATGAATCATGTTTGAGCTGTATGAGTATGCAAAACTGTACAACAGCTCCAAACACTATGCTGAAATGGAAGCTTTGTAGCTTTCTGTGCATCGTGCAAAGTGATTTGCATGTGTCTGATATATGTGCTTAGTTCATGGAACTTTTCTCATCCACTTGAGCTTTTGCCTGTACAAAAAAGTTGTGGATGAGTTTTAGTGTTACCTAAAAGAAAAATGAAAATGTTTTTCCAAACTGCATATGTGGCACTAAGGAGGTTGAGTACTTGCTCACTATTCTTCCTATGAAGATTGTTTCTGAGGATTTATGTGGAACGTTGAAATTTCATAAATGCTGGTATATATGAGGTTTTACATGGAAGGAGTCCTTGTGATTCATGATGCTGTGACCAGCACTACTACATTTGTAAATAACTTGCACAGGTATACATGGTTTATACACAGCAACCTGACTATGTAGAAGATGTTGAACATAAGAAGTTGAGTTTATGGATCTGGGCTGGTGGATTTTTGAATTCACTTCATCACACTTTATGTTTCTGTCTTGGATTTTATTAATTTACGATCTACTATTAGCTTTAACATCTTTTTTATTAACAGTTATTTAAATTTGGAAATGGTGGAATTTACACTGCATGATGTCCTAGTTGCCTCGATCAATCAAGTGATGATGAAGAGTAAGAGCAAAGGTGTTCAGATAATCAATGATGCAACAGAGGAGATCATGATTGAAGCATTATATGGTGATAGCATTAGACTCCAGCAGGTATTAGCAGACTTCCTGTTGGCATCAGTTAATTATACACCAAATGGGGGCCTGCTTTCCATTGCAACTAAGTTGACCAAGGATCAGTTGGGACATTCAGTCCATCTCGTGCATCTGGAGCTCAGGTACGACCTTAGAGAGTGCAAAGCTGTCATCTCTCTGCCATAAATTGGCATAAAATGATAGGAACAGTAAGAACAAACAGAAGTCATACAGTTCTCTCCCCGAGCTAGGTTTATATTCAATCAAACTATCCACTGAAAATAAAACTCATGGTCCTCAAGTAACCCTTTCTGGGAACATGATTTTGTAGAATAAGGATTATTTAAATGTCAGTCAGAATATAAAATTGAGACATATACTTCTAAATGATCCAAGATTTCTCAAACTAAAAATGGAAAATTAGTTTTGTTGGTATAGGATATAATGACTCGGCAAAATCCTGCATATTTGATGTATAATCAGGTCTTTTATAGCTTGAATAACAAAAAGTTACGTCCATTTGTGGCAGCATAACACATGCAGGTGGGGGGGTACCTGAAGCCTTACTCAGTGAAATGTTCCGAAGTGATGGGGATGCTTCAGAGGAGGGCATCAGCCTGCTTATCAGCAGAAAACTGGCGAGGCTTATGAATGGAGATGTGCAGTATCTGAGGGAAGCAGGAAAGGCAACTTTCATCATATCAGTTGAACTAGCTGCTGCACGCAACAAGCCACATGCCTGACAAATTACACGGGAACTCTGTTTGTAATAGTTGTACAGGTTAAAAATAAATATCAATTCTGTGCTGAATGCTGCCGTTTGCCATAGTAATGCTTACTGCTAGCTGTTAACTGTTCTAGGTTGGCGCATATGTTTTGCGTATGAAAGATAGGCTCATTTGCATCTTTCTTGATTGCTTTTTGTAAAATTCAATTCTAGCCAGTGTCATCACAGTTAAGATTTTGCTTTTAATATAGAAACAAATGTAAGCTAATTAAAGGTCATTTTCACCAAGAAAATAAAAGATTGAAGGCTATGCACAACTACGGCTGCAGTTGTTATGATACTCTTCAGTATTACTAACGGATAACCAGAAAGAACTTAAAAGCTATTTTTGCCTAAAGGTGCCTCTTCATGCAAGTATTCCTTTTTAGTGTATTCAAGAGCCGCAGGGGTTGATCTCTTCCCCTGGTTAACACGTCGTTATAACTTGTAAAAATTGTGGTTGCCTTTTATAATCTCCCTTATTTCTAAAAATATTTTAACCACTTTGTAATATTAAAAATAATAATAAGTAATTTGTGCGAATTATTTTAACACAAACATCATATAACAGACTCTTGATAGTATCCATGATTTTAATAATGAATTATATTAAATAATTTTTTTCACTATTTTAATTCTACGCATTATTTCTTAAGTATTTTTTTATCAACAAACTCTGAATTTTTTACAACAAAATTTTTAATCCTATAAGATTGGTCGGTTGGTCCAAATCTGACGACAATTACGTTCATTTGGAATTGCTTTGTTCCTGAAACATTAGAAGCTGATGGAATGCGACATGGAATTTGGGTTAATATATTTCTTACTTGAGTTGGTAGAAGGTGATAAAAGATTAAATCACCAGGTAGGATAAGGTCAGGCCAGGATACCTCTTTAAGGACCAGTCCTATGAAGGATAAAATAGAGCAGAATAAGGCAAAATATGACCTACTCTTAACTCTTATAAAAAGAAAAAATGAAATAAAATAGAGCACAACTCACTCTTGACCAAAGAACAAAATAAGGCTTTTTTTTCTTTAGTTTTTTCATTTAATTTTTTTAATTGTTCTATTAATTTTAATATTAAGAATTAATGAAAATCATTAGATAATTCAATTGTATCATATCGAGAGGCTTAAGGTAGCTTCTTTAATAATAAAAATATACTTTTAAAGTTTGCATATTTATATATTATCGATATATTAGGATCTATTTTTTTTTTACTTTTCCCATGGTCTATAAAACATTAAGAATAGTCCTGAGTAAGGTTACGTACACTGGAACTCCTAGACTCCATATTTAGCGTAACTTTTTATTGGATCATTAGAAAAAATATTTCTTACTTACAAGTTTGTAGATTAGTCAGACTTGCTGTTAACTAATATAAGCATTTAGAATACACATATTGTGTGTGTGTGTATATATAATACAACCGATACACTATGAAGAATTTAATGAATTAATATCATGAAACTGAAATCAACTACAAGATTATGCTATGAAGCCTAATACAATAGCTCATACAAATAAATAAATAAATAAATAAAATTTAATGATATTAGATCCTAAGATGTAGCACAAATTTAAATGGTGTACCTGAACGGTTGATTCATTAACAATTTTGTTTCAAATTACTAAGACCAAACTGAAAACTTTCTCAACAAACGTGACGAAGGCTCAAATGATCATATACATTAAATGTCTGAAGGTCCTTGAACCATTGTTATCTATGTCAAACCACAAATTTATCACAACGTGCATAACTTGATGAATCAATTATATATTTTTAACATAATTAATTGATCTTGTTATGCATGTTGTCCAATTAATTAATTTATGAGATAAGTTTACGAGATAATTATACTATATAAATAAAATTATGATAAAATTATAATTATGATGTTGATAATATATTTAGGTATTATCTTTAAATTATTTGCAATTATTACCATATTAAGAGTGAACATGAGTAGACGAAAACATATCATAGTTTCTTCCTTAAGAAGAAAATAAATTAATATCTTAAAATATGAGATACTTAAGCAAATATATGAATGTTTGTTAAAGAACGAATTCATTGCACTAAATATTACTTGCACGTTTAAGGAAATGCTTATTGTGATGATTGCGTAAGTTATCATTTGACTTGAGATATTTAGATTATAAATATATTGGGATTATTATATATTGATATCATTTAATACTAGCATTTATTTAAAAAACCATTGGCCATGATTGAATGGGGCTTTGAAAATAGCTGAGTTAATTGTTAAAAAAAATTAAACCTTACTAAATTTTGCAATACTAGCCCGATTTTTAAAAAATAACACAAATATTTTTCAAATTTTTTGCAAAAAATCTCAGCATTAAGTTCTCTATTAATGTAGATGACATGGTGAGCTACATTAGGTTGGTATGTTTTGTCACATGGCTGTTATATATTATATTTATGTTACATATGAATTTTATTATTTATTAAATTAAAACATTAAAAACTCTAAAATAATTATGTACTGCTTCTTTACTCTTTGGGCGACACTCCATCTATTTTACGTCATCAATTTTAAGGTTCTTGCTTTGTCCAGTATCTTTTTTATTGTTTGCAATTTTTATCTTATCTTGGATTTAAATGGGTGAATCCACGTTCTAGCCAGCAAGTCACTCAAACAACAGAATGGGAGGATAAACAAATTGAGTATATTAAAGAACGAGTGAATGAGGAAGGCTGAAGGACATTGCCCAAGTTTTTTGAAATTTTGTCCATAATCTGTTACACTATATTATCATCAATCTATGGTAAGATTGACTAATAGTTTTAATCTTTCCAATTGCATATTGATGTGATATGTTTATATTAATATTAAAATTACTGCAAGTGCATAACGTAATTATAACTAACACAGGTAAGTACGGATCGATCTCAAGTAATAGTAATTACCCTTTTCCTATTATCTAACCTATGAATTAAATTGTGGATTTTAATTAAAAATCAAATTAAAAATAAACTAAGAATTAAAACAATATTTAACATAGAGCAAGTAGAATACGAAGAAAAATCAATATCAAATAATAGTGTCTCTAGGTAATGGATCTCCCTAAGAATTCTTAATTATTTTTTATATAATTATATTATTGATTATTAGACCACAAAAATTCTTATCTTATGTTAATATCTTTCTCTAGACTATTAACAACTAATATGTTACTTGATTAACATACATCTTTCCAAGTAAAATCCCTAGGATTGCATTATCGATTTATGAATTTTGTTGTTATGTTTGGCCCTAATCTAGAGGATTTATGTTAACTATCTATGGATTTGTATGCAACTCCTTTCAATTATGGTAGATTTATTCATATAAAGAGGATTTCTAAACCTCAATCATATGAAATCAAATCATGCACTAATATTCCTAATATATTAGAACAAGAGTAAAACGCTTAATTGAGCATAATTGAATTATAATAAATTAATCAATAAAATTGCAT
>JAOSBK010000007.1:18163613-18176256 GCA_027568895.1 Erythroxylum shatona | reverse complement strand
GAACTAACATACATATTGCTATTCTCATTGATTATATCTTTGTGAACAGAATGAGCGTATAAAATTCTTAAAACACAATGCAAACCCAAATGCATTGTGTTATAGATAATCAAAACAAACGATTAAGCAATCTTAAACCCATATTAAATCGTCCACTTCAATCAACTAAAAAACTTACATTACCCAACATTAATCGCAAAAGTAGTTCAATGACTTACCTCAAACAACGCGCACATGCACTCCGACTGTGGATGATAGAGGGTCGTCAACTGGTGAAGCAATCTCCACAGATTCCAAGCGTGACAGAAGATGAGAGAGGGAAGGTGGCTTCGATTTTCATTTACAAAGGAGATGAGACGACGTCATCTCATCTGGTGGGGAGGGGAAATTAAATACGTGGAACTGGCCTTTCCCGACGTTTATTTCTAAAAAATGACATTTTTTCTATTTTGGGACGTCTTTATACCAAAACGACGTCAAATACTCCGTTTATCCCCGACATCTGAATACAACATCGCAGAATTTGGGATATTTTCTTGACATTTTTCCAGACGTCGTAAAAGCCTCAAACCATTCGCGACGTCTACTTTAAAAATGACGCTAAAAGTGTGGTTTTGTTGTAGTGTTTGTATTTACAAGCCAAAATTACATGATAGCAGCATGATTTGAATTGACTTTAAACAAAAAAAACTTTACTTTTGGTAATTAATAATGAAAGAATTGGAAGTAAAAATAAAAAATAAGAATATGATTCAAAAATAAGAATTGAAATAGAAAATAGAACATAATAGGAATGAAAATTTTAATTATACATATTAAGTGTGTGATCACTGAATATATATTAGTATTTGATTTTAAATATCAAATATTAAGACTAACAATAAATAAATATTTGAATTATTTTATTTTATAAATAAATAATTAGAACATTTTATTTTATACATATTTAATTTTTAAATAAGTGTAAATGATTTTTATAATAAAAATAAAATTAAATATTTCTAAAAGAAATTGTTAAAGACAAATAGATATTATTTATTGATAAGAATTGTATGATAAGAATTAATCTTAATAGTATTTTCATAATATTATATTATTTGATATTTGATTTTCAATTATAACAAAGTTGGCAAAGTTTTACACCATCTTTGAATAAAGGCTGACAACACAGCCGAAGTAAATGGACATAATAACTGTTCAAAAAAAAAGACCAGGTTGCATTTACATAGTTTAGTTCATTCAAATCCATCTGCACAAAACAGCTATTGGTGTCCTCAAACCTACTTCCCTTAAATAATTATGAGAATAGCACCTCACTTATGAGACTTCTACTGTAACCTACATGCATACAAACGTGCTTTTACGTCAGATGCACATCACAATACGAAGTCGAGCAGGTGGGTGTCTTAGAAGGCTCCATCCACAGGCTATGCTAAACTTAACGTGGATGGTAGTTCGGTTGGCAATCCAGGTGTTGCAGGTTTTAGTGGTTTGTTACGTGATGAGAAAGGGGATTGGATTGTTGGTTATTCAAGATTCCTTGGTCTAGTTTGGAATTGTGGATATAGAAGAATAGTTGTGGAATCAGATTCGCTTGAAGCCATCAATTTGGTCTTGGATTCATGCACTCGGTATCACCCTTATTTGAACATCATTGAAGATATCAGGATTTTGTTGCAGCGTGATTTGGATTGTTCTATTGTTCATACCACTAGGGAGGGTAATTAGTGTGTAGACTTCTTAGCAAAACAGGGTTCCTCTCATTCTCAGCATTGGTCTATTTGGGAGGCCCTTAAACCAAGTCTTCATCAGCTTCTGGTTATTGATGCTTCTTCTGTTAAGTTCTTACGGCCTGAGGCCTTCTTTGTCTTGTTTCCATTTCACCAAAAAAAGAAATTTATACTATAATTGTAACATTTGATTTCCTAGTTCTCTAATCCACAACATAAGTTCTTTCTTCATTTATGCTAAGTTTCTCTCATTTTTATCAAACATTCATGATTCCTCTCTTTCCTCAAGTAAAATATCCATGAGTCATAAACTATTGCTACTACTTTGTCTGAGTTACCTCTTCTATTTCCTTGTAACTAGCTCAAAAAATTATTCTAATGTTGACCTTGCTTATCAAGTTGGCATAAGTCAAGGATCATCTTTTAAACCTCCTTGTAAACTTTTCATTTAAAAAATAAATGATTGGCAGATTCAAGCTTCTCCTTGCATAACAAAAAGTGCCACTGATATTAAAAAAGTATTATATTCAAGGTAAGAATTTTCTTTATAACCAATAGCCACATAAAGAAGTACACTTTATACATCAAGTTCTTGCTCTACACCACTCTCAACCCTTCCTTCTTTAAGATTCTTTCTATGAAAAAATCTCTAGTGGAAGCATTAGTGTGGTTACCAGATAAATTCCCTAACCACACAGATTTATCCTTCCTCATTTGGTTCAGATTGTAACTTGGTAAATAGGCCTCTAGCTTATTAGGAGTTTCATACCATTGATTGTGATTAATCCACACTTTAACTTGGAACTTGAAAGATATCTATTGCCTAGCAAGGGGATCACCTGAGTATCGCATAGTGGACTAGTCTTGCTCTAGTTTTCAAGGTAGAGGGAATCATCTTCTCTATTTTCAATCATGCATTTAAAGTTTTCTTTACTTGTCCATTTCTAGTATTATAAAACACTTATATGATTTTAGGTACCTCAAAACTCAATCTAGGAATTTTAATCATCTAAAAATCTCCATGTTATACTTGTTTATAGATCACATGCATAATTTTTTTATCATTCTCCCAATTGTCCAATATAATTATCTATAAAATAATAGCTCTCAATTCTAATGAGAAAATTCCACATTATGGATCAAAACTTACGATTAACATTTCCTTCAAAATTTTACCACCATTTTCACTCATCTGATTGTTAAGAAATAAAACAATTGACTTACATCAAAAGAAACTCAAAATAATGAACGTTCAATACTTAGAATCGATATGCTAATATATGCATGATTGGAAGCTTTTATCAAACTGATCATTGTTCCTAAAAATATTGTTCGATCATCAATCTTGATTAAAGATTCCATCACAATTTCATCCATAACATTACTTTGTATAAATCCACAAATCACCTTACAATCAAAAATATACTTGCCCTTAAAAACAAAATTTTATGCTAAGATTGATATTTATTCTAATCAACAACTCTATCAGGTCATATCATTTAAATATATCAAAATTCAGTCACCAATTACTCGTATCAATAATTAATCCTTAATGAATTCAATCGTAATAAGCAATTTCGTCCTCTAGATATAATCACAAATTACTTTTTCAGTATTAAAATGCTAATTGACCTTATAAACTTCTTTAATTATTGAGTCATAGAACTGAATAATTTCTATAGTAATTTTTAGTACTTTTCTAGCTATCATGGCTGATATGTTAAGAGATGGGAGCATTTAACATTTTCTGATGAATACTTATCTAACTTCCCTTATATACAAATCATAACTTCCTTTAAAAGCAATCCATATCGACCTAATGTACTATTAGTCAATTTCCTTCCTAGTATGACTTCTTAGTCATGGATATCTAGTAAGATAAATTTATTAGAGAGATTTTAAGTCTAACTACTATGTAACTACCTCTTTGAACATTCTACGCTATTAACGTAGTTTTAGTGAAAGTAGTCATTATCAAATGGCACTCTAAGAGCTCCAACTTCACACTAATCTATCTAACGAAATCTTTTAGCACATACAAGTGCATAGTTTTGGGATTGATCTCAATATATTCATCACTATTAGTACCTATCATAGTACTAGATGTATCCTCAGCATACTGTTGGGTTACTATAATTACCCCAGCCTATGCAGGTGATCTCCTTCCAGATTAACTACACCTTGGTATTGAGCTTTTGGTGTTTTAGGAGTCTCTGGGCACTATAGGTGATCTGACTAGCCTCTAACTAGACGATATTCCTTGTCTCATCCTTCTATCACCGAGCAATTTAAAATTATTATTCTTATCCCGATCTAACCAAATTAGGGAGCTTCCGGGGTCTCTACTCCTATTAGACGGTTAGACGGTTTTGTGCCTAACTTACAAATACACTCAATCAAACTCCCTAACACTACTAGGGCCTCCTGCGACTAGAGCATTATTGCTACTTATATCTGTATTGTTCACTTAAGGTAGAAACAAAATTCTGTTGGTGGTTTTGCTAGTCTTCACTATTCTAAACGGGGTTGATTCATAAGGAAAAACATTTACTCAATCTTCCATATACTCAGCCTCCTGAGCTGAAAGTACTTTAAGTGTTGGAGCCTTTAATGTGGCTTTAGGACCCCTAAGGTTTCGTTGGTGCATTATGCTGTGAACTTAAAGATAAACTATATAACACTAAAAAATAATAAAACTTATAAGTTGCTTGGTTCACAAAACCACATGAAACCACATTATAAAATCATAACACTCATAGAGACAACCCTATTTCAAACTAGCTCTGATACCACCTGAAAGGACCCATCCCGGAGTTTCCCTTTAGGAACCCGAGTGAAGCCCTCCCGGTAACCCCACGGTAGTCCTCTAATCGATATCTTACTCAACCGAAAGGTTCCCACAAAGCCAAGTAGTTTATCTATTAAAAAAAAATTATACTTTAAAAGTTAAAAGTGCAAAAAATAGTGGGATACCTTTTCTTTTATTTTAATCATTTTATTAAAATTTCGGCAACACAATGACTGTATTTTGACCTCCCCAAAATTTTTCGAAAATACCTGCCTAACACATTTTAAAACACTTCTAATATTTCATATACTATCTCAACTTCCGGAATGAGACCTCAGGTCTACATCACAAGCAATCACAAACATACATATTTGAACATTTTAAAAACATTATTGAGGATCAAAGCCCTCGTAGTTCATTAAGCAAAAATATTTACAATTCCAATAATATTCACAAGATCACTCTTTTGAACTCTTTCCAAAATAACTTAAAACATATCACATACATAGCAAAAATAACACAAACACATCAGTACTTGACGATACAACCAATCTTGAGGTGGAGTCCCCACTACTGCAACACCTGTACACATACCTGGGGTGGTTTGTTTAAAAACATAAAAATAAAGGTGATCTAAACAAGCTCAATAAGTGTAATCAGTTTATAAGAAAATGGAACTTTTCATAACAATATAATTATAATATTCCATACAATCATAAAGCTCATGGTAAATCATTTTCCATAACAATTTATTCCTGCATCATCAAATCTAGTAATAATATAACATTTCGTAAAACACAATTTCAAATTTTCTAAAATATTATTCCAAAATGCTTTTCGACATTAAATTCATAATATACAAGTTTCGATTTTTCCTTTTTCCTTAAACAATAAACAGTAGTGGCAATAAGTTTTTTGAAAATTTTTATACTGAAAATAAGCAACCACTAGAATTGGTACCATGTGGTACCTCTTAAATCACTTTTAAATTAAATAGTGGTGGCATTATTACTGCCATGATTTTTCTTACTCAACATAGCCTACCACTAGTTCTTTTACCACACAGTACAGTAGGCATAAAGTCACAGAGCTAGTTTTACATCAACTAGTTAACCACTATTTACGGAGTTGGTTCTGCATCGCTTGCCCGTAACAAGTCACAGAGCTGGCTCTACATCACTTATTCGTGACTAGTTAACCATTATTTATGGAGTTGGTTCTACATCGCTTACCCGTAACAGATTAACCACTATAAATATACCAGTATAATAACATGTATAAAGCTTAGTGGTGTACCATAGACAAAAGCAACTCTTACATTTATGACTAATCTTATTTTTTAAATTAGGTATGGGAGGATTTATAAGTGAATTATTTCAATGTAACTACCAATCATATAATTAATTTAAAGAATATTCATTTCATGAGTGAAAATCATTTGCATAAAATTAATTTAAAGAATACTCACATGTTATTAATTCTTTTGCAAAGAATTTAGTCATATAAAATAATTAAAATACACTCATATGTCATTATTTCTTTTGCAAAGAGTTTATTCATATAAAACAACTAAAATACACTTATTGTTTTGCAAAATTATCGTCAAGCACACTCACGCGTTCGACGCCTCTCCTTTACCTATGCAAAATGCATTTCACTTAAGCATTTATTCCCAAATTAAGAAATAAGGTATTAAAACTATATATTTGGTTTAACCAAATTTGAGATTTGTATTTAATTGTGTAACACACATGCTAATCATATTTCTGCTTACTTCCGTAAGTTAATTTATTGGTCATCATTTCCAAATCTAACTTCAAAAGTCACGTAAATATCATATTTTATCCATTCTATCTGACCAATTTCTTTAAAGCATAGTCTCACCTAATTTAATTCACCATACCACAATCATGCATGATGAGTCACAGTTATGACCCATGTTTAAAATCCATACCTCCACTTGTTCCTTAATTTTTACATAATAAATGTTCAAATTAGGCTTTGAGGTCTTCTAGACATTTGTTCCCCTATGTCTCTAGTTTCTATATCTTATAAAATAATTCCATTTCAACTTATAAATAGTGAACAATGAACCAAATATCACAAGCTATTTCAATATAGGGGTAGTATCAAGTTACCATTTTAAATCGCATATTTCAATATCATTCATCCTGAATTAGGTCTAGATTTCTTCTACTTATTTTAGTACTATGTCTTAGGTATAATCTCCAATTAGAATCACCAACTTTGGAGGTTTGTAGACTGAGTTATAACTAAAATATTGGGACTAGTTCAAGTTAACCTAAGACAGAATCCCACTACACATTCCTCTCTTGTCATTTTCAAACTAATTCTATACAAAGAAACGCCAAAGTAATGCCAAGACAATATTGATCGTAAACAAGTCTATCTCACTCAAGAAAACCCATAAAAATTAGAAATTTAAGCTAGGAAACTTCGCACTTTTCCCTCCAATCTTTTGAGCATTTTATGAAGACTTCAAGATTTCTCCAAATCACCATCAAATTCCATAAAAAATGACTACGCTTTTCTTCCTCTCTCCTTGGCCAATGTTCACCATTGACTTCTCTTCTTTTCCCTTTCCTTTTTTTGTCTCTCACATTACTCTCTTATCACTCTCACGTTTATGTTGAAAGACTGAAGCAAAATGTCTTAAGTTTTGCTTTTTATACTCATTTAATGGATTACACATGTCACCTTCCCATTTGTCATCACTAATGACTCATCAAACATGTCATCATCTCATTGGTCATCTATAAAAAGATGTCTCATTTAATTAACTAACTAATCGATTTAAATCCTGAAAACATTCCACAATTGTCTTATTTTCAAATTGACCATGAAATACTCTAATTAGGGTCAATACTTATTGATTGGATGCTTTTAAAATTTTTTAATAGGTTTAACATCATCAATATTCATTGTTTTTCAAAAAGGGCATTTTAGTCCAATAATTTCAGATTACCCGAATTCTATTCAAACAACCTCCGTTTGGACCTGTTTTAGTTTCTATGGACTCCAATCCTAATTCAAAGCTTTTCATAGTATTTTGAAATTATTCAATAACTTTTCAGATGGCCAGAAGAATTTTTGGATTGAATCTGGAATTCACTGAATATCATCGACATCATTCGGATTTCATTCAAAAGTATCACCTAAATCTCCAAAGCACATTTTATAGTTTTTAAAGCTCGTTCAGGCTCATTTCGGAGCTTATCGAAGTTTTTGAAAATATTTAGAGAAATTTCTGGTCGAGTCCAAAATTATCTTTGATCTGTCCGTGATCTTGGTTATAACTTCAATAATACATTTAAATGCCTAAATTACTCTAGTACACTATAAATGGAGCATACTCTATAAAATGCATGTACAACACATTATATAGTGCAATCATCAAACTAGGATATTACAAGGACATCACGTGAGAGTTGTATAGTAGACTAGACTTACTCCAGTTTTCAAGGTAAAGGGAATCATATTCTCCATTTTCAATCATGAATTTAAAGTTTTCTCCTCACTAGTTCACTCTTTCACCTCAAAAGTTGGCTAAGAAACCTTGAGAAAGAAGGCCTACTCTTTAGTTCCTAGATACTTTTTCCTTTTAAGAAATATGAATGTAGCCATCTAACCCATTAGGATTCTTTATTGTTTATCAATCTCTATAATCTTTTCTCCAAGAACATTTTATTACTAGTGTTGATATGAGTTATTCTAAAGCCTCCTTCCTTCAAGGGTTTGCATAACTCTTAACATCTCACTTTAGAGAATGAACTTCCCCTCCTTTCCTCCTGTCTATTGCTTCTATCCATCCCTCAAAAAGGAAAAAAAGGGAAAACCATTATATATGGAGAGAGTTTACAACACTTTCCCAATAATAGAGATTGATTTGTTGGCTAATATATACTAATTGTACTTATATTATTAAGTAATGATAACCATTCTAATTAATAGTTGGGTAATTTTCTTGTAGTAATTAATAATTAAATTTAGACCTGCTCATTCTAAATATTTAATTGTTTTTTGAAAAAGTAGATAATATTTAATAGTTGATAATTTAGTATTAAGAAATAATATATTACTTAATATAAAATATGGATCACAAATTAATTAATTATTTTATTATTATCATATTCAAAGAAAAATAATAATTAATTGTTAATTTCTTAATAATTAATAAAATTAATTTCTCATATTCCATAAGCAAATAATAATTTATTTTCCCAATAGAATAATAATGTTGCCTAAAACTATCTATTCTATGTTTTCAGTTATTAAGTTTGCATTTTTTTCCCAATAAATCAGGCCTACAAGGAAAATGCTCAAGTAAATTTTTTTTATAAAGGTATTGATTTGGGTAATTTTTTCATGATGTTCCCTTTATATAAGTGTTACATAATAAAGTTCTAGCACAATTTTATATGAGACTTAGAATATAACAACATTTGTGTTAAGATACAAAATTGTGGTTATGTTTATACAAAAAGAGATAATATATTTGTACTTAACCTCAATATGGTAGATATGATCTTAGCCTTTTTTTTGGTCAAACTTTTTTCATTTGCATTTACCTACTAAATTTTAGTCTCATAATATTTTTTAAGTCACTTACTCGATAACTTTCTTTTGCTTCTAGATATGCAAAAGGGAGTTGTCAAGAATATATCCTTAAAAAGGATAAGCACTTAACTAGAGGAATATATATAGCTCTTTCTATTGTATATTGACATAATTACGTATCTCAAAAGATATTTTTGGCATTTTTTGCTTAATAGAACCCAATTATCTACCATTAATTAGAGGTTTGAGTTTTTTACAAGTAGGTAAAAATCACTTAATATTAACCATTAAGATGATTGTTCTTGATTATTACTAATCATCTTGAGTTTTGTTCTTAAAATTTTAGCCTTTTATGTTTGAGGGCTTTTCAGCATTTTATCAGTTTTCTTATGACATGAGTGTTTTTATGGTTACATTTTTTTCATCCTACCAAATTTGCTTCATTTAGAGGTAACCTTAAATGCTACATCTGTGAAGTTTCAATATGGAGTTTAGCAAGGATAGAGTAACTTCAAATGGTCACATAAGAGCGAGAAATTCTCTTCTAATCCATCATTTAGCAATGTAGAAATACGTCAAACTCTGGTTGTCACTAATATTTTTAAAGATCTAAAATAAAGATGAGACCTAAATGATGAAAAATACGATTAATGAAGTCGTCACCTTGCCTTATCAAGGAAAGGAAGAGAAAAACCTAATGAAAATGAACTAAAGAGGTCCTAAACAAAAAAAAAAGAGTTTGAAGTAGGCATTATATTTCACTCGCTTAAGTTGTTATGTATGTTTAAAAAATATTTTCGTAAATATTAAGAATTTTTGAAAGAAAAATAAATTTGGATGTGAGATAAATACAAATAAGCTGAAGAAAGAAAATAAAATATATGATTGAATGTTTAAGAGTTTTTTTGGTTTGAACTAAGACAAAATAAAATGCTAGAATTGAAATTTTAATTTTAATATAAAATTAAAACAATTGAATGAATATCTAAGAGTTTGTTATTTGAAGTAAGGTTTAAAATAAAACAATTAAGAATGCGTATACTATGTCATAAGGCTTTAAATTTTGGTTTTTAGAAAAATAATAATTTGACTTGTAAGTCAATGCAATTTGAACATCAATGATAATGAAAGAAACAATTTGAAATAAAATTATTAAAGGAATGAATGAGGATAATGTAAAGATTTTTTATTTGAATTGATAAAAGGAACCTTAAAAGAAAGGCTAAAATTTGAAAAAGGGTTATGATAAATTGGACTATTTAAAATAAAAGCTAAAAAAGGTTTGAGTCTTATTAGACAAAACACTTTTTGATTAAATTATTTCAAGAAAAGGAAATAGGTTGAATGTTTATTATTTTTGGTGGCTACTGATTTAACTTAATGGGCTAATGGACCCTAATATAAAAAGAAAAGACAAAGGAAAGAAAGGCATCCTTAATGGGCCTTATAGCTCAAACTTAAACTAAATGAAAAGGATATAAGTTTATTCTTAATTAATAGACCTATAAGCCTAATTAATATGATATTGGGCTTTAGAAAAAATATTAAACTTTTGAAATAACATTGTATTAAACGTTTAGTTAAGCTCTCTCTCTCTCTTCACTCATAGCCTCCTTTTGATAAAAACAATCACCATACATAGAGAATTGCTCATTGTTTTTAAAGTTTGGATTGATTTTAATTTTTTGTTCTGAGTGAGTTCCTGTTGGACAAACTCATTATCCATTTTAATTTTGGCCCTATTATGCTGAAGACTAAGTGGTTATCTTTCCTAACATATATTTTAAGAAAATACGATTTATTTGAACAAAGGCCAAGTGAAAATTTATACAAACAATATAATATAAATCATTCACTTCACACAATTTGAGTTTAGGTTCAAAATAAACCTTATCTTCTTAGACTTGGCTTGATCTAATTTCTTATTATGCTTCTCTTTAGAATTAATGTGTCAACGTATCCTCCTAGTGAAAAAGAAATACTAGATTATTCACACACGTGATGAGCTTAAACAAAGAAAAATCCCACCGGTTAAAATTACTTATTAATTAAAAAATCTTTTTCGAACATTATAAGCCTAAGTCCCATAACACTTTTGTATTACAAACAAAACTCAAATAATTCAAAACAACAAATTAAAAAGAAATAAGAAAAGTTTGACTAAAAAAACCCTAAAAAATGTTAATGCTTTCTTAAAATGGATTAAACATAAGGTTCAGAAAGAGGCATTAAAACTTAAACACTAAAAACTAACCTCTAATATGTTTACAAATAAAAATCATTAACTAAATAGTGAACTAAAAATAAAAAACAAAGTTAACCAAGAACCTAAAACAATAAAGAATTAAAACTACAAATGTTGATAATAAAACAATATTCAACCAAATTCATCATAGCCAAAGCACAATCCAGAATTAGCCACTTCAAATATGTATAGACAAAAATTTATAGAAAAGGGAAAAGGGGCAATTTGAATCTAAAAATTTAAATTAGACCTAAACATTTGGTACCCGTTTAAAAAGAATCCCAATATTATAAAAATATTTTGTTTAAACCCTAGACTCTCATTTGGGTTCTATCAAATTTGAACATACTTTATTTTTTATTATTTTATAGGTCTCATCATATCCATATGGAAAAATGGGCCTACTAATAGTTCTCCTCTTTCCCAATTGTTTTCGTTTAAGGATTCGAATAATCCCTAAATCACTAAATTTAGGGCTATATTATAGATGGAGAGAGCATATCCAATATGATAGTAAGTGGAACTGTAAACTCAAAAGTGGTTAAAAAATTTTAGTAAGAAGTGGACAACAAGAAACTAGAAAACTATACAAAGGCTCGATGTTAGTTGTAATCACCATTTTCAAAATCTTGGAGGCTATAACAACAATAATCGGAGCATAATTTCTCTTCTTAAAGTCAAAACTAAATGCATTAGGCCTATGACTACTATATATATACTTTCAAAGGTTGGAGGGTCTCTTCACAATTTGATATTAAATGAAAAGTGGAAAGTGATTAAAGTCAAATTGAGCTGAAAGAAAGAATTAAGGTTTTAAGAAAATATCAATAAATATTGTTGGACAGGTCAAACATTGCAAAGGTAAGCTTGCTTTTAAAAGGTTGCAAAGGTAAACATGCTTTTAAAAGGTTTTATCCTTTTTATTATATATATTTTTTGTGTTATTAAATTATAGTTTTTTATTGATTGTTTTGGCATTATGGTTTGTGTGTTAATTGTTTATATTTTGATTGTTTAGTATGGGAACTGAGAATAAGGAGAAGGAGGACAATCCAATGTAATTCAAGATTTAGGGATTGTTTCGATCCCTAAACCTAACAATTAAGTATGAGGGGCTCTATTAATGAGCTCATTTTGCTGTCTGGGATGTTTAACTGACATAATGGGCCATTAAAAGATAGTAAAAAGTCAGCATAACCAAATTTGATTGAACTCAAATGGGAGATTAAGGTTCCATCAATTAGGGTAAATAGAACATTTTAAGTTAAATTTTCGTACAAAATTTTGTGTTCAAATAACATC
>JAOSBK010000007.1:18076290-18090095 GCA_027568895.1 Erythroxylum shatona | reverse complement strand
AGAACTGTATGGAAGGAGGTGTAGAACTTCGATATGTTGGGATGAAGAAGGAGAGAGCAAACTGATAGGGCCAGAGTTGCTTCAGATGACAGTTGATAAGGTTAATTTGTTTAACCAACGGCTTAAGGCAACACAGGATAGAATGAAGAGTTATACTGATGCACACCGAAAGGAGATGGAGTATGAAGTTGGTGAGAAAGTCTTCCGTAACGAGTCTCCTTAGAAAGGAGTCATGAGATTTGGCAAGAAAGGCAAGTTGAGTTCAAGATATGTGGGTCCATATGAAATTCTTGAGAGGATTGGACCACTAGCCTATAGGTTGGCATTGCCCCCAGAATTATCACAGATTTATGATGTCTTTCATATCTCCATATTGAGGAGATATAGGTCAGATACCTCTCACATCATTCAGAATGCTGAGGTTCAGTTGAGAAATGATTTGATTTATGAGGAGACTTCAGTGGAGATCTTGGATACTAAGGAAAAGATCCTCAGGAACAAGATAGTTCAACTAGTAAAAGTCCTGTGGAGAAACCATTCGGTAGAAGAGGCCACGTGGGAGCCCTTGGAAACCATGAAGGAGAAGCATCCATACCTCTTCAATGATTCAGGTAAGAATTTAGAGGACGAAATTCTTTTAAGAGGGGGAGAAATGTTGGCCTCTGAACGTTTTTTTTATTAAGTATCATTTAGATAATTATGAGGTTTGGATAAGTGAATTTTTTGGGAGTAAATTTTTTTTATTTATATTTATATCTATGTTAGTAGAATTTATTTCATGGGTTAGTTGTAGTGAAGGTGGTAAATAAATGCATAAAGGGGTATTTTGGGTAGTTTACCTAAGATTAAAAGCACTAAGGCATTAAAGGAAGAGCAAGGTAGACTTTTCTCATTCATTAAGGGTTAAATGGGAAAGGAAAGGTAGAGTTTTGGGCTGGAAAAGAAGAAAAACGTGAATAGGTGAAGAAAAGAAGGGTTATATGAAAATCAAAAGTGAGAAAGAGAGGTTCGGTGAAGTTGAGAAAAGAATAGAGTTTTGAGCTAGGTTTCATCTTTTCTTAGTCTTAAAGAGAGAGTTTAAGGTTACTCAAGAAGGGGGAAAAAAAGAGGAAGGGAAGACCTTTCTTTAGAGCCAAAAATATCATAAATTGGTGAAGATTCAAGGTAAGTTCGATTTTTATACTTGGGTATATGGAAGGGGTTTTGGTTAATGAAGTTTAGGAAATACATAGGCTTTAGCAATTTAGAGTCAATTTCAATGAATGTGCTTTATGGGTTCTTAATTTTGAATTCCTATTGAATGTGAATTTTATCATTTATGAAGAAAATCAAGGAGGGGATCAAGAGAGTCAAGGGAAGCAAGAGGAAAGACATCCTTAAGCCAATTCCTAAGCAAGGATTTCAAGGTGGGTTACGGATTTATAACTAAGTGATAAGCCATTAATTTTTTCTTTTAAATGATGGAAATAAATGATTTCAACTATTTCATCAACATACTTTATAACTCTGTGAATGCTTTGAGAACGTATTACGTGTTTGGTATGAGCATTTGTGTTGATGAATTATGAAAAGATTGTGGAAATGATTTTGAAAAGATGCTATGTTTAAAAAAATCAAGTTTGGAAAATGTGCCATGTTAGGCAACAAGTTTACAAGTTATGAAATACATGTTATGTGTGTTTGATTTGGTCCATTCTATATGTCAAGTGCACTTCGACTAAGGCTTCTCCCACCTGCCCGCTAGTGGCATGGAGCTCCTTCATGGACTCCCTCATGTTTACGACTACACAAAATCCACTATGTGGGATTGTGTTAGCTCTTTCTGTTCACAACTACACAGGCCCATTTCATGGAAATGTGTTAGTTCGTTATGTTTATGGACCTTCCAAACCATTTAGATGTGTTTATGTGCTCATCATATGTTGACAAGATTGATACATACCTAATTTGCATTATTGAAAAGTTGGTTGAGAATTGGAGAATTATTTGCTTTATAATGCAATGTGAATTTTGTTAGAAAGGAAATAAGTGTTTCAATGCTATGAAAATCATGCTAAAAGTAAAGTATGTTTAGCATACATCATTAAGTGCCCCTATGATAAAGCAATATCTAATATATGCTCCCCCTTTAATCTATGCATCATGAATTATTAAGTTTCAATCTCCTCCTTTTGTTCAACATTACAATGGTTATATGGCATACAAATTTATAAGCATCCAAATACTTCTCCCACCCCTTTTCAAAAGCTCTATCATATAGGCAAAAAGTATATGCAAAGTGCTTATCAAAGAAATAGATGATTTATATCCTTTGGTACTTTAGTCTCCACTTTATCTACAATATTATTCATATTAGGGTATAAGGAATATTCTCTATAATTATCCAAAGGCTAACGCTTTGGCTAAATGAAAATGCTTCATTATAGTTTTGCAATATATATAACTGTCACCTTCAAAGAAAATGATATACCTATATATGAGTGCATCAAATTGTACCATAAACATTTTTACTCATATTTTGCTAGAAATCTAAACAATGAATGAGACTTGTTCCAATGCCAATTGTTGGTCTTTTGATAGCACATGAGAAGGGGTGAATTTTATGTGTTTACTTTTTTCCTATTTTTAAGCTAACAATTAACTTGCCTATTCTAATAATGATCATTACAAATTCATATATAATAGTCGCAAAGCAGTCATAATAATAATTGAAAAGAGTAAGAAAAGAAAGTGAAGATTGATTTATAGTGGTTTAGTTAAACAGCCCTTGGCCTACATCTACTTCCTAAGTCCCCTTGCGAATTTACTGTCTTCTTTTTTTGATGGGTGAAAAGCAACCATTTATGTAACATCTTCTTTGTCACAAGTGAAGAAGAACTCTTATAATCATCCTACTTTGTTAGGATAAAGAGTAATACTTTACAAATCTTATTCAAGGTGAAAAGGAACACTCACAAAGTAAATCCTATGTAATTTTCTCAATTGTAACAATTATACAACTCAAAACTCCTTTTCTTGTTCACATTATTGACAAAGACTCATAATATGATATCTAATGCAAACTTTTACTTTTTATTCTTTCAAGGCTATTAACAACTCTCTAATCTGTCCAACCTACTATTCATAATTCATGTATAATCTTATATTAAAAACAACCTAAAATAATTGTTAACATTAAAAATTGGTCGTTACAATGGCTAGTAACAATAGCATTGGTCGACCGTTATGTATATTTAATAAACTAATGGTACAAACTTTTTAGCCAATTTGTGTGCTATAATGGTTAACCACAAACACATATTAGTCAATCAGTGTACCTAAAAACATTTTTTCAAAAAAATGATCATGTAATGATTCAGTCTTTAATTCATTGAAATAATCAAGATAAATAAAAAAGAATTGTGATTATTTGTTTAAATCTTAATATGTTTGATTCCTCCTTGGTCTTGTTTCTTTCTTGAATTGCACATATGCTTCACTTCACTCGTTGTCTCCATCCATTAATTGTTCTATTTACTCTGTTGACTCATTTACTCATTTTTCCCATCTATGGAACTTCATCATTTACATATCGCTTGGTTCCACTATAATAGAATTACTAATATCAAAAAAAGTAAATTCATTAACAGCAGTGTATTTGAAATCCATATGTTAAGATCTCACTTAGTCAATAGGCACAAATGTTAAAACCTTTACATTTTTGGTACATATATCTATGTAGGAGAAACCTATAAATAAATAATAATTGCATACAAATTACAATTATTATTACTTATTTCTACAAAATATATTACAACATTAGTTAAAAAATAACAAGTTCATTAAATAGAATATACCATAATATTATACAAGAAATAATGTTATATTATACATAAAATATCAACACATTATACAAAAAAAATATCGTGATGTTTTTTAAAACCTACCATTATATATACAAAAATTACCTACATTATATCTAAATATATCATAACAAATAAACTTAGAATTATTTTTTAACTCCCAAAGATGCCAAATTACATTAATATATTTATGTTTTCCAATTAATCATTTTGTTCTAATTATTATAGAGGTCTATGGAGATTGAGGCATTAATTTTTCTGTCAATGAAACTTCATCAAATTCCAATATGTGAAATTTGATGTTGACTGACCACAAAAGACATATTACGGTTCTCTTTTTACCTCCATGTAATTATATAGAACAAAAATATTGATTCAGTAAATTCATTTTATTGATCTACTATGGATGTCAATAAAATTATTTACCAATGACCAAATATTCTTATTCTCACAATAATCTGTGTAATAATGTAACTTATCATCATTCAAATGGCTTTGATCATATTCCAGAATTTAATGATCATTAACATTTAAAAAAAACCTTCAACAGTGATGAAATGGACAATGTTCTACAAAATTAAATTATATAATAATTAGCTTTTTCACATTCATTAACATATCTTACAAATAAAACTAAACATTACAATCTGATAATAACTTATAGTCTCTATAATTAGTAAAGGAGAGAATGGCTTTGAAATTTAATATTAAATATACCTAATCAACCTCTCTAATAGCATTATAATCATATTGCACATTCTCGTCTAATTCAAAGAGAATGGGTTTCAACGTCACAGCATTAGATCTTCTGTCTCAATTATCCTGTTCTAACCTTATTTATGCTCAAATACGACGTCGTTTTAAAATAAAAACAAGGTTAGATCAAGATAATTGAGCCAAAAGATCTTAACTCATACATGCACTTTCAATTAAAACATATCAGATCACCTGTTCTCATTACTCTGTACCTACTCTGTTATATGAAAATCCATTCATTCAATAAATGAAACCCGCAAAAATTAAACGAATGAGATGACTTGAGAACAGTGGGAATAGAAGATCTATGCCCCAATTAGAGTCATATCTAGAAAATGAAATCTAAATCTCACCTACCTGCACTTTCAATTAGCAGTCACATCTAAAACGAGTCTAGATCCTTTGTTCAATTTTATGATGTCTTATTCTGTCCCATGAATCTCAATCATTCATTTGTGTGGGTCCCGCATAGATCCCGCTTAAATGAACGCGTGACCCATATAAATAAATGGCTGAGATTCATGGGACAAAATAAGATACCATAAAATTGGACCGAGGATCATGTCCCATCTAATTGCTAGTTACCAAATGAGAATCTTTACGCGTTTTAGCTAGTTACCAAATGAAACCCGTAAGCAAAACTCCGGGAATAATTGTTTAACTATCATAAAAAGTGACAAAAGAAGCAACTTTCAAAATAGGAGAGAGCAATAACAAGTTAGACTAATTGCTTACCTGTATTGCTTGTCGTCGGAGATCGCAATGGCAAGCAAAACAAAGACTTACATTTTTATTACATGAAGGAAAAAAAAAACGATGAAAACCCAGAAAGGGCACAAATTCAAGGAAAAAGTACAAGCTAAAAGCTTTTCCAATATCTCAAGTGTTGTATTACGTTTTGTCTTTAACCATGCCAAACACATGTAGTCCAGCAAAGTATAGTTCAATTAATATATACCTATTTGGCAAGGCCGTGGGTTTTCTAGTCGCTGCTTTTTAATCATGCAAAAAGAAAAAGAAAAAAGAACTACATTGGATATTTTTTAT
This sequence comes from Erythroxylum shatona, assembly GCA_027568895.1. Classification (NCBI taxonomy): domain Eukaryota; kingdom Viridiplantae; phylum Streptophyta; class Magnoliopsida; order Malpighiales; family Erythroxylaceae; genus Erythroxylum; species Erythroxylum shatona. The sequence goes on along the minus strand of JAOSBK010000007.1, from coordinate 18,084,450 downwards.
TGCTATTTTTTTGTAATTCTAAGAATAAGAAATGCACGCTTAACTTAAAATGACTGAATTAATTAAAAACAATACATTTAATAACATGATCTGGAAATTAAAGTGGATTATGAAACACTTAGTGTTATGAAGAAAAGAAAAGCGGTAAAACAGTTTATTTTTGCGAAAAAGTAGACTTGATCTTCCCGACCTGGTTGGCGCCAACTTGGAAAGCCTTGGACAAAACAGGGTCAGGTATTGCTGGGGTAGCCCCAAACAGCGCAGTGCCTATGGACTGAGTTCCAGGCAATTGGCTGTTAAAAGCCGCAAGTACTGAAGCACTCTGCTTATTGCTATTATTCTTCTGATAATGCATCAGAGCCCTTGGAAACACAAAAATGTCGCCTTTCTTGATGACCTTTGACACCAACGCATTCGTGGTGGTAACGAATCCAACCTCAAGTTCACCTTCCAGCACATATATCACCTCGGAGGCTCGAGGGTGCGTATGGGGAGGGTTGACACCTCCTGGTGCATAGTCAATGCGAGAGAATGCGAGCCCCTGTGTGTTGAGTCCTGGTATCTTCAGAACGTTTGCAGGGGTCACCAATGAGTTGTTTGTGGGACCTGGATTGGCCAACCCTGAGAAGAAGAAATCATCAGCATTTATGCTCGCCTTACAAGGGTATCCATTCAGCTTAACGCCAGAAGCAATATCTGCTACGCATACATCTTGAAGCAGATCTGGATCCGCAGCAATGCTGGCCACCATCATAAGAATTGTCATAGCAAATAAGCCCCCCATAGCCGCCATGAATTTTTCCTTTTTAATCGATCTTTGTTACTGTTTTAATTAAAAGAAAACAAATAAAAGCTCGAAGATGTGTACAATCAAGGCCTATGTGCCTATATATATATCACGGCAAAATAGCAAAAACAAGTGTTGGCTCTCAAAGGTTGAAAATGGATGAACAGGAGAAAATGATGTAAGTTGGAAATGGTTATTTATAGAACGTATAGTACAGAATATATATTCTTCGGTTGCATGCCTATTTTATCTTGTCAAACTGACGAAATGGAACAAGCAGTTAATAAGAAGTTACAAATCTTGTTCTCAAGACGGTCAAATGGTGTGGGGTTGAGGACGAACATTTAGGAAATATATTAGGGATTTATGAACTTCAACTGTACGTTAGGCCAATGAACCTTTTACATAGATATAGATACAATTTCAAAAATATCTTGGAACTAGTATCTTCTCCAAAAAAATTTAATTAAGGTTCAATCTCTTTCCTAAAGACTTAACAGCTGAATTGGAGTTTCAATTTTCGTTTTTCGCCACCAGTGAGTCGAAACCTAGACCGTTGGTTTGGGCTGGACGGGAGTCACTTGACTCTCCCTTCAGTATACATCATTGCATAACATAACACGCTACAATTATCCAAATTTGGAAACAAGTTAACAGTGAAATTCAGCAGTGACATCAAATGGGAAAGCAAGAGTCTGATACATTTGCCAATAGCTTTAGCATTTCTCATAAAGCTCTGCAACTTATGATACAAGAAAATATCTACCAGTGCATGTTCGGTTGAATTTACAAGAAGCTTGATACCAACCTGCAATAAACAGTGGAAACATTTGGCTGTCAGAAAAGTTGCACAACAGGATGGTTGCCATTTGATTTCAACCATCAGAAACGCGACGCTACTATTACAGGCTTAAGCATAATCAACAGCCTAAAACCTACAGTAACTGCTTCAGGTTATTTTCTAATTAAAATGAAAAAAAAAAAAGAAAAATGAATGAAAGAGTAGGAACCAAAATGGTTTATAAAACTGCTTCCCAGAGAAGTATGGCATTCAACAATATGCACTAACAATTTAAACAAGTTAAACCCCAAATTCCTGCATTAGTTAACAAAGTTCACCAGATTGGATCGAATAATCCAAACTACCATGAATCAGAGGGTCGAAAATCAAAAAGTTCCACATCCTATAAATTAATTTCAGCAGTGCAACACGAGGAGGTGAGCTCAGTTCCTAAATTCAGGAAGTCACCGTGCTCATCAAGTTATTTTACCTCAAGAAAGTAAATATTTTTAAAGGGAAAAAAAAAAGGAAAGAGAAAAGAGTCAAGACTAATTGCTTTTCAAATGAGTGCAAATGGATGTAACTAGTTCACATACATAATAACACCTTCACCTGATTTGGATACCTATCCATGAGGTCATACACCAAATTCACTATTTCCTCTTCTTACCACCATTCTTGGCCTTTTTAGCACCAACTCCTTTGGGAATAGTATCAGTGGCTTCCTGTAGAAAAGAAGAATTAGAACCACGATCTCCAGTGGTAGGACTAGCCAATAATTACATGAAAAAGCTACAACAGTTACAAAATGGTTGCAAAATGATGAATAAACAATCAACAAAATAATCTCCCCATGCAAAAGGAAATGTGTACACCAAAAAATGGGGAAAAAAAAAACAAGTTAGAAAAAGAAACCAGTGGCCACAACTCTGTAATATCTCATAAATCTCAACCCTATAAAAGACCAAAATGTTGTATGATAGAGTTATAGCACCAGAAACAAAACTTCAGTTACAGTTCCAGCTCATAAATCCCATTCTTCAATGTTTAGTAATGACTATAGATTGGTTGTGGAGGTTCACCAGATTTTCAGCTTCATATGCCAAAGCAAACATCTTTGCATGGAAGTGTGCAGCATTTTGAGCCCAGATCAAGATTTGGAAGCTTTAAGCTATCATTGGGTTTGGGCATTTTATGTTTGATGGCTGGTTTAAAAGATCGAAGAGTGCACTTGGTTTCCTGTCATACAAGGCACTGAGAAGTGGTATCAAAAAATCCCAAACATTTTCCTGAGGACTATAACAAGCAAAAAAGGGCGTAATCATCTTATCTTGCCCCCCAACAGACCGCAAAGGTCGTCTAAAGTTGTCAAACTACAGCACGTAAAGGAAAAGTAATTTCTGCAATGATGCAGGTGGGTTTGTGTATCATCCAGTAGAGAGCTTACACATTAGGCTGAAGGAATCATTTTAAGTTTCCGTTAGTTACCTTTAAAGTTGTTCAGATCAAGGAGAAAATATAGGTATGCACTCAGATTAGATAAATATCAGAAACAATATGAAAAAAAACACAGAGAAAATAAATTTAAAAAAACAAAACTCACGAGACCTGAGAAAATAATAATAAGGATGCAAAGAAAAATTTAATTGGGAGCATTTATGTACTAGTATAGTCACCTTACAGAACGGGGATTAAGGTTAGATAACCATGAAATTACCACCATCACCCAATCCCACCACCTTAGTCATCTTAATCAGCCATATACATCTCCTCATACCTCTGTTTACCAGCCACATTCAAGGACTTGAAGATAACTTCACACATTCTCATTACCACAATCAATTTAAGCTACTAAATTTTATGTTCTAAATTTACGCAAAATCTTGCCAAAGAAACATCTACAACCAAGATGAATTTCTGCCAACCTCAAATTACGTAGAAAGAGAAATAACTTATTGACAATTGAAAGACTTCATGAGGTTTTACCTTCCGTTTAATTGGAGCAGGTGTGTTGGTGACAGGCTTAAAAAATGATTCCAATCTGTCAAAAGATATTTAAAGAAATCAGACCAGGAAAAGGGAAAAATATAAGAAAATGTGGAAAGTCCAAAGGAGCCCAAAAAGGTATAATTATCTACCATTGTATGCAAGTAAACTTGTTCCCCATCATCCATGATATTTTACAGAGATTCATAAAGCACATATTAAAACAACGAGAAAACAATAGCATATCATGCCCTCTCTAAATTAATACCTGTTAAGAAACGTAACGTTTGCTGTGAATTCACAACCAGATATTATGTTAACACCTGAATTATGTTCTTACAGAGGATCATCATAGAAAGTAAAACGAAACCTTCAAATCAAAATGGAAACAAGAAAACAGCTCCTTTACTAGCTCCCTCAGCTCAACCCCCAAGAGCAAAACAATAAAAATTAGTAAGAAGCATAGACCCATAACCCCTTAACAAAAGATCAAATTCCAATTCAAATCTGCCCTCATAATCTCTAACAATTAGAATCAACCAATTGCTAACTTTTACTCAATAATCCTGAACGGCCCTTTCACAACTCAGATCAACCTAACCTTAAAGTCCATTTTCCTTCCTAGGACAGAATTACCACATCAAGAACATTGATCCATGAAACCAAGAGATCTAAATGGAAAACACAAGAATAGAACTTTTGTCAGGATCCAAATATTCAAAAAGCTTGAAGGAAGTACAACGAAGTATCGGTCTCTATTTTGAATAACTAAAGGAAATAGCACTAAATATCAGTCTCTATCAAATACAACAAGGGGGAGAAAGGCATCGACACTATCTGGAGGTAATAGGTAAAAGTATTGAAACCATGGTCTGGTAATGTAGTAGTCTCAACAAAGATTGTAGCATTCAGAATCCAGGTTAATAATGTAAGCATAAGAAAAAGATTAGATGATAAATATATGTTTCTTTTCTTCTCTTCCTTTTTTATTTCTTTCACCATTTTTAGGAGGACAATAGGCAAATGTTTAAGGTTGGCAATGGACCAGACCCCAAACTTCTTTCAGCTTGAGGAGCAAAATGGCATAATTTTGGCTATACTTTGAAAAAACAATGCCATTTTGCCCAACCTAGACCTAGTCTGCCAGCACAAGCTTGCCCAGCATGAAGCACAGTCAACTCGGGCCAATTTTGCCATCCCTACAAATTTCACCAACAGATAACAAAAGAATTGTGATGCACATCTTACCATGAGGATGAGGAGATGGTAAGTTTTGATAAGACAGTTAATCTATCACACAGGTTAGCTGTAGAGAGAACTGAAACAAATAATTATCGCATAACTCTTAAGAGCAGGATGACAAATGAATGCTTCCGCATACATAACCAATCATTTTAAGGAAATATTTCATAGAATCCTAGCAACTGCTTTGTTGCATTAACAACATTCAAAGAATCATCCTAAACGTTTAAGCATTACATACCGGCCCTGAGAAGATTTGTTCTTGGCTGCCTTAATTTTTTCTACAGCCTGTAACAGTCAGTAGATAATGACAAAAGGATCATGTAAGACAATCCCGGTGCTAAGAAAAAGCACATAGATATTAGTAATCAGTACCTTCATCACCCTGTCACTGCTGAAACCATTCTCATTGACCAGAAAAGAAATCAGGCCCTACAAGTTTGACAAGATAGTACAAGTCCATAAAATGTCAAAGAGAAAATAAGGGACATTAAAATAAGCAAGTAATTAAGAGATAATCACTTCTTCATCTGGAGCATTCCACTTAAGATCAGTTTGCTCATCATCAGAAAGGACAAGTGGCTCTTTAAAAAGTCTTCGGGCCTCTTGATATGGCCAATCCTCTGGTATTTGATACCTGTTTACAAAAAGGATTACCATCATGAGCAAAACCACAAGTATGTCGATCAAATTTTTGTGTACTGAATTAATGGATACAAAACAAAGTGATAACATCCTAACAGTAGGGTATATTTTAATTATCACTCATTCATTTCTTTTTCACCATTTACAAGCATCAATCCCATGTAAACAACTGTAGAGAATCCCGTAATAGTAGATAGTCCCTTAACTAAGGGATTATCTTAGAGATTATCCTTAGCTGTAATATCTAGCTATATTAGGAAGACTCCCATTACTATGTACCCTAGCTCTATATAAGAACTGCAGCATATGTTAATAATAACTTTTGAATATATATCGAAGTTTTTACATGGTATCAGAGCCTCACACTCTTCCATGAATTACAAGGCTGCAATGGTGGGATCTCGATCTTCATCCCTCGAGACCACCAGCAGCTCTACCCCTCTCTCTGGATCAGGAAACCGACCTGATTCAGTTAGCATACAACCAGAAAATTCCCTACATATTTCAATCCAGAAGCTGAATGGAAGAAACTACCTAGAATGGTCCCAATCAGCCCGCCTAGTAATCACTGGAAAAGGAAAAATAGGGTACATAACAGGAGCAGTCCAAACTCCAAGACCAGAAGACCCCAATTTTGACCAGTGGAGCTTGGAGAATGCCACGGTTACAGCCTGGCTTATCAACTCCATGGAACCAAGGGTTGGAAGACCCTTTATTTTTCTCCCAACAACCAAAGATGTATGGGAAGCAGTCAAAGAAACATACTCAAACCTGGAAAACTATGCTCAACTGTTTGAACTCAATTCAAAAATGTAGAAGATGCAACAAGTTGAGCAAGATGTGACTGCATATTATAATGGGATGACTATAATATGGCATGAGTTGGATCTACTTGAGGAAATAAAGTGGAAAGATCCAGAAGATGCAGCCCAATATAAAGAGAAAGTTGACAGGGGACGAGTGTTTGTTTTTCTGGCTGGTTTGAAGGAAGAATTGGATGAAGTTAGGGGGCAGATTTTGGGATGAAGGCCACTACCCTCAATCCGAGAAGTCTTCTCTAAAGTCAGAAGAGAGGAAGCTCGGAAGAGTGTCATGTTAGGAAAAAATGGCACTATAGAATTCCCGAATGAAGGTTCAGCGTTGGTCTTAAAGAATAGTGACAATGAGGGTGAGAAAGGTAGAAACAAGCAGGAAACCTGGTGTGATTTTTGCAAAAAACCGTGGCATACAAGAGATACCTGTTGAAAGATATATGGTAAACCAACAAACTGGAAGAAAAAATGGGTTAGTGGAGTAGGAGACGGGAAAGCTTTGCAAGCTAGGAACCAGCCCAGTCATGACCAGGACACCTCCAGCTCGACCAGGACCTTTCCTTTCACAAAGGAACAGCTTGATCATCTGTACACATTCCTTCCAGCTGAGAATTCCAAAAAGCCCTCTTGTTCTGTGGTCCAATCAGGTATAATCCTTCCAAAAGCCTTTGTTTGTTCTCTACCTCCTACTCTTAGATAGTTGACTATGGAGCCACCGATCACATGACTAGTAGCTCCAAAAAAAATTTCTCTTCCTCACCGTGTGCAGGGAACCAGAAAATTCGAATTGCAGATGGTTCCCTAGCTTTAGTAGCAGGAAAAAAGGACAGTCCCTATTTCAGATACCTTAACACTAAAAAATATTCTTCAAATTCCAAATCTTTCATATAACCGTATTTCTATTAGCAAGCTAACCAAAGATATGAATTGCAAAGCTAATTTTTGGTCAACTCATTGTATGTTTCAGGATTAGGAATCGGGGAGGATGATTGGGGTTGCTAAGTGTTACAGATCTTATGAGAGAACCAACCCCAAAAGCTAGCTTGAAAGGTGGGAAGGCTCATACGCCTATAAATCCCACATCAGTTTCTTTTATTACCGATGTGGGATAATTAAACCGTAACATTCCACCACGCATCGCAGCCCAGGCACTGGCAGGCGGTTATGTGCTAGACCTTTTCTAGCCCCAGGCGAACACTACTATACTGGCGTCACCATCTACGTACCCACGGGCTAGCTGTGCGCTAGACCTTTTCTAGCCCCGGCCGAACACTGCAATGCCGGCGTCACCACTCGTGGGCGTGGCACGAGGACTTGAAGGAGTGATATTAGCTCTGATACCAAATTGTTAGGACCCTTAGTCATAGATCGAGTCACAAGACGATGTACAAAGTAATCTTGCAACTGTGTTATATCCCTGTTCTTGTTAGAATTCTTCTTTCTGCCTATTTTGGAAGAAGAAAAGAAATTCGGCTCTAAGGGAGACCGAAACCTTGAGCCTCGTTAGAGAGAGCTCCAAACCTCTATTTTGATAAAATATGACTTCTTTATTCATAAAATAGCCCTTATATGGGCAGTGTTCACATAGGAAAAGCAAATAAGAAAACCCTAACTAATATGATTTCCTAGAGTAATAAGGAAACTATTAATATGTTTTCAATAATAAACCTAAAACCTTTTAGGCAATTTAAACAAAACTTGCAACCTAATTAACGTAATTTGCGGCTGTATTTTTGGCCTATAAAAACGTCCACAACACTAAGGCTACTAGAGACTTACATATCTTGCAAGAAGGCAAGGAACATGAAGAAGGGAGCTGTCACATTACTTTCAACAAGGAGGAAGAAATAATGATGTGGCATTATAGGTTAGGACATCCTAGTTTACAATACCTAAAGTGTGCGTTA
>JAOSBK010000007.1:18057973-18075607 GCA_027568895.1 Erythroxylum shatona | reverse complement strand
TCCTAAAGCTATCAAATGTATTTTTGTTGGATACTCTAGAACCCAAAAGGGATATAGGTGTTTTGATCCAACATCCCGGAAATTTTTTACCTCTATGGATGTTACATTTGTTGAAGGTAAAACTTATGATAGTCACACTCATCTTAAGGGCGAGTATTTTAGTAAGGAAGATGAGAGGTCTAGTGGGAAAAAAACTGAGATATTGAACTTAGAAGGATCTGCAGTAGAAAAGTTTACTAGTCAGGGGGAGGAAAAAAAATCAGGAAGAAGACAAGGTTGAGAAGGAAGCAGGAAGTGAAAAGCAAAGAACACTTCACGGTAAAGTATATAGCAGAGGAGCAAGGGAAGTAATATTTGATACAACCCAATTATCATCTCCGAATCTAAGTCCTGACATCTCACAATTCGAGACTGAAATCAATAGTACCCAACCAGGTAACTCAAATGACCTCCCTGGTGATATTTTTCTTCCTATTGCAATGAGAGAAGGGAAAAGATCATGCACACAATACCATACTTCTAACTTTGTCTCTAACGCAAAATTGTCTCCAATTTTTTCTACCTTTATTTCGACACTAACTAGTGCAGAAATTTCAAACAATACACATGATGCTTTAGCTGTTTCTGAGTGGAAGGAGGCGGTTTTGGAAGAATTAAAGGCCCTGGAAAAGAATGGCACGTGGAAGAGAATAGATCTACCAAGAGAAAAAAAAATTGGTTAGATGCCGGTGGATATTTACCATTAAATACAATGCAGATGGGTCAATACAAAGATTTAAAGCTCAGTTGGTGGCAAAAGGTTACACTCAAACATTTGGGGTAGACTATACTGAGACATTCTCTCTAGTGGCAAAGTTGAACACTGTCAGAGTCCTATTATCAGTGGCTGCATGCTTAGACTAGCCTCTAATCCAACTGGATGTAAAAAATGCTTTCTTGAATGGTGATTTGGAAGAGGAAGTGTAAATGGAGCCACCTCCTGGGTTCGAGAAAAGCTTTGAGGACAAGGTGTGCAAACTTAGAAGGTCCCTGTATGGACTAAAACAATCCTCAAGAGTCTGGTTTGACAGATTCACCAAATTTGTAACAAGTAAGGGGTATTCCCAAGGAGAGTCCAATCATACCTTCTTTGCTAAAAGGGGTGGGAAGGTAAAATCGTTGTCCTAATAGTGTATGTGGATGATATCATAATTACTGGGAGTGATCAAGTGGAGATAGAGAAATTACAAGCTCAGCTCGGGAAGGAATTTGAAGGATAAAACTTGGGGCAGCTTAGGTATTTTTCTTGGCATGGAAGTAGCTCGATCAAAGAAGGAAATTGTGGTGACTCAAAGAAAGTATACTTTGGATTTATTAAAAGAGACAAGTTTACGTGACTGTAAACCGAGTGATACACCAGTGAAACCAGGAAATAAACTTGGACAGCTCGAAAATGGTGTTCCAGTAAACAAGAAAAGGTACCAAAGACTTGTTGGGAAACTAATTTACTTATCTCACACAAGACCAGATATAGCATTTGCCGTGAGCTTAGTAAGTCAATTTATGCACTCACCATATGAAGAACACTTGGAGGCTGTTATCAGAATTTTGAAGTATCTAAAGGGATGTCCTAGTAAGGGATTGTTCTTTGAGAAGAAGGAAGAAAGAAGCATAGAAGTCTACACGGATGCAGACTATGCTGGCTCAATTACTAATAGAAGGTCAACATCAGGCTACTGCACCTATCTATGGGGGAATATGGTAACATGGAGGAGTAAAAAGCAAAATGTAGTAGCTAGGAGTAGTGTAGAAGCTGAGTACAGGACTATGGCTCAAGGAGTGTGTGAAGTCTTATGGTTCCGAAGAGTTATGTCTGAGTTACGTTTGGAAGTTAAGCCTCCCATGAAGTTATATTGTGACAATAAGGCAGCCATTAATATTGCACACAATCAAGTACTTCATGAAAGGACAAAGCATATAGAGGTTGATAAGCACTTTATCAAGGAAAAAATGAAAGATGGAAGCATATGGATCCCATTTGTTCCTACTAAAGAACAGAGAGCAGATGTCTTCACAAAGGGGATGTTCAGACAACCATTTGAAGAGCAAATTAGCAAGTTGGGCATGATAGACATCTTTGCACCAACTTGAGGGGGAGTGTAGAGAATCCCGTAATAGTAGACATTCCCTTAATTAAGGGATTATCCTTAGAGATTATCCTTAGCTGTAATATTTAGCCATATTAGGGATATTTCCAAATAAGGAGTCTTCTTAAAATTAGGAATACTCCCATAACTACGTACTCTAGCTCTATATAAGAACTGCAGCATATGTTAATAATAACTTCTGAATATATATCGAAGTTTTAACAACACTGGGATAGACCAAGAAGATCACAGTGGTTGTATGGGAATGCTTTTAAATCAATAGGTAACAAATTATTTCAGACATGGTTCTGCATACAACTTCAGTAACACAACATCATAATCACATAATTGTATCTGGACTACTTGCTATTTTCTAAGTCTAAAATATACATTGAAGCAAAAAAAGTATATCAAACATCACGGAAGAGGTCACCTTTCTTTATTTATATTCTCCAGTATACTCTCTATTGAGCCATGTTGACGGATGAGCTTTAAAGCAGTTAGTCCTCCAATTCCTGTAGCACAGTTGGAGATAATAAGTGATGACTGCACCAGGAAAAATTTACCATAGAGCTGTTTACAAGCTTTATTTAAGTGAATAGAAATTCCTCATACCTCGAATGCTATCACAATAATCACATCCAGAAAGAATGCACAAGTCAATGAATTGATCCATGCTAAGGTTTAACTCCTCTAAAATCTGAAAATAAAAAATCCCCTGTTCATATTAAATGAACAAAGCAACTATATTAATATTAACTTTTCTGGGCACCTTTGTTATTTCAAATTCCATGATTGGAACTTTTCTAGAACTTGGGTCCATCAGATGGCGCAAAAATCTGGGTGCCCCAAAGGTTAAGGAATCCATGTCTTCAGAAGCCACTGCATAAACCTGTAACATAAACATTAGCCAAATCATTAGCATGGAATCTCTTAACATGTGAAATTGTAGAAAAGATCTACTGCTGATACTTATAAATCAGGGCAGATTCTTAGGGATTGATGACTTGTCATTTATGCATAAATTATAGGCTTAGGCAACTCCATAAAATTGGAAAATTAGCTGTATGATTTTTTCCTTTTTTAGCATCTTGTACTGCCTATAAGATCTGTACATGTACATTATTCAATATATAGAATACTATTTTTTCTCCATATCCCCTTCACGAAAAAAATTCTTCCAGGACTTATTTTGTGGAAAGATTGAAACCCTAGCCCCTCACAATGTTAGAAGTTACTTCTGAACCAACCCCTATTTCCTCTAGGGTTGCTGAAAATTGTAGCCTCACCTCTGACACCCATTCTATCCAGATAGCCACCATACGTCTCAACGGAGACAATTTCCTGCACTGATCCCAATCAATGCGGAATATATTCGTGGGAGATGAAAGGTTGGGTATTTTACTAGCGATAATAAGGCATCAGATGTGAAGGACCCATCCTTTGCTACTTGGGATGCAGAAAATTCTATGGTTATGGTGTGACTTGCTAATTCCATGGATGAAGATATTGCTTCAAATTATATGTGTTATTCAACTGCCAAAGAACTCTGGGATAATATTCACCAGATGTATTCAGACCTTGGTAATCAATCTCAGGTGTATGAATTGAACCTAAAACTCGGGGAAATTAAACAAGGGGGAGACAATGTCAACAAATACTTCAATATCCTGAAAAGATTACGGCAGGATCTAGATGTTTTCAATGACTATGAATCGAAATCTTCGGATGATTACAACCACCACAAGAAAATGGTAGAAGATGATCACATCTACAAATTTCTTGCTGGGCTGAATGTAGAATTTGGTGAAGTAAGGGAAGGATAATTGGTCGTGGTCCTCTTCCTTCACTTGAAGAAGTATTTGCTGAAGTCCGAAGGAAGGAAAGTCGTCGGAGTGTTATGCTTGGTAAGAAGGAGTTCAGGACATCAATTGAAAATTCTGACCTGGTTGTAGCAGATGCAAATGCAAGCAGAACAGCCCACACACATGAAACAACCAACAACCAGCATAAAGCAGAGGACAAGCCACGGGTATGGTGTGATTTCTACAATAAACCTCGCCCTACACGTGAGACTTGCTGGAGAATTCATGGCAAACCTGCCAAGTCGAAATATAGAATTGCTCGTGCAAATGAGGCTAATTCAAGTCCCTTTAGTAAAGAACAGATGGATCATCTTCTTAGGCTGCTAAAGACCAATTCCCTTTCTAGTATTCCTAGTGTTTCTCTGGCTTAAACAGGTAGAGAATCTAACTTTTTTTTTTCCTACCATTCGACTTCCTCACCTTGGATTATTGATTCAGGTACTTCATACCACATGACAAACCTTTCTCATGTTTTTCTTTCGTACTCACCTTGCTCTAGTGATAAAAAGGTTAGAATTGCATATGGAAATTTCCCATCTATTACAGGGAAAGGATCTGAAAAAATCACCCTTAAATATGTTCTTCATGTCCCTAATATTTGCTTGTAATCTCTTATCAGTGAGTCAACTATCTAAAGATTCTAATTGTCGTGTAATTTTTTCCCATTCTCAATGTGAATTTCAGGACCTAAACACAAAGATGATGATTGGCAATGCTAGAATGGTGGATGGTCTTTATTACTTTGATGAAAACCTTCTCAAGAATAAACAAGCTCAAGGCTTGAGTACTAGTATGAGTTCTCTTTCTGCTCATGAAAAAATTATGATTTGGCATCTTAGATTAGGACATCCTAGCTTTTCATTTTTGAAATATTTGTTTCCAGATTTATTTAAAAACATGGATTGTTCATCTTTTAAATGTGAAAGTTGTCTTTTATCAAAAAGTCAACGTTCTACTTACAATCCAAAACCATATTGTACCTCAAAACCATTTAGTTTGATTCACAGTGATGTATGGGGCCCTTCAAGAATCGCCACATATTCAGGAAAAAAATGGTTTGTAACTTTTATAGATGATCACACTCGATTGTGATGGACATATTTGATGAATGATAAATTTGAAGTAAAAAATGTTTTTAAAAACATTTTTCATATGGTTGAAAACCAATTTCAAACAAAAAAAAGATAATTTGTTATGATAATGGAACATAATATTTCAATCATTTGTTGGGGAATTTTTTAAAAGAAAAAGGGATTCAACATCAATCTACTTGTATTGACACTCCTCAACAAAATGGCATTGCAGAAAGGTAAAATAAACACTTACTTGAAGTCGCACGTGCTATTATGTTTTCAATGAATATACCTAAGTACTTATGGAGAGATGCAATTTTAACAACATCCTACTTGATAAATAGGATGCCTATGTTAAAATGTACACCTTTAGAGTATGCTAAAAAAATTTATCCAAAATGTAGACTATTTTCTGATTTACCCTTAAAAATTTTTGGGTGCATTGTATTTGTCCACATACCTTGCAGACTTTGATCTAAACTTGATCCTAGGGCCAAAAAACGTGTGTTTATTGGATATGCACCAAATAGAAAGGGATATAAGTGTTATAATCCTCGAACAAAAAGGTCTTTTTGTTAGTATGGATGTCTCTTTTGTTGAAAGTCAACCATATTTTGAAAAAAAAAACTGTCTTCAGGGGGAGATGGGAAATGAAGATCAGTTTTTCCAAACATCTATTCCACTACCTAACATGTTTTTTTCCTAAACACAATACTAACCTACTAATGTCAAACATGGATGATTTACAAACAAGGAGAGAAATACTAAGACAGAAACATATTAATCTTAGTTCAGAGCTTCGTGTTTATTCCAAGAGACGTACTCGTCAAAATAAAGATCTATCCACTACTCTAGTGCAAGACCAACCATTATCTTCAGGCGATGGTTCATCCAACACTTCAGGTAATTCTGATCCTCTTCCTTTGACAAATCCAACTCCTACTATTGTTGATCTTGATGTCCCTATAGCACTTAGAAGGGGAGTCCGAACCTGTACCAAACATCCCATTGCTAAATATGTCTTACCACAGACTTTCTCCTTCTCATAAAGCCTTTACCTCAAATATCTCTAATTTGTTTATCCCGAGAACCATTCAGGAAGCCTTAGATAGCTCGGATTGGAATTTAGCAATTTAGAAGAAATGGATGCTTTGGAAAAGAATGGGACTTGAGAGATAGTCAATCTACCAAAGGAGAAGAAAGTGGTAGGATGTAAATGGGTGTTTACAGTTAAGTGTAAAGCTGATGGCAGTGTAAAGAGGTACAAAGCACAGTTAGTGGCAAAAGGATTTATACAAATACTAGGTATTGATTACCAAGAGACCTTTGCTCCGATTGCAAATATTAACTCAATCCGTGTCCTGCTTTCATTAGTTGTTAGCTTTGACTAGCCTTTACATCAATTAGATGTAAAAAATGCATTCCTTGATGAGACTTGGAAGAGGAAGTTTTTATGAGTCTACCACCTGGTTTTGAAAAAATTCTTGGTGAAGGGAAAGTGTGCAGGATGAAGAAATCACTGTATGGACTCAAACAATCTCCTAGAGCATGGTTTCAACGATTTGGAAAAGTTGTAAGGGCTCACGGATATACGCAAAGTCAAGCAGATCACACGATGTTTTGTAAACATTCAAAAGAAGGAAAATTTGCTATTTTCATTGTTTATGTTGATGACATTGTATGATCTGCTTGACTTTGCGTACGCCCGTGAAACTTCAACATGCCAAACTAGAAGAAGTGAAGAATAGAGAACAATTTCAAAGATTAGTTGGTAGACTAATTTATTTGTCGCATACTCGTCCAAGCATAGCCTTTGCAGTGAGTATGATAAGCCAATTTAAGCACTCTCCAAGTCCAGAACAGTTTGAGGCCGTGTACAGAATCATAAGATATTTAAAGAGTGCACCAAGGAAGGGCTTACTATTCTAAAGGCATGGTCACCTAAAAATTGAAGTATGCACAAATGCAGATTGGCAAGAAGTACAATTGACAGAAGGTCAACATCTGGATATTGTAGTTTTGTTGGAGGTAATCTTGTTATTTGACGAAGCAAAAGGAAGAAATATGGTGGCAAGAAGCAATCCTAAAGCCGAATTTAGATCAATTGCTCATGGAATTTGTGAAGTGTTGTGGATTAAAAGGATCTTAGATGAATTGAAGGCCATAAGTGCTTCTCCCATAAAGGTGTATTGCGATAATAAAGCTGCAATCTCAATAGCTCATAATCCTGTTCTCCATGATAGAACCAAGTATGTTGAGATAGACAAGCACTTCATTAAAGAAAACATAGAGAATGGACAGCTTTGTATGACATATATATCTACTGGTGAACAGATTATAGGTGTTCTTACAAAAGGACGGCCTAAGAAACTATTTGAGAAGCTGATTGGCAAGTTGACTATGGAAGACATTTTTAGACCAGCTTGAGGGACAGTGTAGGAAAGATCTACTGCTGATACTTAGAAATCATGGCAGATTCTTAAGGATTTATGAGTTGTAGTTTATGCATAAATTATAGGCTTAGTCAATTCCATAAAATAGGAAAATTGGCTGTATGATTTTTTCCTTTTTTAGCATCTTGTATTGCCTATAAGATCTGTACATGTACATTATTCAATAGATAGAATACTATTTTTTCTCCATAGAAATTAAGATAACGTCACAACAAGGCAACATTATTAATTCTAATAGATACATCTAGTAACCAAGTTATCACGAAGCAGTAAGATACATACCTTTCCAAATTTGCAGAGAGCAGCGCATTGTGCTTCTGCTTCAGAAGGAGCCTATAGAAAAAACCAAATAAATACTCCAACCATGATTTTGTTTTGATATTACTATATAAAAGATTTGAGAAAATGACGGTTTACGAAATAAGAATTTAAAAAAAAACAAATATAAAATCCAGCAAAAACAAAAGGCAGCGGCAGTTATTTCAAGAAAAAAATCTGACCTGGATCACAGGTACTCCCATGAGTCCCAAAAGTTTTTTACAGTCCTCATTGTGCTGCTTTGTCACCTATAAAAATTAAAGAAATTTCCAGAACTTCATAAAAGAAGACAAATAAGCAGCCACAGAAAACATTCTCAATTATTATTTCATGGTGATAAGAACTATTGGGAGAACAGGAAAAAAGAGTTACCTTTACTGTCCTTTTACTGAATTTTTCAATGTCTTCCTTACTGCCAGTCTGCAGTCATCAAATGGAATCTGGTCATGGGCTGATTGCATCAGAAAGTACAGGGATAATAAACAAGAAAATGGAAACATACTTCCCTTGCTTGCACCAAATCTTCAGAAGCATCTGCTCTCTTTGCATAACTGCATCATATTTTTCAGAAACAGTAAGTAAAAAGATGTATTCAGAGCTAACTTGTTAATTTAACAAAGTAATGGGATTGGTGAAAGAAATTAAGGAAACAGTAACATTAACCAAAAAATGTAGCACTTAATAACAGAATACCGCTTTGCCAACTCTTGCTTCTTCAAATCAGGAGGCTGTCCATCAAATACATAGCTGAAAAGGCAAGAATGATATGCTATAGTCAGAAGAAAAGGATCATTTTAGACGTAGCTTTTCCAAGGTTCGAAGATGAAGAAGAAGAAAAAAAGGATTAAAAAAAGACATTACACAGGCTTTATTCCAGCTTCAAGAAGCCTAATTGTCCGAGTAAACATGCCTTGCAAATGACTACATGAGCAGAGGATCAAGAAGAGAACAATTAACCAACAAGTTAAACAAAATGTCACCAAAAAAGGATACATAAACCGTATAATAAAGGAGGGTTATTCAGTAGAGAAGAAATTAGTTATTTATAAGAAGAGAAAAAAATGAGAGAGAGAATCGGTTGAGTGGTTATAAAACCTAGTGACTTCACCAGCTTCATTAGTCAACATTTCAGTGCCGCTTCGTCCTATAACAATCTGCAAGCATTCACCCACAATAAAATAAACATGAGCTAGGCAGCATTGTCAAAAAAAATAAAAGGTATTGAGCTTCAATAATTCAGATAACACTATTTTTATATCGATATGAACTTATTATATCCATTGAACACATCATATCCAATTTGTTAACAAACAAACGGGAGGAGTTTTTAAAAAGAGAGAGGAAAAAAAGAGCGAAAAACAGACGAGGAACTGATAGATGCTCATGCTGGCGTCAATTGCGATCTTCCGGCCAAAGAAGCTCTCAAATTTCTGCTCTTTCATGGACTTGGGAGCATGATCCGCCAGGAGGTGCGTTAAACCCTAATTGATTGAATTTAAGCAATTAATTAACATTTCGAAGTCAAAAAACCATTATAAATCGACTGAAAACAAGATTTCCAAACGTGAAATTGTTGAATTTCAAAACAAACCTTAATACCCATTTCGCCCAGATGGTCTGCTTTTGGCTTCGATTAGTTGAGGAAGAGAATAAGAATAGAGTGGAAATGATCAAAAAGCTAGATTTTAGAACTGTTTAGGGTTTTCTCGTTTTTAGGGTTTTAGGGAAGAGAGTAGTAAGATTTTAATCGACAGAAGACACATATCCTTCCCGCCTACTTGAAGAAACAAAAAAAGCGCGCACTCCTGTTGTCCTGTACTCCAATCATTTGGTTTGTTATAAAACCGATACAAAGAGCTAGCTAAAACTCTCTCTCATTACCATTCTGATGCACTATATTTAATTAAAACTAGTGTTACTTTTAATTAGATATTAATTAATCATAATAAAACTTAATATCTAATATTTGTCCCTTATAATTAAATATCTTAGTTTGACCATAAAATTCCTCAAACATTATGATGAAGTCTAGCTTATTTAAGTCGCACTTTCTCTCTTCAACCATTCTTTGAGCTTGATCAATTAGGTTCTTAAATATGTTAGCAACGAATACATAAATTAAAATTTTTTATTTAATTTTAAATATCTAATTAAATATTTTATAACCATAAATTAATATTAGCATCTGTGACGAACATCTAAATATTAGAAATATCAAAGTTATTTCAGCTAGTCTTTTTATGCATAATTTTCCTGTTCAATTCAATCGTTTCAGTATATAATATTTAGACTAGACATAGAGTATGAAACTAATATCTACTATATTTCCTTCTAATCATATTAGTTTTCTGTTAGTATTTGATTCTTTTAAAACATTTGAAATTCAATTTCAGATTGTCGGTCCATCTTGATCAATGACTTTCAAATAAATAATAATCAATAACTATTGAACATTTTCCCTAATTACTTTAGGTGACGAATTTAATAACTATCAATTGAGATACCTTTGACTATGATAAGTCTTAAGTAGTATTTAAATATAATAATTTTTATATGAGATACTTTAGAGATTTAAAGTTAAATGATCATTTGTACAATCATCGCATTAAGCATTACTATAGATATGTAACTAATATTTCATATAAAATTTTTTATATTAGATTAATTTTGTGAACTTGTTGTTTAATAAGATCATACACATTTATTTAAATATCTATATACTTTATTCTACAAGTTTGACTAATTTCTTTATAAGAAAAAACAATACAAACTTTCCATTATATTAATGTTTTGGCCTAATAAAGCAATAACTAGAAACATTATAAATATACAAACCAACTGATTTAGCCATAAGATATAATCCAATAGATATGTCATTAACAATAATTTTAATATGATTTATCTTCTATTACCTTTGGATCTATATAATATGTGACATTAATGAAAATATACTTAAAGATATAAGTTGAATAAGCTACAAATCTTTAAATTTGCATAATTAAAGATAAGTGTCATAATCTTGTAGACCACAAGTCAATATAACAGTGATCATTATTCCTGAGAATGAGGTCACATTTTCTCATGTATAGTAAAAGGCATGAAAAGAGATTGATATTGAACTCTCCTCACAAGCTCAATAGAAACCTTTAGACAAATGAAAATTTGATTTGATACTCATTTTTCCAACAATCGATGCACACCTTAAGACTATATAACTTTGTTTACAATAATGCAAAATTCAGGTGAGATCCTTCGAAATTATATCAGTTGGTTTGCAAATACCCAATCTTAATACCTTCATTATAGATAATACTTTCGAGAAAAGTTGAAAAGACATCAGTCCTTATATAAAATCCTTGCAAATTGGTAGGGTGCATACCTTCAAGGATGTTTAAGAAATGGCTAGAAGGTGCAACAACCTAAGGAAAGCTAAATTTGTCTATAGAATACCTAAACAGATCTTTAAAATGTAGAAAATGTTGGTATTGAGAGCAGTACATATTACACACAAAAGAGAAACATCGTAATAGGTCTATCGGAGGAAATGCGACCACTGAACACCAAAAAGAAAGAAGGTAGGTTTAGAGGAAGAGCATGAGTTAAGCTACCTAATTTAAACAATTTATGGATCATGTTTTGAACTTCATTAAGAAGTGGATCTAGCAAACCTTTCTTAGCCAATACCTCAAAAGATATGACTAACAGAAAATTATTGTTAGAGACTGATAAAACATCAAATGAACTATTGGTAAACTCTTATAGCAGGGACATTTGGAATAATAGTATCAACGAAGATAGTAGTTGTAACATATCATAATTAAAGAGGCATGCTCAATATAACTAACTACAAGTCATAACAAACATTAAGATCAAAAGACAACAAATAAGAAGGAAGATTGTGTTTGAATAAGAGGAAATGTGAAGTTAATTTAACTATCATTAGAGTAAATATCACGAACTTCAAAGTGAAACAAATCTTTGTGGATAATGGTAGCTCTTATGATATTCTTTTTGATAAAGAATTCATACAATGGTGCTAGAATCATAACAGGTCCAGTTGACATCGTTCTGTGTATTTGATTTTAGAGGAGATCATATTTTCCTTGAAGGAGAAGTAGATATTCTAACAATAATCAGTGAATACCCCTAATAAACTACCAAGAAGATAGCGTTCCAAGTCAGATGCAGACCCACACATATAATGCTATATTTATTAGACCTTTATTATATGTAACAAGAGTCATCCTATTATCATAGCATTTGCTCATGAAGTTTCTATCTAAGAAAGATAAATGAGAAGTCTTGGGTGACCACCAACCTTTAAGATAATACCACATGGCCTCACAAAAAAAGAAATATAAACTAACAAATGAATATTAATAAAATAGACCCCAAGTTTATTAGGATATCTTAGTATGAGTTCTTCTTTTCTTTCAACTATTGTTTTTATTATTTTAAGGATGATTATAAGCTATTAATTTTTTATATCTAAATTAGATGGAATCCCAATGTATTCTTTTATTCTTTGATTTTTCTTTAAAATCCCTGTCTGTGATTTATATATATTAATCTTATTGTGGATTATAGCCTTAATAGATCTAAATCTATATGTTAAGAACTTATGTGCAGATTGACTTACACATATATGTTAAGGATTGAACGGGGGCCTAAACATGTATATGTGTGTGCGTGCGCGCCCGTGTGTGTGTGTGTGTGTGTGTGTGTGTGTGTGTGTGTACGATGCTCACAGTATTAGGGTTACAATTTTTTAGGCTTTAAAGAACGTAATTCATTGTAAGAATATTTATTAGATAAATATATAAGTTAATCAATATAGGGATAGAGGTTTTGCATTGATAGATGACATATCATTACAACAAGGAACCTTGTTAGTTCAAATGATATAATTTATATAGTTGAATCAAGGATGTAAGATAAAATTAAGGAGAATTCTAATATGGATATTTATTCAAATTAATTTTTCATTGATGATTATGGGAATTTTCTAATTGTGATATAAGTAATTGATATTTTATTTTTTTAATTCAATTAATCAAAACTCTATTTATTATTGATTAGATAAAAATTGAAAGATAAGACTCAAATACTTATATCCATTCCTCATAAGGTCAATTCCTAATACCAACTTTACCAGTACATAATGATAAGTCCACTTGTTTTAGTTTTATATTAGAATAGTAGGATTATATAAAAAAACCACCATAAAATTTTTTGGCACCATTGTCAAGGAATAATTATGATATTGAAGAGACTTGAACTAATATTTTAGTTGTTTTCTTTTAAAATATCTTTTTGTTTGATTTTAAATATGCCTACTTGTTTATATGCATGATGTTGTGTTAATTATAGGTTTAGCTAACCTATAGATATAAAGGGCAAGCACAGAGTCATATGGGACTATATGACTAATAAATAATATCTCATCATATTTGTAGCATGACAATAAAACACTTCATAAGACTTAGGAGAGATATAAGGAAATGTTGAGGAGATTTTTCTATAAGCTTACCGACTAGGTTGTAATTTTAGACATTATATAATGGTCTAAACTATGCAATAAAGTAGATGGTTGATCTAACAGTTAAGAAAACCATGTGTTACAAAAATTTAAAACTTTGGAGTTGATTAATGATGACAATAAATGATTATTATGGCAACTAAAGAAGGGAAGGACAGTAAACCTGATATGTATACACAATATAAACAACTACCACTACTTTGATCGTTTAATTAGAGGCTTTCATAAGGAAAATGGATAACCTGAGTGGAGTAAAACTACTAATAGAAACATTATGGTATGACTTGAGTAGAGGGGAATATAGAAGAGATTGTTATGAAGTTGGAAATTAATTTGATGGAATTTAACAAGTTTAGTACTAGGGGAACTTTCAGTAACCTTATAATAACCCTGATAATAACTATAATGATCTAAGGTGGAGAAATCATTAGAACTTTGAATGGAGCTATTAACCAAATAAACGCTTTAAATTATAGGACCAAATAAACGCTTTAAATTCTAGGCAAGACAGCCCCTCAATAATAAGCCAAACCATCTTAGGAGTTAGTCATTCAAAGACATGTGACTGCTAAGAAAATTCAAAGACTAAAATCAAAGGTTGATCAATTGACAACTTTAAACAATAGGTTAAAATTTCAGTTGAGGTAGTTTGTCAATCCCATCAATATTTAGAGCACAAGGATCCTTACTAAGTGAGACAAAAAGGTAATTTTTTAGGAGTAAGCAATTAATCACTCTGAAGAGTGCAAGAAATCAGTTAAGAATAAAAGGGTGCAAAAAGAGATGAGGTTGTTATTGAATAGGAAGGAAAGAAGGATAAAAAACCATCTTTAATATCACAAATGAGAAAAAATTGTCCTTTATATGATGATTCTTACCATCCTATGGATGTAGTAGATAGTAAAATATGTGATTCTTTGTTGGATATTACTAAGTATTCTAATTGAGTGTCATAAGAGCATAAGAAGGCATAAATAGAAGAAAATTCTAATAAGACCTTCACACAAAGCCTATCAAATTATAGAGGAAGAGGGATTCAAGTCCTTTGTCACCTCCTTAATAATAGAGTCCAATAAAAAAAAATTCTAAAGAGGAGCTTATTAGGAGATAATCCAATCCTTTTGCATTATTTTGTTTCTTTTGTTTATGCCATTATTTTTCTTTTTAATGATTGTTTTCTTTCATATATTTTTATTTATTCGTTTTATTTTTGTATGCATGTTTCTATTCCAGATGAGTCACATGGAATTAATTATAGCAATTAACATCAAAGAGGCTTAGATTTTTTTATCTTAAATTTTCTTAACTTTTTTCCACTCTTTTACATATTATTACTTTTTTTGTTACACATCCGTTAATGATAATGTATGATTAAGTGTGGGAAGGGGTTATTTGATCCTTAATTGAATGAATGGGGATAAATTACTTTTTAAGTAAAGTGATCCAGCTGTAATTGGTTTAGTAAGTAGAAATTACATTTAAAAATGAAAGAAAGGTGATTAAGAGGGCTCATTAGAATTTAGACTTTGTTATGATTCAAATATATTAGGTCAATCTATATGATTATTTATGAGTAGTTTAATGTCAACTTGATCTAATAACATTTAGATTGATGCTTGATTTGAATAAAGAGGTTTGTGTATGCTTTTAACATAATTTGTGTTAAAACTGAGCTTATTAAGTGGCTTTGTAACCTATATATTTTAAAAAAACTAAAAAGTGCAAATGAAGTGAGCATGTATAAATTTAGTTCCTTGATTTTGATCTAAGTAAAAGGTCAAAATTAACAACAGTATTAGTAGCATTAGCAACCATTTGAAATTATGACCTAACTAAGTAATCAGGAGTATTCATGATAAGGTATTTACCTTCTCATCAAAAGATTGAGATGATATTGCAAACAAACCTCTCATGCTCCATAAAAATTTCAAGAATATTTTTTTAGTTTAATTATGATATAGTTTGATAATTGCTTTTGAGTTAAAGCTTTTTACTCATTTATGTTAATTTTATATAAGGTTAAATTATTTGAATTGAGTTTATTCTTTAAGAATTTTTTAATTAAGATGAACTAAATTAAAAGTTAGTATAAGTATTTAAAGAGTTAATTAGTTGATAAATGATACAGTTAGGCATATAATGAGCACTTTGGATTACTATGATGAAAATAAACTTTCTTATAATTGAAATTTGTTTAAATTGAGAGTGACCGAGAATGATTTGTTTAAAGACAATCATATTTATAAGTGGGAGGGTATTTGATATGCATGAAATATGCATATATTTTCTATAGTATTTTGCTAGGTTTTCCATCTAAACTACTTTATTTTAATTGGTTTTATATCTTGTTTTAGGTAATTATGGAAGAGTTACTTGAGGAATAACATAGTCCAAATATAGAGGAGTTTACTAGTAAAAAAAAAGAACACTAATTTTGGTTGAATATAATTTGACACATAATCATGTATTAGCTTGTTCCTTTCAGACAACATTGGGATGAAGATACAGGCCGAAAGGAGGTTATGTAGTGGAGAGAAAATTGTCTTAAAGATATGTGACCTAATCGTATCTCGACTTGTATACTTCTAAAGAAAAGTTATAATAAGATATACAATCCAATTTATAGACATGTCAAAATCTGTGTCCATCTTTATAAAAACTACAGTAAAATTCCCAACCTAGGATATGGTGATGTTATAGAACCTGTCCCTCTTTGAAAAAGAAACAAAAGGATATACAGTCATGTCCCATAATGTATTTATGGTTGACAAAATATTTAAAAAGTAGTCAACACACTAAAAAAAAGGATATTTTCACTTTTTTTTATTCTATTCTTTAGTTTTCATTAGGGTTAGCAGTTGCCTACCAAAGGAGAGTCTAGAACACGTTCGAAATTCATATTTAATGTGTGTGTGTGTGTGTGTGGAGAGAGAGAGATCAAAATCATTCTAGAAAAGCGAATATCATTAGAGGATTAAGATTTGCATCAGACAATGCCTTAGAATGAGTTATTCTTTCCTTTCAACTATTGTTTTCATATACTTTGATTCAAATTTCCAATAAATGTTTCTATGTTTGAGATTTATATGTGTTAATCTTATTGTTGATCATATACAAGCAATAACTTAATCTAATTCAAATCTATGTATTAATATAATTGAAAGAACCTATATGTAGATTGACATAGGAATATATATTAAGGATATATAATAGAGATATAGATATAGACATACAATCTTTAATTATTAGGGTAAACTTTTGTGATGTTTCAAAGAACTTAGTAGTTAATCAAAAAGATATATCAGTTAATTAATAAAAGGATATATGCTTGCACATTGATAGATGACAAATCATTAAATTAGAAGACATTTATGGTCTGCACACAAAAATTTATATGATTGAATTAAGGATGCAATATGAAATTTGGTGGAACTATAATTTGGATATTTATTCATATTCATTTACTTTTTGACTATTGTATGAGTGTTTTAGCAGTGATCTAAGTGGCTAAAATTTTAGTTTACTTTAATTCAATTTATCAAATTGCATTTATTATTTATTATATATCAATAAGAAGATTATATTGAGTACTTATATACATTCCTCGTGGGATTGACTTTTGATACCATTTTATTAGTAAAGAATGATAGGTATCTAACTTTAGTCTCATATTAGAATAATTTAGCTATATATATAAAAAAGAAACCATCATAAAGTTTTTTGCACCATTTTCACGGGATAGCTGCAATACTAAATAACCCATAAGTTGAACATTTAGACCTTTTGTAACACCTCACTCTCGTAAGTCCCGAAACCAACATCGATGATGATATCTGAGTCCGTGCCCCGTGAGGATGGCGTGCTAATGCACTCAATCATTCAAAATTCGGTATAATTTTTTTTAAAACCACAAACCATATGTGGAAATCGACACTCAAATTGGGCCCACATCTATTCATCAACATTTTCAATTAACACAATTTTTAATAGTCATTCGGGCCCTTCCATAAATACAAAACACTTGATTCATTTCGACATACAATTTATACAAAAAGTTGCGGAATATAAGATTCAATACAAAAGAGGGAAATGCAATGCAGACGCGAACTGATCCCTACCTCTATCCTTCACTTGCATGCTGTAGGTATACTCCCGTTGGTCTAACGGGGTATTCTTCTAATCTTGAAAAATAGTTGCAAATTTTGGGTGAGTTTTGCGAACTCAATGAGTGACCATCATCGATGGCTCACCCAATCACAT
>JAOSBK010000007.1:18029327-18041980 GCA_027568895.1 Erythroxylum shatona | reverse complement strand
AAGGTTTTTCGAGCTTTGTTACAGAAAAATAGCTCTAGATTTTTTGCACAATAGTTTCTCTCAAGTATTGCTAAGCTTTTGTAACTTTTGTAACTCGTTGTTGTTTCGTAACTTTTTCAATCTTCGACTCCGACTCATATTTATAGTCTTCGTCTTCAATTTCTTCTTGATTCTTGATTCTTGCTTTTTTCAAGAAACAGTTATTCAGTTGAGTTTTGTAACTAACTCAAACTGATTCTTGATTCGATGTGGTTTTCTTCCGTCTGCTTTTCTTCCGTCTGTTTTTTCATTCGTCTGTATTCATTCGTTTGTTTTTCATTCGTTTGCTTTCTTCATCTGTTTTTCTTCCGTCTGCTTTTCATTCGTCTGTTTTTCATTCGTCTGCTTTCTTCGTTTGTTTTTCTTCCGTCTATTTTTTTCATCTGTATTTCTTCCATCTGCTTTTCTTCGTCTGTTTTTCTTCCGTCTGCTTTTCATTGGTCTGTTTTTCATTCGTCTGCTTTCTTCGTCTGCTTTTCTTCATCTATTTTTCATTGGTCTGCTTTTCATTATTATTTGTACTTCATCAAAATCATTTATGTAAAGTCATTATGACTTAACAACAAACACACACACACACACACACACACACATAAGTGAGATGTTATGGAAAAAAAATAGGAATTATGAATGATGAGATGTAGTTGAATGTGATGAGTGAAATGAGTTGAGATTTGAGAGTTTAACGAAGTCAATTTGGTAGTTGAATGGTTATGCTCAGGACATTCTATATTTGCACAGTGCAAATTTCAAGTCTTCCATAGGGGTAAATTCATGTTTTGACTTCAGGGAAAAATCTGGACTAATCTAGTTTGAATTAGACAAAGTTGTCTTCTCGAAAGTTATGATCTTTATAAGTGGATGTGCTCTGGAGAGTATAGTTAGTGATTTAGAACTTTTGGTGATGTGAGGAAGACCCAGTAGACTGAATCATCTGATGCATCTTAGATTGAATCGTCTATTTCACTATAGACTGAATTGTTTGATGCATCTTAGACTGAATCATCTAATTCACTGTAGACTGAATCGTTTGATGCATCTCACATTAAAGCCTTTCATCTGACCTTTCGTCTGGTTTCGTTTGGCCTTTGTCTAGTCCAATTCTGACTCCCTAGATGACAAAATCTCTCTTTAGTGTCTTCATGAAAGTTATAGACCTAGAAATCCTCTTGCAAAGCGTTCATACCTTTTTGATCTCCTTTGTTCTTTAATCTTCTTAAGGTTGGGTTGTCGTAAACCACAACGATCAATGTAGACCGTCTATAATGAAAGTCCACACAAAGATAGAAAGATGAAACCTAACTAGGAGATGGCTAGAATTCTTTCTTTGTGCTATCAAAGGCAAGAACTCTTTTGAGAGTTAGAGAGAAAAAGAGTGTATGCGTAAGATAGAACCTTTCTTTCTACCTTTTTTCTTACACAAGATGCATGAAAATCATCTCTATTTTCTACACCATTTGGTCTTCCATAACCTCTATCACTAATGGAGAGTTATGAGAAGAATGGTCATGAATAGCATGCATTAATGGAAGTTATGGGAAGTTAATTGTTGGAACCTCGTTTCCGGAGTCCAACTCCTTGATCTGATACCAAACAATGTTAGACCCCACTTTCTGAGCCCAAGATTTGGAGTCATAAAACGTGAACATATTATCCTATAGGGTTATTTCAAAGAAACCCTCATTAGTCATCATCTCACAAGGGTGGCATGCCCACACCAGTCAAACATCAAAATAAACTCATTTCTCCTATTTCCGAACAGATTTTGGAAAACCTAAAACAAGAATTATAATTTGACTTCTTCAGAATTTTTTTCCCATTTTCTTAAGTTTCTAATGATACCAAAATTATTCAATTTGGTTTAGAAATCTGAAAGTTAAGGCCCAAACATTTTCAGACTGTTATTAAACTAAAGCAGTACATTATACCCAAATTGCATCTAGAAATTGAAAGTCTTAGGAACTGAATTAAAATTTGATTCCTTTAAAAACTTCGTATCTCTATGTCTCTAGATTATTTAGAAATAAGAATCATCTCATTTGGAGCTCTACAGATCAAGATATCATCAAAATACCAAAGTATGTTCAATAGAATATCCAATTCATACTCTTCCAACCCATACCCTTACTTTGATTCAATAAAAATTTTTCAAATCAACATAAAAAGCTATAAAATGTTATGGAGAGGTAGAAAAATGAGTTAGGAATCTATTGATCTAAGAATCACTTCATTTGGAGGTAAGATAACAAAGTTATGGCTGAAAGAATTAAACAAGTTTTTGCCCTTAATCATATTGGACTTGTTTCGGGACAATTGGCATAACTTTCTCTAGAGATGTCGAATTAAGGTAATCTTTAGACGTTTTTGAAGAGAAATTCACTATCTACAACTTTCATGAAGAGATTGAAGAGATATTGTATCATCTAGAGGGTCAAAATTGAACAAGATAAAAGGTCAGACGAAATCAGACAAAAGGCTTTAGTCTAAGACATATTTTGGGACAATTGGCATAACTTTCTCTAGAGTTGTCAAATTAAGGTTATTTTGGATTGTTTCGAAGAGAAATTTGAGATATAAAACATTTTTGAAGATTTAAAGAGAGATTTTGTCATCTAAAGGGTCAAAATTGATCCAGACGAAAGGTTAAACGAAACCAGACAAAAGGTTAAATGAAAGGCTTCAGTCTAAGACCTATTTTGGGATAATTGAGATAACTTTCTCTAGAGATATCAGGATATGGTAATTATTAGATGGTTTGAAAGATGAATTCTAGATATACAACTTTCATGAAGACAATAAACAAGATTTTGTCACCAAAATTGGACTAGATGAAGGCTAGATGAAACCAGACAAAAGGCTTCAGTCTGAGATGCATCAAACGATTCAGTCTACATTGAATCAGACGATTCAGTCTGAGATGTGTCAGATGATTCAGTTTATAGTGAATCAGAAGATTAATTCTGAGATGCATCAGACGATTCAGTCTACTTGGTCTTCCTCACATCACCAAAAGTTCTAAATCACTAACTACACTCTAGAGCACCTCTACTTATAAAGATCATAACTTTCAACTCCAATGTCCAAAAATTTCGTACTATATATAGTTGGAAAGTTCGAAAGATAAGCTACCACTTTCTAGAGGACAAGTTTGTATAACTCAACCTAGATTAGTCTAGATTTTCTCCTGAAGTCGGAACATGAATTTTACCTCTACGGTAGACTTGAAATTTGCACTGTACAAACTTGGAATGTCCTGAGCATAACCATTTAACTACCAAATTGACTTCATTAAACTCTCAAATCTCAACTTATTTGACTCATCACATTTAAATACATCTCATCATTTATAATTCCTATTTTCTTTTCCATAACATCTCACTTATGTGTGTGTATATATATATATATCAGCAATTCATGTTCAAAATTATCAACTCAAGTTGATAACTTCTTCACGTATATCTAATTTCAATTCACACCATCCTTACACAATTCATATTTCATTAACACCAAAGATTAGATTTTATAGATCTTTAATGGCATTCCAAGCTACATTACATCATCGGCATCAAAATCCAAAATACAAAAGTTACAAACCCAACAGTTCTTGAAATGCGTCTAAAGTCTTTCTTTTAGAAAACCTAACTTAATTTATAAAGACATTGCAAAAGTATAATGATGCTTTGAATCTGGGTTTCTCGACCTCATTTTCTTCACTTGAAGATGGGATAAAAAGAAGGTGAGCTTGAAAGCTCATAGGTAATAATTTATAACAAAAAATAAGCAAAATCTTTCAAATGTTCATTTGTCAATATAAAATTCAAATTGAAATCATGAATCATATCATTCTTAAATCCTTAACCAAAGGTCACGAATTTAAAAACATGAATACATCAAACTTGTTAACATAACATAAGCATATAAGCACATTAGAATAGTTTGGGAGGTTCATAAACAGAATGAACTAACACATTCCCATATAATGGTCTTATGTAGTAGTAAATAAAGCAAACTATCACAATCCCACATAGTGGGAAGTCAAGAGAAGCCTTTAGTTGAAGCGCACTTGACAACAGAATGGACCAAACCAAACCCACATAACATTTATTTCATATCTTGTAAATATATTGCCCAAAATGACACTTTTTTGAAACTTGACTTTTCATAAACAACAGATATTTCAAAAACATGATTTCATAAGCAGGTTATCTTTCCAAAAAATCACTTTCAAAGTCTTTTCATAAACCATCACACAATTCATATAACAACATATTGCAATTTCTCAAATCGTTCAAAAGAAATAAATGCAACACTTATGATGCAATTGAAATCATTAAACTTATTTGATCCAAAGAAAACGTTAGTAGCTTATTTACTTTATTATAAACATGTATCCACCTTGATTTCCTTGCTTAAAGACTTGCTCAAAGTGCCTCTGCTCTTACTCCTCTTTCCTTTCTTGATTTCCTTCATCAATGGCAAAACCCCATTCAATAGGAATCCAATTGAAAATTCCACGATGCAAAATCACTAAAATTGATTATAGAATACTTAAACCCATGCATTTTCTAAACTCCATGAATTAAAACCCTTTCAAAAATCTAAAAGATTCAAAATTATCTTACCTTGATTCTTCACTAAATGAAGAGATCTTTGGCTAAAATGGAAGCTCTTCTCTTCCTCAATCATTTTCCCTTCTTGAACAACCTCAAACTCTCTCTTAAAACCAATAAATGATGAAACCCTGACTATCTTTCCTTCTTTTCTCTCCTCTCCACTAAAACTCTCTTCTATTTTTGTTCCTCTCTCTCAATTCACGTTTTTCCCTTCTTGAAAGAACAAGACAACATTTCTTCTTCCATTTTCACCCTTAATGAGTCCAAAAAGTCCATTTTACCCTTCCTTATAGGCTTATATTTTTTTAACCTTAAGTGTCTTGCCAAAAATACCCTTGAACATTCTTATAACCTTAGCACTTTAATTCCACTTACCTATTCAATAAATCGTACTAACTTTGACATAAATAAATAGTTCCAAAATAAGTAATCTCAAAAATTATTTTAAATCATGTTTATTCATCAAGAAAAAATTCGGGGGCCAACTTAACACTTTAATTCCACTTACCCATTCAATAAATCTTACTAACTTTGACATAATTAAATAGTTCCAAAATAACTAATCTCAAAATTTATTTTAAATCATGCTTATTCATCAAGAAAAAATTCGGGGGCCAATAATAATAGTGATTATTTTTTATTGTAATATGAGTACTTCATATTAATCATTTTAACAAGAATTTTATAAAAAAAAGGTTGTAAATCTAGGATTTGGCATGATTTTGATTTTCGTCACCAAATGTAATGGATCACAAAAAAAAACTGAGATGACGTGTTTGTTGACTACAAATGACATCGTCCTAGTTTGTTTAAACATAGATGTGTGAGACACCTCTCTTCTTCCCTCTTTTTTCATTTTTGTCCATTCCTCTCTTCACAAAGTTCTAATTACTGAAACTTTTTCACACCTCATTGTCAGTGAAAGAACTTTCTTCTCCTCTCTCTATCATCCATCGTCTCCTTATGCTTTGTCTCCAACTGGTGAGTGGTGTTGCTTTTAGTTTTTGGTTCTTACAGAAAAACAACAAATGTGTATATTGATAACCATAGGTCCTTTTTTATATGGAATGTTGAGTTGTTTGCATTATTTGCTGATAATAATGGTTAAAATGTAGTGGATATGTGTTATTATGGTTGAAATGTTATTATGGTTGAAGAAAGGGAAAATAATGAAGTGTTTTTAATCTAGGTTAATATGTGGTTGCATATTAGGTGTTCAGAGAAATTCCTGAATGATATTGATATCATTTTTATAATGTTTTCATGTTTAAATTCATTACGTTTTCTTAAATTTGAAATGTTGAAATGTGAGTGCATATTGGTATAATGTTAAATGTGAATAGTTTTGTTAATTTTGTGGTGGAGAAAGTTATTGTGCATATAAAGTCTTCTTTAATTCATGTAATTATCTTTCTTGTCTAACTTTAATATAAGTAGGCTATTGATAAACAAATGCATATACCATGAATTATAACATAACTACAAATCTAATTATGCTACGTAATTAGTGTGAATAGTTCTTTTAATGAACATGATAATCTTATTGAAAGTGTTTTGCTACTAAGCACACTTTAAGTATGTCAAACCATTTTGCTTTAATTTTGTCTTATAGACTTATATGATTCAAATGCTCTTCTCTCCTTTAGGATGTTTAGTTAACTCCTAAGTGATGTGGCTTTTATATAGATGTAGTTTTATCATCCATTAATTATATCGATTTAGAATGATGAAAGATGTGTTATGCATATATGGATGTAGTTACTCTTCTCATCTAAGACTTGGACATATGCTATGCATATAAAATTTGAAGTTGAAATTGTTTTAATTACTAATAAATGAATACAAGACGAACTATATTGTAATTTGCAACTATATTTGCAATTAATAATGATTTCTTTAAAATTGAAATGATAAAGAACAAATGTATTATATTAAATAAAAAATTCCCTTATTTTGCTGGCTTTGTTTTGTGTTGAAGAGTGTCTATAATTGTTCAACATCCTCCTTCTTTGTAATTTGCAGTTGTCCATCAATTCAGGTAAGTCTTCCAACCTATTTACAATATGTTTTGCTTTACTAGTTGGAGTATTTGTGAGAATTTTTTTGTGATATTCTGAGTATCATTAATCGTTCTAATTAGTAGTAACTTTTATTGTCATGTAACAATTGAACAATGATTGCATTTAATATGGGTATTGTTTGAAACATTGAGGTATAATAAAACCTTAGGATGGTATATAGGTTGAAAACTAGTGATGCAGCTCCGATGAGGCTTATAAGTGAAAAATTCCACGAGTTTAGGAGCCATAATGAGAAGTCCCTTTCTCGGTTCACAGGTATAACAACACCATGTACCATAGTGTTTCTTTTCTTACAAATTTTGTTTGTATAAACTTCAAGTAGGCTCTATTATGGTTTTATGTTAATGCAAATGACGTGTTGGTTTTATGTACTGGAATGCAATATTGTTAGAAACTTAGGATAGTATATAGGCTAAAAATCAGTGATGCAGCTTTGATGAGGCTTATAGGTGAAAATTTTCACGAGCCTAGGAGCCACAATGAGAAGTCCCTTTCTCGATTCATAGGTACAAACAACACACGTACCTTAATTAATAATAACTTTTATTTTTATATAATTTTGAAGAAATTCATTAAATAATTCAGTTATCTTCTTTAATTGTATAGCCATATGGATAAAAGTTGGATGTTTTATCAAAAATGGTCCATTAAATATGTAGAAGGAGTTAAGAGTTTTATACAATTTGTTCAACATCAAATGGGTGATGAATGTCATATTTGTTGTCCTTGCATCGATTGCTTAAATGTCAACTTGACTTTTCAAGATGTGGTATATAATCACTTGCTAATCCAAGGCATAGATAAATTCTATTGTCCATGGCTTTATCATAGTGAATGTAAAGAAGCAAGCTGTAGTAGAAGTGGTGATACAAGTTATGATGATAGTAACAATAATGATTTAGATGATTGTGATGTTAACGTGATGGTGATGATGGGATTGACAAGATATTAGACAAAATATTACTATGATACAAAGAAATTGTTAAGAGACCTTGGATTAGGATATATTTCAATTCATGCATGTAAGTATGATGCGTTCTATTTTGGAAGACAAGCAAAGATGTTCAGGAGTGTTCGATTTGTGATACCTCAAAGTGGCAAGTGGAAGATGAGAGAGGGAAAAAGATACCGAATAAAGTATCTTTCCTATTAATCCATGACTACAAAGACCTTTTTATGTCACAAAAAACAATGATGGATATGAGTTGGTATAAAGAGAAATGTATTGATGATAACATTATACGTCATCCAGTAGACTTAATGGCATGGAAAGAATTTGATAGAAAGTTTCCATGGTTTGCATAGGATTATCGTAATGCTTGACTTGATTGGCTTCAGATAGATTTAATCCTTTTGATACTATGAGTACTTCATACAGCATGTGGTCGGTAATTCTAGTGCCATACAATTTACCTCTATGAAAGTGTATGGAGGAGCCTTTTATATTATTGTCTTTGCTTATGGACTATAAATGATTTCCTAGCTTATGGGAATTTGTCTAAGTGGAGCACTAAAGGGTATATAGCTTGTCCTATGTGTAATCATCAAACTTATTCAATAAGGCTACGAAGTAAAATATGTTATATAGGTCATCGTCATTTTTTGGAACATAAGTATAGATGGCATAGAAGTAAGTTGTTTAATAGCAAAGTAAAATTAGGTGAAGCTCCGTTGCAATTGTCTGGTGATGATATTGTTTACCAACTATCACATTTGGGTGACATTACACCTGGGACACACCCAAATAATAGAAAGCGAAAGAGAAATGACGTTGAACTCAATTGGACAAAAAAAGCATATTTTTCAATTTGTTATATTGGAAGGAATATTTTATGAACTATGATGGGAATCGAATTGAAATCGAAAGACACTATTAAGGCTATATTTAACTTAGAAGACATGAATATTAGAAAAGACTTGCATTTGAAAAGAATGGGTCATACATTATTTCCCCTGCTTGTTACAACATGTCAAAAAGGGAGAAACAATCTTTCTATCAAATTCTCCAATCAGTCAAGTTTCCTGATAGGTATGCATCAAATATAGGCCATTGTGTGAATGTTAAAGAGGGAACAAATATAAGGTTTGAAAAGCTATGAATGTCATATATTTTTGCAATGATTACTTCCTGTTGGAATACGTCGGGGTTTGCCGAAGGATGTGTCCATAACTTCGGGTCAATTAGGAGAGTTTTTTTAAGAAATTATGTTGCAAGATCCTTAAAAGTTAAAGAGCTTGACAAAATGGAAAAAGAAATAGCTTTGATTCTATGTAAACTTGAACTAGTATTCCCCTATCATTTTTTGATGTTATAGTTCATTTAGCAATTTACTTACCATATAAAGCAAAACTCTATGAACCAGTTCAATTTCGATGGATGTTCTCGATTGAAAGGTAATTCATATTAACTTTTACTTTTCTCAAAGTTATTTGTTAGTGACAATTCCTAATATTTTATATTTTGTTAAGATTTTTATGCTCTCTTAAGCATTATGGATGTAATAGAGTTCGACCTGAAGGGTCTATTGTAGAGGCTTATATAGTAAATGAATGCTTGACATTTTGTTCAATGTACTTAATTGATGTGGAGACAAGATTTAACAAACCAAAATGTAACTTTGGTTTTTATGAAGAGTGTGGGTTATCAATTTTCTCCCAAAAGGTTAGGCCACTTGGTATGGGTAGATATGTGGAGTTAATTAAAGAAGAATTCCAAATTTCCTATTGGTATATTTTGCACAATTATGAGAAAGTCGATGTATATATGGAGTATGTATATTCCTTTCAATTCAAACAATCATATTAGAATTTTGTTTGTTGAATCTCATTTCCTTACTGTCATTTACTTTTTTAAATAGAGAGCACAAAGAGTATATTCGCAGCAAAAGGATTATTAATGTTGAATAAAGACATAAGTTGAAGTTTATGTCATGGTTTAGAAATCGAGTAAGTTACATATTGATTACTTATTATGAACATATGACAATGTATATGTTAGAGTAACTTCTAATTTCATTTTGTCATACATATGATACACTTGCATAATCGTAACATGTAAGAAGCGACAACAAGATTATATAGTTTGTCATATGAGCCTCATATTTATGGGGAAATATACAGGTTACATTGTTAATGAGGTGAGATTTCATATATAAGATTGAGATAGCTGACTTAGAAGCCAAAATTATGGGGTTGTTATTGAGGGATTTTATAATGATGAATTTATTGATTTTTAAGGTGTCGTCTCTATAATAATAGAATTGCACTACATCAAAGATAAGAATGTTGTTTTATTTAAGTGAAAATGGTTTAATCTTACTGACATGAAAGTGAACGAGAATATTACTAGCATCAATGTGAGTAAGACATGGTATGATAATGATCATTTTGTCCTTGCAAGTCAAGTGAAGCAAGTTTTCTACCTCAACGATATTGTATTGGGTAGCAATTGGAAGGTGGTTTAAAAGTTCAACTTTAAATTGTCTTCAATTTTTGTGAAAGGGATAACGATCAATTTAATGAGGATGCAGATGAAGTTTATAAAAAGATTGGATTGGAGTTCAATAATGAAGCTATTCAAATAGAAGATGTAGATATATCATCATTCTATAGGAGAGATGTTGATTTGAACATAATACAATTGGATAAAGTCTAAGCTAATTTTTTCAATCAAACAGATGAAGACTATAATAAGGATGAATTAAATGACAATGATGTACTTTGGCTGAATATATTAGTGATGAAGAATCCAATCATAATGTAATTAATGATGATAATTTTCAAAATCTTGATCAAGATGATTGAATGTAAATAAATTGTTTATATTGTTATAATGTTATGTTAATATTTATTGTTGGTGTTTTACTTATGTTTATTGACATTTTACTTATGTTTATGTAGAATGTTGGTGTTTGATTTATGTTTCTGCTGAATGTTTAGTTTTTACTTGTGTTTGGCTTATATTAATGTGCATTATTAATGTTTAAGTAAATATAATGTGTTATGTTGATGTTTCATTTACAAATATTCAATATGATAGGGCCTGGTAGAAACAAGGAAAACAGGATGGCAACTACCAAAGGTGTTCTTACCCCATAACAACTAAATCAATATAATCTTATCGATGAAGGCAGGCAGTAACAATTTATATCTACATCAACTAGTGTTGAGGGATCTTCAAGTATGTTATTGTTAACCACCTATATGTACAGTTATGCTCAAATATATATTTACATGTTTAATATATTTTTCTTATCATTATTCTTTTGTTGTTAGGTTCTAATAGCGGCATAAGAAAAAAAATAAAGGTATCACTAAAGGATTTGAGTTACAATGCATGAATGTTGCAATGAACAGTAAGTTGTCTATACATATTGATCCCACGCAACATCATCATGTTGATAAGATCCATTCAGTAAAATTGTCCAGTGAGTTGGGAGTCGTTGTCAGGAATGAATTGTCATGCCTTTAGCATGCCAGGCAGTTGAAGGAAGACAATATGCTACAAAATGCTTTGGACAAAGTTTTGGTAAATTTTTAATTCATTTTGTTATATGCATTATGGTTTTACTTATTTAAAGAGTAAGTTAACTTATATATATTGTTAATAGATGAAGCTCAATATTGTCGATATTAGGAACCCTAAAGTTTCAAGTTGTGTCAATTCACTGTTGAAACAAAGGGGAAAGTATCATCATTATCGACTTCATAAATACTACAAATCTTTTCCTTCGGATGAGGATGCAAGGAGATATGTTCTAGAACAAGTGACTCCAGAAAATGGGAGTGAAATATATGATTATTGGGCCTCTACGAAGGTTTAGGTTTGTATTCTTTCTCTTCATATTTTCTTCCATTAATTTTGTTTTTTCATTTAATGACTATTTCTTCTCTTTATTTAGAAAAAGTATGAGAAAGCCAAGGTTAACAAAGCAAAAATGAAAATTCCTCACAACATCAGCTCAAAATCATTTGTTATTGTACGATAAGAATCTGTAAATGTAATGTTTACAAGTTATTATTCTATTAGTTAATGCAATATAATCTATTGTGTTCCAATTTTTTTATTTATATAATAGAGCTAGACTCAACTGCATGGACAAGAGTGTGATACGATCACACTCTACAAGTTGACACACTACAAGGAAGGTGAAGGTTGGACTTCTAAAGGGGCCTAAAATAATTATATAAGTATAAAAATCTTAATTTTAGGGTTTTTTATTTATGTAATACTAAGTCAAAATATTTGAATTACATCTTGATTTTTGTTTTAAATTGTAGGACAAGATGCAGGAGTTGTTGCAGAGAACATTATCTGATAGGAATGAGCCTGATATGGATGACATCTGCAACAATGTCCTTGGTACAAGATCAGGGTATTCTTGGGCATGGCCCTAAGCCAGTTGGTTCATCATCGTCACGACCAGCATATGTAACAACACTTCAAAAGGAGAACCGAAAGCTTAAGGCTCAGTTACAATGCAATGAAGAAAAGTTAGATCGTGCTAAAAAAATTTACAATGTAGTGAGCAAAACTAGATCGTACTGAAAGAGAGTTGACCAAGCTAAAAAAGATGGTCAAACAAATACTTAGGTCACAATATGTCAGTAATAATGACGATGAGGAGTTTTAGTTTGTCAATAATTTTTTTCTTAAGTTTTGTAATTAACATTTAATTGCATGTTTTTATATAAAATGCATTTCATTTATAATGATGAAGTATTTTTATTTTATTTTATTATTATTTAAACAATATGTCACCAACAATAATTATAAAATGTGACTAAATTATAATTCAAACCATGTTAAAAATGTTGGACCCCGAACTTTCGGTAGAAATTAAAAATATTAAATGGAATTAAATGAGTGTGTTTGTATAGGTATTGTGTTATAGATGTTATTGTACTTAAAGGAAATTGA
>JAOSBK010000007.1:17944368-17954557 GCA_027568895.1 Erythroxylum shatona | reverse complement strand
GCCAAAAGACTCATTTCTCTAAAATTAGAGGCCAAAAGAATGTTCACATCAAAATATGTAATGCAAACCACTAGCCTGTCCCAATTTACCAATTTACCTTTCCCATCGGGAATGGGATGTTACAAAGGGTTTTTGGATCATAAAGCTTAAGAAATGCATTGGTTTAAGTATTCTTAAATCAATTTTAGTGAATGTACTTTATGGGCTTTCAATTTGCAACCTTATTGAATTGGGAATTTTGTCAATGTTAAGAGAATCAAGAGAGGCAAGAAGAGGAAAAGGAGAGGCATTTTTGAGCAAGTTTTTAAGCAAGGAATTCAAGGTGACTTACATGTTTATAATAGATTATATGAGCCATTAAAGTTTTCTTTTAAATTAAGAGAATAAAATGTTTCAATTGCTTCATAAATATTGCATTTATTGCTTTTGAATGATTTGAGAAATTGCCATATGTTTGGTATGTGAATTTGGTTGATGAATTGTGAAATGGACTTGGAAATGGTTTTTGAAATATTTTATGCTCATGAAAAACAAGTTTCCGAAATATGCCATTTAGGGCAATATGTTTATGCCATGAATTATATGTTAGATGGGTTTATAGTGGTACATTTTGTATGTCAAGTGCACTTCGACTAGAGTCTTCTCCTGCCTGCTCGCTAGTGGCATGGAGCTCCTTCACAGACTCCCCTAAGTTCACGGCTATGCAAGACCATTATATGGGATTGTGATAGTACGATTTGTTCACGTCTACACAGGATCATTATGTGACAATGTGTTGTACGTTCTGTTTATGAACCTACCCAAACCATTTTGATGTGCTTATGTGTTTAAGATTTTGTGAACAAGTTGATGAATGCATAAATTATGTTGTTTATGAATTTGATTACATGACGAGAATTTGACAAACATATGCTTTATGAATTCAATATGAATTTTCTATGATAAAAGAATATTTTCAAAGTTTTGCTTGTTTCTCCCTTATAAACTGTTACCCACGAGCTTTTAATCTCACCCCCATTTTCCTTCTCATATTCAGGTGATGAGCAAGAGATCAACTGAAAGAGAGTCAAGGCATCACTCCGATTAGGCATATTTTTATATTTTAAGCTAGACTTTGTAAACATGAGGCTTTAGTCACATTTCAGGTATTGTTTGTTCAAGTACCCTTTGTATTTTAGGATTTTACGAAATATTGTATTGTGGCTCGGAATACCCATTAAATCTTTGTAAAACCCTTATATTTTGATGATAATGAAATATGATTGTGTTTTTGCTCATGACTCTCAAAGTTTGTACATTGCATTATCAAGCTTTCATAGGGGTAAAAATTTGTGTTCTAAATGCTAGGAAAAAATTGTATTGATCTAGGTTGAATTAGACAAAGTTGTCTTCTTGGAAGTTATAGTTTATCTTTCTAGCTTTCCAATGATATAAAGTATGAAAATTTTGGATATCGGAGTTGAGAGATATGATCATTATAAGTTATTAATGCTACATGGGATGTACATACCTGGGACAACTACATTAAATTGTGATTTTGACCATTTTAGAGGCAAAATCTCTTTTCGAGTTCTTTGTAGGTCTAGACATCTTCTTCAAAAAGGTCTAACAATGACCTTAATCCGATCTCTCTAGTGGAAGTTATGCATAAATATGTATAGGGTGTGATTGTGAGGAACAAGGTGCGAGCGCGACAGAAGCTGCAGATTGAAGGAAAAACAACACCTCACTGGTGCGATCGCAAGAGCGTCTGATGCAATCGCACTCAGGCTTTTTGGCCATAACTTTGTCATCTGACCTCCAAATAACTTAATTCTTAAAGCATTGGATTCCTAACACATTCCTCTATCTCTCCATAAAATTTGGTAGCATTTATAGTTGATTTGAAAAAGATTTCTGAAAAGAAAGTGAGGGAATGAGTTGGAAGAGCCTGAATTGGTTATGAACATACTTTGGCTTTTTTGATCATATCTTGAGCTATAGAGCTCCGAATGAGTTGATTCTTGTTTCAAAATAAACTATAGACATAGGGCTACACTAATAGGCACACTCACTTCTTATGATATTCCTGATAGTTGGGCTCCGAAAATAGGGTCCAACTATCCTGTTTGGTATCAGAGCATGAAGATGAACCGATGATGGTTAAGGAGATTTCATTGAAATAACCCTACAGGGAAATACATTCACGTTTTATGATTCCGGAGTTGGGCTCCAAAAATGGGGTCCAACTAAGCATCACTTACCAAGCCATGTCCTTATCCCACGATTCTTTTAATTACTTCGAAAACCATTAAATTGTCTTGAATCTTGCTTTCTTCTTCTTCTTCTTTGTGGCTTTCTTCTTCACCTTCTTCACGAATTTTCTCACCAATATCCATTCAAGTTGAACCTAGATCTCTTATCTTTTACTTGCTACTCTCACCTTATTATATTCTTTATTTGCCCCAAGAAAACCTAAACCTCCCAACCTCTATAATGGTGTATGTGGGTTGTATGAGAAGTTAGGGCTTCTTGGTGTTCTTGAAGAGTTCGAAGATTTTGAAGCTAAATCAAGTAAGTTATGTTTTAATCATCATGGTTAGTGTTAAATGAAACAAATATGATGAGTAATTTGAGGTTGATGACTTGATCATGAAATTACATATGTGAATCATAAGGGATGAAATGTGCATATAAATGTCTTGTTTTTGCATATAAGATGATTAACCTTTCATAAATTGTTGTAGAGATGGGTTTAAACTTGAAAGATCATTAAAATGGTGTAAAAAGAAGTGCAAAAATTATGACTTGTAAATTGGATATTTTTGTTATGTTTTCTTAGTATATTAAGTGAATTTAGTTGATTATTTTAGAGATGAACAAACATGAGTTTAGAGCTAATAAAAAGGAGTACTATGGTGTTCTAAAATGAGATAAATTAAGGTGATAGTTAAGAATGAAATGAAGGTGAAAAATGAAGTGGAACATGTGTAGAAAATTGAAGATGAATGTGTATATGAATATGTTTTGTTTTGGTGTGTAATAACGTAAATGTTAGTAATTGTAATAGAGATGAAGTAGAGTGAGGTAAAAGAGAAAGAAAGGGATAGTATAGTGTCTGGAAGTGAGGATAATTAGGATGATAATTTATAGATAAAGGAAAGGTGACAATGGAGTTGAATGTGTGCTGAAATATTGAAGAATGCATAGACATGGTTGATGTTTTGTTTATGGGGTTTTGATTAACAATCTTGTATGATGTGTTCTGTGGATGTTTGAATTGGAATGGAGGTGACAATGAAGAGGAATTGAAGTAGGAATGATAAGATATGCAAGAGATGTGTTTAATAATACACTTGGAAGGGGAAGGAGTAAGGATTTAGAAAACCAGAAAATGATGGTGATATATCTTGTTATATTTTTATGATTGATAAATGAAATGAGTATAGTTTTATGGATTTTAATACAATTAATATGGTTGTTGAAGTAGCATGTAATGAAGTTGCATAAATGAATGTGAATACTGGAGAATTTGGTGTAAAATGATGTTAGTACATGTGCAGAAATCGTGGGAAATGCTGTTAAGTGAGATATGCTTCTCATATGTCCATTAGGCGGTCTTCAGGTCCACTAGGTAGACATTCTCAGGAATTCTGGCTTCCCATCTCCGTTCATGTCCATTTGGAGGGACGTATGTCTACTGGGTATACATTCTCGAGACACTTATATAAATGTGTAATTTTGACCCTTTAGATAGAAAAATCTGTCTTTAAAGTCTTCATGGAAGTTGTAAAAATCGAAGTCCTCTTTGAAAGCATTCTAGAATGACATTAATTTGACATCCATAGCATAAGTTATGCCTTTGTTTTTCCCAAATCATGTATATATATAAATTATTAACTTATTAATGTTTTCCTATGAGGTATTTAGTCTTGAATGTGATCTTAAATGAGTCGAGTTCATGATGAATTGAGCGATTAAAGTAAGGAAAGTGTATTAGGTATTAAGGAATGATTTAAAGATGATGTCAATTAGCTATGAGACGTGTATCAAGGAAATGTACCTGGGATTGTCATTAAGTATGTATTATACATAATCCATATATTCATATGTGCATAAATGATCACTTATATAATTGTGCAAAGTTCTAATATGTCTAAATGTGTGTTGCATGATATACAAGAGCAATTAGAGCGACAACATCCAGATGTTGCCAGGACTTTGAGGCAATAGCTATCTAAAGCAAGCTGTGAGTAACCTAGATGGTCCAATTATGATTATTTGTTTGTTTGAATTATGTATTGAATTATTATGTGATGTGTATGTACTGATTCTAGACATTGAATGTCTGAGGCGTTTGATGCATGAATAACATTAGAAGTGCTCATTGAATGTGAATTTGACTAAATATGTGATTTCTCAACTTAAATGTTGAATGTTGGACTAAGGTACGATGACAAATGTGAATCAAATTGTGAATGTGATTGATTGAACACAATGATTGATTGAATATGTGTGGTGCATTTCATTTCATGAATGCATGAAAGATAAACGTAGTTGTGATCGGAGTGGCTAGTAAAAAGAGCATAAAGCTCAGAACGTGCTAAGAGCCTCTGGCTCAATAAGTAAAATTAGCCCTATATTCCTAATGGATAAGGGATAGTATTAATGAGCCCGATATCCACAATGGATACTGGATAATGAAAAAGGCACTCGTTCATAGAAACAAAATAAACGAATGTGAGTCTCACGAGCATTGCATATACACTTGATGTATGTATGAATTGAATGGTTGTAATGTATTATTAAATTACGTTGAATGAGAAATGTGAAAATTGTGTACAAGGTGTTTTGTGAAGCTACATGATGATACTTGAAATGATATGAACTTTGTAATTTGTATAGATTATTATGTTATGTGATATGAGTGAACCATCAAGGATGGTTAACTCACGGAGTGTGCGAAACTCACTAAAAATTGCATATTGACTTTTTCAAGTTCAAGAGAGACGACATAGCTTCTAAGTCAATTTAGAATAGAACTAGCACTATTTTGGATAGAAGACATGGCTCAATTTTTGGTCAGTTGGGACTGAGGGATTTAGATAAATGTTTGTATAATTCCTCATGTATGTAGCATGTTAGAGATGTAAACTCTGATTAGTTTTTTATAATGTATACTTATGGATGTTATTGTAAAGCCATAATGTACCTATTGTTTAAGAAATGAAATGAGGAATTTGGGTTTTAGCCATAGTGATTCATATGTTTTAATTTATGATGCCATGAGTAAGTGAAAGTGATGTAGTTGGTGCATCGCTTCTGTCGAGCTTGCACTCGAATGTTGGAAGGACGTACGAGCACAAATGTCTGATGGGAGTGGGGTGCTATAGTGGGTGGTATTAGAGCATGGTTGCCATCCATAGGGATATGTAGGAATATTAGACATGAAATATCATGAGAAATGTGGATAGTAATTGAAGTTATTGTTTATTTTAGGTCATCTGTTACAGGTGATGAAGTGGGATAATAAACTGACCTAGGATCAGAAGGAGCCAGTAGGGAGTCTTTGGTATCTCGTCCTAAGAAAATGCCTCTGAGAATTCCTAAAAGAAGGGAAAGAAGGTACGATAAGTTGTGAAAGCAGGGGGCTGTGGACTTCTACGGAAGTACAGACCTTGCAAAGGCCGAGGGATGGTTAGAGAGAATGGAGAGAGTTTTCAATCAGATGGACTGCGAGCCAAACGAGAAGTTCGACTTTGTAGTTTCCTTACTATAAGGCCTAGCATACCAATGGTGGAAGACTGTTCCAGGCAGTACCACCAAGCTTTGTAACTTGAAGTGGGAAGACTTCGTGAGAGTCTTCAAGGAAAATTATATGTC
The DNA here is from genome assembly GCA_027568895.1 of Erythroxylum shatona. Taxonomy (NCBI): domain Eukaryota; kingdom Viridiplantae; phylum Streptophyta; class Magnoliopsida; order Malpighiales; family Erythroxylaceae; genus Erythroxylum; species Erythroxylum shatona. Next base: position 17,948,695 of record JAOSBK010000007.1, on the reverse strand, counting down.
CAAGATATGCCTGGATAGAAAAATGAAGAAATTTTTGGATTTAAATCAGGGTAGTTTATCATTGACAGAGTATGAGATAAAGTTTAACAAACTGATGGGGTATGCTACTGCCTTGCTTTCTACTGAGGGAGACAAGTGCAAGACATTCGAAGATGGGCTGAACATGGATGTTTAGACGAGGTTAGCCATTTTAAATTTGGGTAGTTTTATGGAACTACGGGCTGCCTCGATCCAAATTAAACAATTGTTGCATGACAGTTAAACATAATATAGATCAGAGTCCAGACTAAAAAGGCCCAGTGAATCTCAATGTGGTTTTGGTAGGAAGTTTAGAAAGCATCAGAACAGATCTTCTAGACCACCGACTCGATCAAACAGTTAAGGTTCAGACAAGGGGGTAGCTTCATATAGTCTGATAGTGGAAGAGGTGCAATATTGGGTTAGTTGCTAAATTGTGAGCATTGTGGGAAGAAGCACGATGGTGAATACTGGAAACTATCTACAACTTGCCTTCGATGTGGCTTATTTGAGCATCAGATCAAAGATTATTATATTGTATTTGGAACATTATCTGGAAGGAGAGGACGAGGAGTAACTGAAATTATTTCCAGCAGAGCCGAGCTAGTGGGTCTAGACAGAGAAGTCGTGGTAGAGGCAGAATGAGCTTTGAGAGTCCTACTATTAGGACTAAGATATGGAGCAACCAACTGCAGTCTCAGGCTCGAGTGTATATAATGACCAGACAAGAGGTTTAAGATTCTCCGGATGTCGTTACAGGTGTGTTGCTTTTTTTTGTTTATGAAGCTTTTGCATTGCTAAATCTTATATCTACGCACTCTTTTATTGCACTGCATCTGGCATCTAGGGTGCATTGTGATAGAGAACTGTTGGAACATAGATTAGAGGTGAGTACACCGATAGGTAGTACTATAGTAATAGAAGAAGTCTACAAGAGGTGCTTGATTCGAATTGATCAAGCAAAATTGTAGGCAGATTGAATTGTACTATAGTTAAGGGAGATAGATATTATCCTAAGCATGGATTGGCTCAGTGCTCATAGCACTATCATGAACTGCTATACTAAGGAGATGATATTATAATCTCCTAATAAGTTGAGAGCAGTTTTCCAAGGTATTAGTCAAACGGTACTAGCTAGAATGATCTTATTTGTGAGTTCATTGAGGTTGACGTAAGGGGGATGTAAGGCTTATTTGGCCCATGTCATCGATACTTGAATTGAGCAGAATGTACAAGACATTCTTGTTGTTAGCGAATTCTTAGATGTGTTTCCCACCAAGTTATCTGGCTTACCTCCAGATCGGGAAATAGAGTTCACGATCGATCTGGTTCCATGTGCTTCTTTTATGTCTATTCCTCCATATAGGATGGCACCTGTGGAACAAAAGGAATTAAATACTCAGTTGCAAGAGTTTTTGGAAAAGGGTTTCATTAGACCCAGTGTATCACCATGGGAAGCTCTACGATTATTTGTGAAAAAGAAAGATGGAACTCTGAGACTGTGCATCGATTATAGGCAACTAAATCAGGTCACAGTGAAGAATAAGTACTCGTTGCCTAGAATTGATGATTTGCTTGATCAGTTGCAAAGAGCTCAGTTGTTCACTATGTTGGACTTGAGATCTAGGTACTATTAGTTGAAGATAGCAGAGGCTAATGTATCGAAAAGTACATTCAAGAGCAGGTATGTGCATTTTGAGTTTTTAGTAATGCCGTTTGGTAATGCCCTAGCTATATTTATGGCATTGATGAATAAGGTGTTTCAGCCCTACATGGATCATTTTGTAATTGTGTTTATTGATGAAATCTTAGAGTACTCAAAGAATAGAGAAGAATATGCTACGCACTTGAGAGTAATCTTACAGATTATGAGGGAGAAATAACTATATGTCAAATTCAGTAAATGTGAGTTTTGGATAAATCAAGTAGTGCTTTTGGGTCACATAGTAACTGGACAAGGCATACAAGTGGATCCAAAGAAGATAGAGGTAATGATGAAGTGGAGGCTCTGAAGAATGTGTCAGAAATTCAGAGTTTCCTAGGATTAGTCAGATAATACTGGAGGTTTTGTCGAGGGTTCTTATTGATCTCAACCCCTCTGACTAAACTTCTGAGGAAGAATATAGTTTTAAGATGGAATGATGATTTTCAGAAAAGCTTTGAGGAACTGAAACATCGATTGAATACAACACCAGTGTTAACTATTCCATCAGGAATTGGAGGATATGTAGTATACAGTGATGCTTCACATCAAGGATTAGGATATGTGTTGATGTAGTATGGCAAGGTGATAGCTTATGCATCAAGATAATTAAGGTATCATAAGATAAATTATCTAGTACGTGATTTAGAGTTTGCCGTAGTTATTTTTGTTCTAAAGATATGGAAACACTGTCTATATGGAGAGACATTCCAGTTATATACTGATCATAAGAGCTTAAGGTATCTATTGAGTCGGAAGGAATTAAATATGAGACAGAGGAGATGGATAGAGTTGTTGAAAGACTATGACTGTATGATTGAGTATCATCCAGAAAAAGCTAATGTGGTGGTTGATGCATCGAGTAGAAAGTCGAATAGCAGTGTAACTCATATTTAGTTATCAAGGTTACCGAGCTTAATTCAATTAAGAGCTTTAAATGTGGAGTTGCATCTAGAGCAGAATGAGGCATTGATAGCCACACTAAGACTGAGGCTAATGTTGCATGATAGAATCAGAAAGGTACAGAATAAAGATCTTAATATGGTGAAGCTTATTGAGAAATTGAAAATGAAACTAAATTCTAAGTTTGAACTGAGAGATAAGGCACTATGGATAAAGCAAAGGCTGTTTGTGCCTAATGTAGATGAATTGAGAAAGGAAATTCTAGAGGAAGCTCATGTAGCCATTTATGTTATGCATCCTAGTACCATCAAGATGTATAATACGCTAAAGCAGCATTTCTGGTGGCCAAGAATGAAGAAGCAAGTAGCAAAATATGTTGCTAAGTATTTAATTTACTAGCAAATTAAGGCTAAGCATCAAGCTTCGGTTGGGAAGCTTCATTCACTACCTATTCCAGAGTGGATATGGCAATAAATTACCATAGATTTTGTAATAGGATTGTCAAAGACTTCGAGACAAAACGATGCTATATGGGTTGTGGTGGACTGATTGACCAAGTTGGCCCATTTCTTATCAATGAGCGAGAATAACTCACTAGATCAGTTGGCTTAGAAATATGTAAATGAGGTAGTTAGACTACATCAGATTCTGATTTCCATTATATCGGACAACGATTTACTTCAAAATTTTATAAGAACTTACAGTCAGCTATAAGTACAAAGTTAAACTTTAGTATTGCATTTCATCCTCAAACAGATGAACAGAGTGAAAGGACAATCAAGATTGTTGAGGATATGCTTAGGGCATATGTATTTGAGTTTCAAGGATCATTGGATCAGTATATAGCTTTAATTGAGTTTGCATTTAATAACCACTATTATAGTAGTATCAGAGTGGCTCCGTATGAGGCATTGTATGACAGAAAATGTCGTTCGCCTCTGTATTAGGATGAAAAGGGTCTAAGAATGGTTGAAGGCCCAAAACTGATACAAGATAATGTAGATAAAGTGAAACTGATTCGTAGTCATATTAAAGCAACCCAAGATAGAAACAAGAGTTATATGGTTCAGCATTGAAGGGATATGGAATATAGAGTAGGAGATAGAGTGTTTCTGAGAGTATCGCCTTAGCGAGGAGTGCTGAGGTTTGGTCAAAAGGGTAAGTTAAGCCCTAGGTACATTATTCCTTATGAGATCATTGAGAGGATATGACCATTGACATACAAGTTAACTTTATCGAATGAGATGTCTCAGTTACACAATGTATTTCATATGAGTATGCTCAGAAGACACAAATCTGATCTAATGCATGTGTTATCGGCTCATGAGATCAAAATAGTTAGTAACCTGAGTATTGTTAAGGAGTCGATCAAGATAGTAGGATATCAAACAAAACAGCTGAGAAACAATGTAATTCCATTGGTGAAAGTTCTTTGGAAGAATCCCTCGAGTGAGAAAGCAACTTGGGAAACAGAGGAGCACATGAGGAGACAATATCCCCACCTGTTCAAATAATTAGGTAAGAATACAATCATGTTATGGGTTAGAACCCTAGAATAGTGTACATAAGAGATTATTTAGAAGTTAGAAAGTGAATTTCATGCTTATGCATGTTGGATCGGAAAAATAAAACATGCTTTGTTTGGAAAAACGGTAGATTTCAAAACTTTTAAGAAATCATTACTTGCAGCGGAAGCAACAAATC
>JAOSBK010000007.1:17919427-17935211 GCA_027568895.1 Erythroxylum shatona | reverse complement strand
CCAACTTGATTATTCAACTGTGAATCAATTAATTCAGATTCTAATAATATACATGTTTCCCATACATCTCTATGTATGTGTATATTACTTACAAAAGAATCTTGGTACCTTATGACCAGATATATAATGCTCATACAGATATAACCAAACTCTTTTGTTTTATTAATAATAAATATTTTCATTACAAAACTGTAACTGTAGAAGATAAAGTTATATGTAAATACACTTGCTTTCCAGGGCACTATATTTACATAACTCCAACAATGCATAATATAACATACACACAAATGTGAATATTAATTATTACAAACGTTAAAATGATTGTATATGCATTCATTAAAATTTTTCAGGTATAATTAACTTATAAATGTGATTATATTGAGAATTGTGGATTATATGTATTGAAAATTGATTTGGTGATAATAATTATTGATATGGATTTTTAATGAAATTTAGGAAATTTCTGTAATTTTGGATATTTTTAGACTAGGGAAAATGCTAAGTGGTAGGATAATTGATAAATGGTAGTTGAAATAAGAGTCAAATGGAAGTGAAAATTTTGATAAATGACTTTGGGATTTATTGATAAGTGTCATTGAAAATTGGGATACAATTAGAGTAGAAATTGGAGTTGATTGGATTAGTTAAATAAGAGAACCTAGTTTAAACCTATAAAGATTGGACAAGTGGTAAGTGACAAGTGTCAATTGCCAAGCCATGTCTTTATCCCACGATTCTCATAATTACTTGGAAGATCATCAAATTGTCTTGAATCTTTCTTTCTTTCTTCTTCTTCTTCTTCTTTGTGGCTTTCTTCTTCACCTTCTTCACAAATTTTCTCACCAATCTCCATTCAAGTTGAACCTAACTCTCTCATCTTTTACTTGCTACTCTCACCTTGTTATCTTCTTCATTTGCCACAAGAAAACCTAAACCTCCCAACCTCATGATGTTGTACATGGATTGTATGAGAAGTTAGGGCTTCTTGGTGTTCTTGAAGAGTTTGAAGAATTTGAAGCTAAATCAAGTAAGTTATGCTTTAATCATCATAGGAAGTGTTAATTTAAACTATTATGATGAGTAATTTGAGATTGATGACTTGATCATGAAATTGTTTGTGTGAATCGTAAGTGATGAAATGTGCATATAAATGTCTTGTTTTTGCATATAAGATGATTAACCTTTCATAAGTTGTTGTATAGATGAGTTTGAACTTGAAAGATCATTAAAATGGTGTGGAAAGAAGTGCAGAAATTATGACTTATAAATTGGATATTTATGTTATGTTTTCTTGGTATATTAAATGAATTTCTTTGATTGTTTTAGACATGAACAAACACGAGTTTAGAGCTAGTGAAAAGGAGTACTATGACGTTTTGAAATGAGATAAATTAAAGTGATAGTTAGGAATGAAATGAAGGTGAAAAATGAAGTGGAATATATGCAGAAAATTGAAGATGAATGTGTATATGAATATGTTCTGTTTTGGTGTGTAATAACGTGAATGTTAGTAATTGTAATAGAGATGAAGTAGAGTGAGTTAAAAGAGAAAGAAAGGGATAGTATAGTGTCTAGAAGTGAGGAGAATTAGGATGATAGTTTATAGATAAAGGAAAGGTGATAATGGAGTTAAACGTGTGCTGAAATATTAAAGAATGAATAAACATGGTTGATGTTCTATTTATGGGGTTATGATCAACAATCTTGTATGATGTGTTTTATGGATGTTTTGAATTGGAATGAAGGTGAAAATAAAGATCAATTAAAGTAGGAATGACAAGATAAGCAAGAGATGTGTTTAATAATACACTTGGAAGGGGAAGGAGTAAGGACTTAGTAAACCAGAAAATGATAGTGATATGTCTTGTTATATATTTATGATTGACAAATCAAATGAGTAAAGTTTTATGGATTTTAATGCAACTAATATGGTAGTTGAAGTAGCTTATAATGAAGTCACATAAATGAATATGAATACTGGAGAATTTGGTGTAAAATGATGTTAGTATTTGTGTAGAAATAATGGGAAATGTTGTTGCGTGAGATATGCTTCTCATATGTCCGTTACGTGGACTTCAGGTCCATTGAGCAGGCATTCTCCAGAATTTTGGCTTCCTAGCTCTGTTCATGTCGGTTTGGGGGGACGTATGTTTGCTGGGTGGACATTCTCAGGACACTTACATAAATATGCGATTTTGACCCTGTAGATGGCAAAATCTCTCTTTGGGGTCTTCACAGAAGTTGTAGAACTCAAATTCCTCTTCGAAAGCAATCTAGAATGACATTAATCCGATATCAACAAAAAATTTATGCCTTTTGTCCTAAAATCATGTATATATATATAAATTATTGACTTATTGATGTTTTCCTATGAGGTATTTAGGCTTGAATGTGATCTTGAATGAGCCTAGTTGATGATGAATTGAGTGATTAAAGTAAGGAAAGGGTATTAGGTATTAAGGAATGATTTATAAATGATGTTAATTGGTTATAAGACGCATATTAAGGAAATGTATCTGGGATTGTCATTGAACATGCATTGTACATAATCCATATATACATATGTGCATAAATGAGTACTTATATAATTGTGCAAAGTTGTAATGTGTATAAGTGTGTGTTGTATGATATAGAAAATCAATTAGAGTGGCAACATCCAGACGTTGCAGGGACTTAGAGGCAATAACTATCTGAAGCAAACTGTGAGTAACCTAGATGGTCTCACTATGATTATTTGTTTGTTTGAATTATGTATTGAAGTATTATGTGATGTGTATGTACTAATTCTAGATATTGAATATCTGAGGCATTTGATGCATGAATAACATTGGAAGTGCTCAGTGAATGTGAATATGACTGAATATGTGATTTCTCAACTTAAATGTTGAATGCCAGACCAAGGTCTGATGATAAATGTTAATGAGACTGTGAATGTGATTGATTAAACATAATGATTGATTGAATATGTGTTGTGCATTGCATTACATGAATGCATGAAAGATAAAGGCAATTATGACTGGAGTTGCCAATAAAAAGAACTTAAAGCCAGAATGTGCTAAGAGCCTCTAGCTCAATATGTAAAATGAGCCCTATATCCCTAACAGATAAAGGATAGTATTAATGAGCTTGGTATCCACAACGAATACGGGATAGTGAAAAAGGCACTTGGTCACAGCAATGAAATAAACAAATGTGAGTCTCATGAGCATTGTATATACACTTGATGTATGTACAAATTGAATGATTATAATGTATTATTGAATTACATTGAATGAGAAATGTGAAAATTGTGTACAAGGTGTTTTGTGATGCTGCATGATGATACTTGAAATGATATGAATTATGTGATTGTATGGATTGTTGTGTTATGTGATATGAGTGAACCATTGAGGATGGTTAACTCACGAAGAACTTGTACTGATTTTGGATAGAAGACATGGCTCAAAGGTTGTTCAGTTAGGACTAAGGGATTTAGATAAATTTTTGTATAATTCCTCATGTACGTAGCATGTTTACAAAGATGTAAACTCTGATTAGTTTTTGATAATGTATATGTATGGATGTTGTTGTAAAGAAACAATGTACCTATTTCTTAAGAAATGAAATGAGGAATTTGGGTTTTAACCATGGTGATTCTTATGTTTTAATTTATGATGCCATGAGTAAGTGAAAGTGATGTAGTTGGTGCACTACTTCCATTGGGCATCTGCTTGAATGTCAGAAGGATGTACAAGCATAAATGTTTGATGATAATGGGGTGCCACATCATGTGTTTGACCTAGGTTGCTTTGTAGTTAAGATTAATTGGACTGCATCTGTTTCTACTTAACTGTAATTAAGGAGAGATAGGAATTGATGCTAACATTGAATATTCAAAATATGAATTGATTTATTCTTATCTAGGCCATCGATATGCAATTCTTATTGTTGATGTAAACCTACAATCATGTTTGTTTTCCATTATCTTCTTTATATTTTATTTCACATTATTTCTTAGTTATATTTTATTCTAGCACGACCAACCCCTCTTATTTGTTCTTATTCACAAGCATAAATTCAGGGTTGACATTCTTATAGAATTGACCCTTGATATTACTACTACATAAGTTTTCGAGAGTAGGGTTTTATTTGTTTATACCAAAATTTAGCTTCATTATCAAGGAGTTATCCTATTTATTTTTGTGTTTTTATTTTATTTTCTTTAACATTTCTTATTTGTTACTATTCTTTGCTTTCTTAACTATGTATTCATGTTAATAGGTCTATTAATCAAATTGATTGCAATATAATATAAATATATGAAAACTTTGTACGAACTAAGGAAGCAGTCTAAAAAAAAAGATCACATGTGATCAATTCAACTCATGAAATTTTATTTGATAGAGATTCAAAAACTGAAAAAGAAAAGTCTATGACTTAATATAGAACTTTGAAAAGGTTTGTTGGTTCTGATTTAAACTAACAACTTCTTTACATCACATTACCTACTTAAAAGACCAATACCACTTATATATTAAAATTTAGATTGATACGTCTATTGTCACCTTTTATAGTCTTATAAGTGAAGATCTACATGACTATCTGATGGAGTTCCACGTGGTATTCGTAAGTATGAATCCCAAAGTTGATGGAGAAATAAATCAAACTTTAGTTTTTTCATTCTAATTGAAAGATGTAATGAAGGATTAGCTTTACTACTTACTTACCTTCTAAAAGCATTGCCACATGCAATGAGATGATGAGCTTATCCTTGAAGAGGTAAGTTCTAGCTTCAAGGTTAGTCTCCAATTCAAAAGAATTTTATGGCCTAAGGCAACATAATGGAGAGTCGTTATGTGGATACTAGGAATGTTTCAAGAAGTTATTTTCTAGTTACGCTATCATTAAATTACTGAGTAGCTTCTTATCTAATACTTCTATGTGGGACTTCTAATATGGTACTAAGTTTGATCCAATACCTAAGCACGTAAACAAGGTAAATGTTTTTAGCCTTGAGCAGTATATTTCAAATCTAATATCTCTTGTTCATCAATTGGTTGTGAATAAGATGTAGACATTAAAAGCTTGCAGGATTTGTTCAAGGATAGGCATCCAACATATATATGCCTAACATTTTAAAAGAAATCTATTGAATAAGCCAATATCACATGTGGCTTCTTGGGACAACCCAAAGAAATTATGATCCCTATTCAAATATGTATAATTTAGGAAGGAGGCATCACCCTCCTTTAGCTATAGGAATTCATAAGTAAATCAATTGGGGACTTAAATTAGCTAATTTCCAACAATACACGTAACTGCGCCCTCTTAAACAACTAATAAACCAAGTTTTTGATTTTGGTATATATTTAAATGAAATTATTAAATATCTTATTATTAGTAATTTTTAATTTTATCATAAGATGAAACACTTCCAATAAGAGGAAAAAGATAGTATTTAAGGTTTGGAACACTAGTGGGTTGGATGGAAAATACAATTAATCGATTAAAGGAAAAAAAGCATAGGGAAGTTACCATCCCAAACGATCAAGAACCCAAAAGAAAATGCCAGTTTAATCATTTTAAGGAAAAGTAAAAAATTTGATACATTAGTAAAAATCCCTCCCTTTATAAAAGTAAGAAAGAGAGAAGATTGTTGGTATAAAAGATGATCTTTTAAACAATGATGAGGTATCCTAATGTAAGTCCTTTCATCTTCATGATTACAAACAATACCTCCTTTTCCTCATACTTTAGCAAAATCTAGAAAATATGAGTAATATTAAGATCTATATAAAACTTCTCATAGATGCGAAGTAAGTATACCCTTTTTTTTATGCTATTAAACGAGTATCATGTTATGATAAGTTTTTGAAAGAACTATGTAAGACTAAAAGAAATAATAATTCAAAGGATGTGAGAAAGTGAGGGTTAGTAAGAATGTATTTATTATCATTGACAAAATCCTTCATATAAAATGTAAAGATCCATGTATATTCACTATTACTTGCACAATAGGTAACATTACAATTGAAAAGGCTTTGTTAGAGATAAGGTGATTTATTAACATATTGACATATTTCGTATATGATTCTTTGATACTTGATCCTTTAAATAAGACTAAGGTTATGATATAACTAATTAATAAATTTAATATCTAACTTAGGATAAAGTCAAAGATGTACGAATGGAAGTAAATAATTTGGTCTTTTTGTCTGATTTTTATACGATTGATATGGAGAATTATGATCAAACAACCATTATTTTGTTATGAAGATAACAACAATAATAAGTCAAAGTCAAGTCAACGTATCCTATGCTCAAGGTTCCCTACTTTGTAAGGGTCGAGGGAGGGCCATCAATGTACGCAACATTCCCTTTGTAATTTTTACACAGAGACTGTTCCCATAATTTGAATTTGTGACCTTATAGACACAAAGGAGCAACTTTTACCCGTTGCTCCAAGCTTCTCCCTCGTAATAACAACAATAACAATAGCAACATCAATTAAAAATTTCGATAATATGTAGGGTTTAAGGAGGTCCAGTAGTACGTAACCTTACCCCTAACTAGTAGAGAGATTGTTTCTGAATGACCCACATGAAAAAATCATAATCATAATAAAATAAATAGATACTTAATAAATAAAATATAAAATAAGTAAAAATTAATAATACAATAAGGCTAAGTATGGAAATATTAGGCTAAATATGAGAGGAAAATGCTAGAAGACTTATAAGATTGATAAGGATCTCTTTATATGTAAGATTGATAAGGATCTCTTTATATGTGATCCTTTATCTTTATCCTTGTACGCCAAACTTTTCTATTATAGGCCATATCTTTGGTAAGTTCCAGCAGAGCCATATCATACTTGATCACCTCCCCCAAATTCTTCTTAGGCCTCTCTTTTTTCTCTTACAGCCTGTAAGTATAATCTTCTTACATCTTCTCATGGAGCTTCCAAATGTCTCCTCTTAAAATGACAAACCACTTAAGCCTTATCTATTTTAATTTTTCAATAATATTAGCCAACTTTAATCTGTCTCTTACCATTACATTCCTGACCTTATCTCTTCTAGTAAGGTTGCACATTCAATAGAGCATCCTCATTAAATGATAAAATTTACCTTTAATCTTGAGTGGTATCTTCTTGTCATATAAAAATCTTGTTGCATTTTTCTATTTAAGCCACTTTGATCTAATACGGTGAACTAAATCTTCATTAATCTTTCTATTGCTCAAGAAAATAGATCCTAAATACTTAAAACACTCCTTTTGTGGTATAACTTTTAAACCAATCTTTACCTTCACATAGGTAGCCGCCTTATGTCCTAAAAAGTTACACTCTATATACTTAATCTTGGTCCTAGTCAAATTAAAGCTCTTTAACTCTAACGTATCCCTCTAAAATTTAAGTTTAACATTGACACCTTCTTTTGTCTCATTCATCAAGATAATGTCATTAGAAAACAACATACACTAAGGCACATCCCCATGGACATTCTTGGTGAGCTTGTCAACTACTACTGCAAACAAAAAGAGGCTTAAATAAGAGCCTTGGTGGATCCCAATATCGATAAAAAATACTTTGTATCTCCTTTTATCGTTCTTACTCTTGTTTTAACACCTTTATACATATCCCTAATAAACTATATATAGGTCATAAGAACTCCCTTACCTTCCAAACACCTCCACATGATTTCCCTAGGTGCCCTGTCGTACGCCCTCTCTAAATCGATAAAAACTATATATAGGTTACATTTTCGTTCCTTGTAATATTCCATTAATCTTCTACGGAGATGTAAAGCTTATATGGTGGACCTTCTAAGCATGAAGTTGAACATGTTTTCCAAGATCACTTAAATAGATGTTATCCTCCATGCCTTCATTAGAAACGCTCTAGAAGTACCTCTACTATCGTCTCTTAATGTCATTTTCAGATATGTGCACCCACCCTGCTTCATCTTTTATACAATGAACTTGATCTAAGTCTCTCGCTTTTTATTCCCTATCTCTTACTACCTTAAAATATCCTTTTTTCTATCTTTAGTTTCTAATCTTTGGTATAATTTCTTGTAAGCTCTAATTTTAACTTCTAAGATTATCTTCTTCACCTCTTTCTTTGCCAGACTATAACTTTCTCTATTTACTTCTCTCTCTACTTCTATGGTTCTATCCAATAAAACTTTATAGGAAACCTTCTTGATCATAATCTTTTCTTATACATCTTCATTCCACCACCAAGACTCCCTCTTACTATCCATAGGCCCTTTAGAAACACCTAAGATCTATATAACTATATTTCTTATAAGAATTGCTACTCTCTCCTGCATCTAGTTAGCTTCTCCTTCCAATTTTCATTCTTCTCCATATGTTACTCTTTCCTTAAATTATTTCACCATCTCCCCTTTCAAATTCCACCATTTGACTCTAGTACACCTTCTAGGACTTTTCTTCTTTCTCCAACCCTTAATAATAAGATCCAAAACCAATGATCTATGCTAAGTTGACAAGCGAGTATTGGGTATCACCATGCAATCCTTGTAATTAGGTCAATCACTCTACCTTGTGAGGAAATAGTTAATTTAAGTTTTTGTAGTTCTGTTCTTAGAATTGACCAGGTGCTCCTTGTTTTTCTTGTCATATTTAGCACCATTTGTCAGAAAATATCTAAGACAAAGATAGATGTTGATAATGGTGTACTCATCATGGAATTTTATGGGAAAATTATAAAATATGTTACCATAAAATATCCTAGTGATGACAATCCTATTTATGCAATTGACATGATCAAATCCTTAGTATATGATGTCTTCAACCTTAAGAAGAACTGGAAGTTGTTATTGTTAAGGATCTTAAGGAAGAAGAGGAGAATTTAACTTTTAGTAATGCTTTTCAAGAAATTGTTACAATGCTAAATATTCTTCTAAATTTACAACTTGTAATGCTTCTTTTATTTTATTACCAATTTTTTTGTAAGAGAATATCACCTTTTTTTTGCATTCACCTATGTCAAATCTGAAGCCTCTTCTTGGTCACCACAACTATGTGTTCTCAAGGGACAAAGAGACGATACTAATGATCATCTCCAATAATTTAAGTAAACCACGAAAGGAAAAGCTTATACATGTCCTAAAGGAAAATAAGACAACAATTAGTTGGACAACTGTAGATATTAAAGGAATAAACTATCTACATATATGAATTACATCCTATTAAAAGAAGGAAGCCAACTGAACCTTTAACCCTAAAGGAGATTAAACCTAATATTGATGGATGCAGTTAAAAGGGAAATCCACAAACTTCTTAAAGATGGATTGGTTTATTCAATTTTTGAATAGCAATTAAGTCAATTTAGTTGAAGTGATTCATAAGGAAATCAAGGTCATGGTAATTAAGAACTAAAATGATGAGTTTGTGCCTAGTCATATTAAAAATGGGTGGCAAGTGTGCTCAATCACAAGGATCACTTCCATTTCCCTTTCATTATTCAAATGCTTGAAAGGTTAACTAGTAGCACTTTATTATTATTATTATTATTATTATTATTATTATTATTATTATTATTATTATTATTATTATTATTATTATTATTATTATCATCATTATTATTATTATTATTATTTTCATATTAAAGTTACACTATAGAATTAACAAATATGACCTTCATATGTCCATTCAGAACTTTTGCATATTGTTGTATGTCATTTGGTCTTTACAACACTCCATTTACTTTTTAAAAGTTTATGGCATATTTTCAAAATTTGTTAAGCATACGATTGAGGTACTCATGGATGTTTTTACTATTTATGGAAACTTAATTGATAATTGCTTACATAATCTTGCACTTGCTTTGAAAAGGTGCGTATAAATTAATCTTGTAGTGATTTTTTTTAAAAAAAGTCACTTCACAGTTGAACAAGATATAAATTTAGGCAATATTGATTCATCTAGGAGGTGGATAGAGCTAAAATTGATATTATCAAATCTTTACCTTATCATCCTAGTGTGTGAGAAGTTTGTTATTTTTATTAGACATGTAGATTTTTATCAAAGATTCATTAAAGACTTATCTAAAATAACATTGATGTTATGCAAGTTACTATAAAAGGATGTTATATTTGAGTTCAATAAGGCATATAAAGAGGTGATTGAAAAGCTAAAAGACCTACTAACCTCTGTCCTAATTATTTAACTTCCTAACTGAATTATCATTTTAAAGATAATATACGAAGCAAACGATAATACAATAGGTATTGTGTTGGGTTAAAGGATTAGGATAATGCCTATGCCATCTATCATGCTTCTATGACCTTGAATGATGCCCATAAAAATTATTCTGCCACTAAAAAAGAAAATTTGACTATTGTCTGTGGTTTTAAAAAGTTTCATTTTTATTTATATGGTAGTCAAATTATTTTTTATTTTTATCATATATCTTTTCATTATTTAATGATGAAGCAAAAGGTAAAACTTCCCCTAAATGAATTTAATTTTTCAATCAAAGATAAGAGTGGAGCAAAAAAATTATATTACCAATCACTTAAGATGAATAACCTATATAGAGTAGGAACTACATCTTTAAGAAACATTTCTTGATTGGTAACTATTTTCTATGAGTGTTTCATTAACAAAGTATGAACATATAGTGAATTATTTGGCTACCAACAAGCTATCACCTAATTTGTTGGAGCTCAATGAGATAAGATCAAAAGTGATGTTAAGTCGTACGTGTGGGATAATATAAGATCAAAAGTGATGCTAAGTACTACGTGTGGGATGATCTTTACTTATGAAAATGTTATGTAGATTAAGTAATTAGAAGGCATGTTCATTAAAATGAAATCACCTTTATTATGACCTTTTGCCACTTTTAAGCTTAGTGAGGTCACTTTGGAGCTAAAAGGATAACTAGAAAAGTATTAGAATGTGGTTTTATTGGTCTAATTTATTTCAAGACTTATATTCCTTCTATAAGTCATACAATAACTATCAAAGAACTCATAATATTTCTTGAAAGAATGAGATACCATAATACCTGACATTATTTTACAAAATTTTTACTATTTGTGGTATCGATTTCTTGAGACTATTCCTTATATATTTTGGTTATGTTTATATTTTACTAATTGTAGATTATATCTTAAAAAGGGTTAAAGCTAAAGCCATTAAGACAGATAATTTTGAATTCATTACAAATTTTCTTACGTCTAACATCTTATTTAGTATTGGAATTTGAAAAGCTCTAATAACTGATCATGGCAATCACGTTTGCAATAAAATTATGGAGGCTTTGTTGAGAATAAATCACCAAGTGTCGACTACTTGCCATATATAAACTAATAGATAAGCAAAGGTATCTAATTATGAGATTAAACCAATCATTGAGAAGATAATGCAGTTGAATTGAAAAGGACTGGAGTGTATGATTGGATGATGCTTTATAAGCATATAGAACTACTATAAGACACTCATAGGTATGTCACGTTATTGGTTGGTGGTTAGGAAACAATGTCACCTTTTAGTTGAACTAGAATACAAATCCTATTACATAATTGAGTATTTTAACATAAATATGGATTAAAGTGGAGGATATAAGAAGTTATAATTACAATAATTAAAGGAAATACATGATGATTCTTTTAAGAGTGTAAGGATTTACAAGAAAAAGACTAAGATATTTTGAGACAAGATGATCCCTAGGAAAGACTTTGAAGTTGATTAAAAGGTTCTTTCATGCCATTATGAGTTTTTCTATTTTTAGTAAGTTGTGTTCTTATTAAATTGGCCCTTTTTTGTTACTTACATTTTTCTCAAGTATAGTAGACATTCAAATTTTGGTTACATCAACACTGCTTAAAGTGAATGTGCATAGGCTCAAACCTTTCTTTAAAGGCTTTTAAGTGGAAAATGTGGCAAAATTGGACCTTGAGGATCCTTTTTACATTAATGGAAAAGTTAAGCCAACGATAGGAACAAAAAGACATTTTTTGAAAGGCAACTCAAAAAACCAAAAATCTTGATCTCATTTTTATTTATATTCAGTATTTATGATTTTAAGAGGCAACTCAAAAAACCAAACATCCTAATCTCATTTTTATTTATATTCAGTATTTATGATTTTCATTTATATGTTATTTGCTCTCTTTTGCATTTTTAGTTTTTATAAGGACAATGTAGAGTTTAAGTTTGAAGGAGAAATTATGGTAAAATGCACTTGAACGAAGATTTTTTCTTTAATTTTTCTAAATAGATTAAATTATTATACATGTTATGAGTAGGAATGACAATTTTAGTTTGGTCCAACCCAACCCAAAGTTAATAGGATAAGATTGAGTTAATTGAGCTTTAGGCTGAAATCAAGCTATGTTTTTTAATTAGAGTTTTGGCTAGGCACAATGTTGGGCTTAATGACCCAACATGACTTGAAGCCCTCCCTTACATATTATCTTAAGACGACACTATTTTGTTTAGGTAACAAAACAACATTATTTTTTTATTGGTAAAGAGACTTGATACCCATTATGTCACCCCCTAAGTCCTCCCTCCCACCTCTCTCCCACTCGCATTCTTGCTTCCTGTCTCTTACCTACTCATTATTCTCCTACTTTTCATTCACTGATCTCTCGTTTACCTTTCACCTCATACGCAGTTCTCTTTCTTATTTCTCTTCCAGATTGGTTGATAGATAACCACTAATTTTAGCAAGTACGAGGATTCATAAATTTCTATGAATATCATGTCTATAATTGAAGCTTTATGATAATTAGATGTAGTTATGTTATGGTATCATCCTATTTATCTACATAAAACATAAATTCATATTTTATCTAATATTTATGTTAAAGAGTACAAAAGCCAAACCTTTTCTTTTAGATCTTAATTAAGCAATATCCTTGCTTAGAATAGTATAATTATCACAATAGTTACATGCTCTAAGACTAAGACAATGCTAATCTTACTAGCAAGATTCATCATTCATATTATCATAGGACAATTTGTGTGGCTAAGAGACCATAGGACAATTTGTGTGCCTAAGAGACCATTGTTTGATAGTTTGTTATTTTTCCATCTCTTTCTGCAATATATGGCATCAAAGCATATTAATACAACCATGACATATCAAATTAAAATTCTTGTCTTTCATTTTCATTTATGTAAAAAGAAAAGGAAAGTAAGACATATTTCATATTGTCTTCCTGGGATGTTGAAACAAAATGAAAGATTGGTTCTTAATTAGCAAATACATTTGTTATGTCATAATTTTCATATATTTTTCTCATATTATTTAAAATATGAAGTTGAAATTATAACCCTATAATCATTACCGATATAGTTATAAATTAATGTGCATATTCCACATCTTCTTATTGGCATAAAACTTGTTCTTTACGTTTTAGATTTATAGATGAAAACTCACCAGTGGCTTTTCATTATCACTTTGTTATGGTTTTATTAAGTTAATGTTATTGTTGCCTTTATGGTAGTGCATCCGTATAAATAAAGAGTTAATTACTTAATCATTGAAAATGTAAGGCTTTAAGGTTTCTTAAAAGCTTGGTAATGTTTTTCTAAGTATATCCAAGTTAGGAATACAGTTGTTATTCTAGTAGCTTGTGCACTTGGTGACTCATATTTTGGCATTCTAAGGATCTTCTTCAGTGGAGGAGAAGCATTTGCTGAAGTTGCATGACAAATTCCCAAATGTTGTTAAAATATTTAATTATCATGTAACATTAAATTGTAATATTTTATAATTCTCATGATTATTAGTGAAAATGTTAAATTCATTATTATTCAAAATATTTTCAATGGATATTTTTTCTAGGTCTGGCTTAGCTTGATTAGGCTTTAAAATGTCGAAGCTTACTAGTTCTCAGGTTCAGGTTCAAGCCGAGTCATTCGGGCCTAATCAAGCTTAGGCTTGGGATAAATAACTCATGCTTTATCAAGTTTCAAGCTGAGCCTAGGTCAAAATAAAATATTCCATTACTAACCCTAGTTATGAAGTTGAGTCAATTGATTATGAAAGTGATATGTATCGAGTAGTTAAATTAACTTGAGATATTAATTTTAATTAACATTTTCAATGATTTTAAAATGGAAATGTGGATTTTTTAAAAACTTATGATCTTTTGTGCTATATGAGAATGAAACATATATGTCAATAAGTATTTTACTTTATGTAATATTCTTCTATGTGAAAGTATCTCTAGAACTTACTTTGAACTGATTTTAGATTAAATTGATATGTCCATGTTTGAGAAGAGTATTCTATCTTTGAATTGGTTCATTCTATCTAAATAGCCAACTTGACTAAATATTTCTTGTTAGCACCTTTGAGTCTTAAAATCTTTTTCCTTTCTTTAAAATCCATCATATGAGTCTAAGCTTAAAACTAAATATCTTTACCTAACGTTAAGGGCTACTAAGCATTTGAATCAAATCAGTAAAATCATTTTGTAAAGAGAGTAACATCGTAAATGCAGGGATAAACCTAGTGAAAAAGTGGCAGATATATTAAATGTAAAGTGGGGATTATGTTTAAATAATGTATTTGATATTTAAATTTGAAAATGTCACATGTATGAGAAAAGGGAAAAGAAAAGACAAAAAGTTATGTTGAACTAAGTGAGGTTCTAATCGATATTGTGATGATAACAAAACATAAGAATTATTAATGAGGGGCTAAAGGTGTGATTTGCACCTCAACAATTTACAAAAGGTCGAAATAAGCCCTATTGTTATCTTTGGCACCACTTTGCACCATAATGTTACTAAAATGGTAACCATTGCACCCTAGGAGAAAAGCAACACTTATTTAGACCTTTCGTGATATAAGGTGAAACTTCAAACCTTTAACCAATTAATAAAAAATATCATTTTGAACTATAGTACTAGAAATCATTTTGATCTCACCATATTGCCTAGTTGTGAGATCATATGAGATAAATCAATGACCCTTATACTAGAAAGTACCAAATACTAACTTTTTTAGCATTTAGGATTCTATTAGTACTATTTTGAAAATGTTAAGGTTTAATGTGATACCATAAATAACGATAAGGACTAACTTAGACTTTTTATGAAATTTTAGGAGATAATTTATAAAATTTAACTTAATAAGTTTAGTATTTTAATGAGAAATATAAGAAAAATGTAGCCATAAAATCAAGAAGATAGTTCATTTAGTTAATAAAGAAAAGCTGAAGTTTTGTAACTATAAAACTGAAGATTAAATCAAGAAAAAAAGATCAAAGCATATCAAGGTCATTTTATAGTTTGTATTGTTAATTGCAATCTCACTTTGCTAGTTTGGTAATCTCAAAGGCTCACCATGCATAAACTTTTCACTTTACTTTATTGCATGAGTATTTTCATTTGTCAAGTGGTGTAAAAACTTTTATATTCTAGAGAAAAACCTTTTGAACTTTTCAACACTCTTTAGGGAAAATTTTGGAAAGTGTTTACATTACAATAGCCATCAAAACAAATTGAGTTTCAGAATTTGAAGTTGTTAAAATCATATTTTTTAAGGAAATTGGTTAACTTATATAGGTTATTGGTCAACCAATATAGGTTAAATTTATCAAATTTGATATATTAAGTATAGCACCCCTTACCATAGGGTACCCACCGGGACGCCTAGAGGTCATTCCGGCACATATTCTACGATGAGGGCACGCTACGATCAATCACTACACTCACTTCAAAGGCATGGTATTATTATTCACTTAAAAAGCATCATAAGAAAATCACAATATTTAAAATCAACTTTTTCCTCATTTCAATTCATAAAAAG
>JAOSBK010000007.1:17895452-17907449 GCA_027568895.1 Erythroxylum shatona | reverse complement strand
GAAAGGAGAAAATGACTAGGAAGGAGGAACCATTACAGATAATTCACATAGACATCTGTGGACCCATTACTCCTATTTCCATGGGAGGCTACAGATACTTTATCACCTTTATTAATGATTTTTCTCGGTATGGTTGGATTGAATTATTGCATGAGAAATCTGAATCCTTGGATGCTTTTAAGTCATTAAAAAATGTTATTAAATTGTAACTTAGGAAGCAGATCAAATGTGTAAGATTTGATAGAGGTGGTGAGTATTATGGTCGGTATGATAAAACTGGAAGAAACCTTGGCCCTTTTGCTAGATACTTGTAGGATTGTGGAATTGAGGCACAATATACTATGCCGGGAAATCCTCAACAAGATGGGATTGCAAAGAGACAAAATCGTACTCTTATGGTGATGGTTAGGTGCATGCTTAGTCACTCCACCTTACCAGAGTTCTTGTGGGGAGATGCCTTGAGGATTGCTATTTATGTTCTCAATCATGTGCCTAGTAAGTCTGTACCAAAGACTCCTTTTGAGTTTATATCAAGAAAGAAGCCTAGTTTGAAGCATTTCCGTGTTTGGGGCTGTAAGGCTAAGGTGAGGATTTATAATCCTCAGCTGAAGAAGCTTGATCCTAGAACTATTTCATGTTACTTTATTGGTTATTGTACTGGTCAAGAGGTTCAAGATTCTATTGTCCAAAACACACTACTAGAGTCATTGGATCAGATCGGGCTATCTATTTTAAAGGGGACATGGAACATAATGAAAGGCATGAGTCTCGTGTTGTTGATTTCATAGAGGATCGTGTTATTATTCCTACACCTATTATTTTTCATCCGGAGGCAATTCAACCTCCTGTGATTCATGATGATGTTGTTAATCCAGGAAATGATGTTGAAATTCCTCAACAAGTTGGCATTGATACTGAAGTCCCAAATGTGGTTGTAGTTCCACCTAGGAGATCTGAAAGGATTCCTAAATTCACTAAGTCTTCTAAATTCTGAGACTATTACATTTACTTGGAGGAGCATGAATTCAATTTAGTTGAAGACTCAGATCTGATTTCTTTTCAGGATGCCATTTTTAGTCCTCGTAGTTCACAATGGTTGGCAGCCATGGAAGATGAGCTGACTTCTATGAGTATGAATGGCGTTTGGCATTTGATGGAATTACCCAGTGGTTGTAAAACTGTTCGGTGTAAATGGGTCTTTAAGACTAAACGTGATGCTAGATGTGAGATAGAAAGGTACAAAACTAAACTTGTTGCAAAGGGGTATAACTAGAGGGAAGGTATAGACTATAAAGAAACTTTTTCTCTAGTCTCTACTAAAGATTCATTACACATTGTGATGGTTTTGGTTACTCATTTTGATTTGGAGCTCCATCAAATGGAAGTGAAAATTGCTTTCCTAAATGGTGATTTGTATGAAGGTGTGTTTATGAATCAACTTGCTAGTTTTGTTGAGAAAGGTAAGGAACACATGGTATGCAATTTGAGAAAATCCATTTATGGGATAAAACAAGCCTCCAGACGACGGTATTTGAAATTGACCAAATTGTTTGCTCTCTTGGCTTTGAGGAAAATGTTGTTGATCAATGTATTTACTTAAAGAATAGTGGAAGAAAATTCATTATTCTTGTCTTGTATGTTGATGACATTCTTTTAGCTAGTAATGACGTGGATTTTGTTTCTGAGACTAAGCAAATGTTGACAGCTCATTTTGATATGAAAGATCTCGGTGATGCTTCTTTTGTTATGGGCATTGAAATTCATCGTGATAGATCTTATGATGTTCTTAGTTTGTCTTAGAAAAGGTATATTGAAAGGATCTTGAATAGATTCAATATGAAGACTTGTAATCTTCGCAGTGCACCTATCCAAAAGGGTGACAAACTCTTGAATAGCCAGTGTTTTCAAAATGATAAAGATAAGTTAGAAATGGAAAAGGTCCCATATGCTTCTACTGTTGTTAGTCTTATGTATGCTGAAGTTTGTACACGTCCTAATATTACTTTTGTTGTTGGTGTACTTGGGAGATACTTGAGCAACCTTGGTGTGGGTCATTAGCAAGCTGTGAAACAAGGTCTGAGGTACCTACAAGGTACTAAAGATTACATGCTCCCTTACAGGATGTTTGATCACCTTGAGGTGATAGGTTATTTTGATTTTGATTATGGTGGTTACCCTGATGATCACAAATCCACATCAGGATATATCTTTATGCTTACTAGATGAGCTGTATCTTGGAAAAGTGTTAAACAAACACTTACAACAACATTAACTATAGAGGCAGGGTATGTGGCTTGTTACGAAGCTACTTGACAGGCAATATGGTTGAGGAATTTTATTTCTAAGCTTAATCTCATGGAGAGTGTTTCTAGACCTCTAACTATATATTGTGATAACTCTGCTGTGGTGGACTTCTCTCAAATATGCAAGAATTCCAAACTTTCGAAGCATTTTAATACAAAGTATATGTTTATTAGAGAGAAGGTTAAGGAGTTTTAGACTTGTATAGAGCATATACCCACTGATCTTATGGTGGCAGATCTTCTAACCAAAGGCTTGACTATTAAGGCTTTTGTGAGTCTTGTAACCCGTACGAGCCTATTTAGATTTTTTGATGCCTTGGATTAGTAGGAGTCTGTCTTTTATGTTAATTTTTTATAGCAACATTGTATTTGACTATTTTGTTATTCAATCTAAAAACTTTTGTTTATAATTGTTGCTATTATTGTTATTGCCATATACTTTATTGATATACTGTGTAGATATGTTTAAATGTTTGTATATATATTTGGCATTTTGTTGGAGACATTTTGTACTCAGTCTCATCTTGTTGTTCTGAGATATTTTGTTAAATCTCAGTTGGCATCTTGAGTGGATGCTTAGGCCATTTTGTTTGGAATTGCACAAACGGATTACCATTTTGTGTGCATTTCCTTATGACACATTCTGTTTAGGTCATAGGGGTATGGGTATCTTGCATATATGTTATCAGTACTCCTATTGGGTCTAATTTCTATACTGTTGAGGTACTTGTAACCTCATTTTGGACTTATAATTAAGAAATTGTTGACTCTACTTTGACATCTTATTGTGGCCACATATTGCTATATTAATTTGGGGATTTGTTTCTGTTGTTCATTGATACTGGTTATGCTGTCCAAGTGGGAGAATGATAGAATTTTATCATAATTATGGACTAACATAATAAAAATTATTTTGTACAAACCCCGATTAATTATATGTCAATGGTAATTCTCTCTTTAACGTGTCATTGGGGGCCTGTGTTTATGGGCTTGCTATGATGGGTAGGCTTAGCCCATGTATTGTAAAGCACAGGAGGCTCTATTGCTAGCCAACCTTTAAATACAGTCGCCCCATTGAAAACTGTATGTGTTTTTGCTTATTAGGTTTTGAAATAGCAGTAGTCAATTCTCTGCACCTCTGTCACGTCATTTCACAGAAAAGAACAATGGATTCAATTGTTCTACAATTTCCAGGTATTTATCCATTCAATTATTAAATCTAGTATGTTACAATTATAGGGTTAATTAATTGTGTTGATTAATCACGAAATTAATTTGAAATCTTGTGTTAAATTTCCTTCACCCTTAATATACACATATTATATGTAAATGATAAGATGAAATAATAGATACAACCAAAGAAGTTTGATAAATTGGTTAGCAACAGAAAGATGTACGGTTAAGATTCAATTAGAGTATGTGCTATCAACATGTATTATCAACCTCTTTCAAACTTGCGATGAGTTGCAATCGTGAGTTTGTCTCAAAGTCGATGAAATGCAAAAGAAGACAAAGTCTCAGTAATAATATCAGCAATTGATGAGATGAAATATAGCAAACAAAGAGAGATTTTGTAGCGACCAAATCACAAAAAAGGTATACATTAATTTGAATGTACTTTGTGCTAGCATAAAAGATTGGATTTGCAGCTAAAAAAATAGTACTAAAATTATCACACCAAAAAAATAAGACGTAATTCAAAAAGACAATCATCAAGAAGAGATGTGAGCCAGCAATGGTATGCTAAACCTAGTTACAAGGATGAACAACTAATCAAAACTTATTTCCGAATAGTCATCTATTATATTTAGAGGGAAAGAAACAGGAGAATCTATAATAATGTGGAGCAGCATTAATCTAAACTTGCTGAGGTAATTGTCAACTTGATTAGAGAGACTATCTTAGCTAATAAGAAATAGGACCTCATCAACTATGAACTCATATCGGTATGGTTAATTTAAATCTTTTGTTGTAATTGCCGTATTTTTGTGTAGTGTTGAGTAGTTTTTGACTGTAGGATCTTTGGTGAGGATCGTATACAAGTTTCTGCCTTGTTAATATAATTTCTTTTAATTTCCAAAAAAAAGTTTAGCAACAACAAGAACTGTGCTTTTATATTCAACTTTAGTACTAGATCTTGCAACAATAAATTGTTCTTTTGCACTCCAGGAAATATGATAGGGACTCAAATACATGCAACAATCAAACGTGGTACGACAATTGTCAGGATAACGAGCCTACTTAGCATCATATTAAGCTTGAAGGGTAAATGGTGGGCCAAGTGAAGTGAAAGCCATGGGAGGTGGTGGATCGAAGATATTGCAAAATTCTTTTACAACTGATCAGTGAGTGTTGGTAGGATAATATAAGAATTGAGAACTTTGTTGACTATATATTGGATATCAAAACGAGTAATTCTGAAGGATAGTTACAATGCTACGATACTCAGTAAGATCAGAAAAAAGAGGATGTTGTGATTTTTGGAGATATAAAGAGTGGGGGTAATAGGTGTAGGTGCGGGTGCAGGTGCGGGTGCCGGTTTGAAATTGTCAAGGCCTATTCAAATAAGAAGATATTTGATGTATTGGTTTTGGATAGGAAGAAGAACATAAGAAGTAGATTTGGCTTCAATTCCATGAATGTGATGAACAAGACCCAAGTCTTTTATAGAAAAGTTAGAGTCAAGTTCATAAATAAGAGATGAAATGAAGGAATTGAAAGAACTCGTAATGAAGATATCACCCACATAAACAAAGATAAGGTTGTACCGGACGTGATTTTGTGAATGAAGAAAGAGGTATCATTAGAAGGGATAAATCTGAGGTAAAGAAGTTTTTAACTAAAGAGTTGAAGCTAAGCTCATGGAGCTTGTTTGAGACCATAAAATGCTTTGTAAAGGAGACAAACATAATGAGGAAAATAAGGATTTATAAAATTAGGAGGTTGAGTCATGAAAATGAATTTTTAGAGGCTTCTAAGGGGAAATGCATTGTTGACATCAAGTTAACGAATAAACTAGTTGTCAAAAAGAGTAAAAGTAAGAATAACACGAATAGTAGTGGGTGATAACATGACTAAAAGTGTTAGTATAATCAATAATTATAGTTTGATGATATCTCTTAGCAATAAAATCAGCTTTTTATTGCTCAATAGAGCCATTAGGATTTCATTTAGTATTAAAAACTCATTTGTAATCTACAATGTTGGCATCTAGTGGAGGGGAAACAGGGGACCATTTATGATTGCAAAGGATGACAGTGAACTCATCAAGCATAGTCTAGCACCAGTGGAGATATTTGTTTACTTGAATGAAAGAGATTGGATCAAGAGTAAGAGAGTTGTGAAGAGTGGTAGAATAGGTGACATAATTAGAAAACATTTTTAGAATGCGAGTGTGATCACGTGTTCAAATGATCATATGATGAGAAGGAGGAGGTAGTTCAAAGGATGAATGTAAAGGAGATATTAAGGGAGTGACTGAGAAAAAAGGGGGAATAGGCAAAGGTAATAACATGTGAGAGAGAAATAATGAATACAAGGTGGGTAGAGAGAGATGGGAATGTAAAAAAGAATTCTCAATAAATGAACATGATAGGAGATATAATTTTTAGAGGTGATAGGGTAGAAAAGCGGTAACCCTTATATATGTAACCAATGAAGACACATGGTGAAGTTTGGAGGAGAGTTTATGGGAGGAGTGGAGCCTAAAAAGAAAAAACAAGTACAATCAAAATCACAAAGATGAAAAAAAAACAAGGTTAAGTGTGGAAAAGGATTTTACATGGAGATTTTTTATGAAGAATAGGAGTGACTAAAAGGTTAATAAGATAGACAACTATAAAAAATGCCTTAAACTAGAAGAATTTAGAAAGAGAGACATGAAGAAGTAGCGGAATAGTAAGTCTCATTTTAGTGATATGAAGAATTTTACGTTTAGCAAGCCCCTTTTGTTAGGGATTATACGGACAAGAAATACAAAGAGTAATGTTATGAGAGTCGAGATAGTTGGTAAAAGCACTTTTGATTAGTTCAGGTACTCCAACGCATTAAAATGTTTAAATAGTAGTAGAGAAGAGATTTTTAGTGGTAATTTTGAAAGTTTAGTAATGAAGGCACGAGATTTTTGAGCTAAGTTTTTAAAAACTATGTAAAACTAATAAAATCATCAACGAAAAATAATAAAATAGCAATAACCAAAAAAAGAAATAAATGTTAAAGGCTTTTAAATATCCCAGTGACTAAGTTGTAAGGGTTGTGTAAAGACACGAGAAGATAAAGAGAAAGAAAGATGAGTACTCTTTCCTTGAAGAGAAGAAGTACACGAAATTATGGCATGTGATTTAGTAGGTAAAATTTGGACAATCTAGAAAGCATAAACTGAAATGGATGACTTGGTGTCATATATCAAATGAAGCAAAAAAGACTGAGAGAGTAACAAGAATCTTCAAGTGCAAAGGAACTTTCATCAGATGAAGATTATTATAGATGAGTCCCAATAGTAGTATTTTGGATTAGAGGTCTTTCACAATGTAACCAAAAGTACTAAATTCAATACGACAAGAATTACCAGAGTCTTATGTAGTAACATATAATAAAATTTCAAGAGATGAAGAGGGCAAGGATTAAAAGAAAGAGTAGAGGTACCAATAGAATAAAAAGAGATAGTAGGTCTATTATCGACGCCACTTGATTCAAACCTTCGTATGGGGTGATTGAATCCACAAGTTGGGAATTAGTGGTCATGTGGGTTATAGCTCTTGTTTCAGGTAATCGCTAAGTAATTTTACTATATTTAAATTGGAAGTATCCAGATTTGGCTGAACATTCATGGTAAGAAAGGCTATTGTGAGAGCATTTATGTCGGATGTGTGTCTATATTGACGATTCCAAAATTCTAAGTATTTAAAGTGACAGTAGGCAACAATATATCCCCACTTTTAGAATATTTGACATTGTACATTAGGCTTGTACCTGAAAAAAATTATTATTGGACTTATTAAGAAGTTAGGCTCAGATATTAAATTGACTTGTAGAGGAGATGTTGGGCTAATTAGGATTTTGAGCAATTATGGACTATATTGAGGTAAGTCCATTGGAGTTAAGTATAAATTTGGGCTTAATGCCATTAGAGTTAAAAACTTGACCAAGGAGGACCAGGATCTAACAAAATGAAAGTTATACCCTCATCTTTTGTTGTCAGTCTCACCACTCAATCGTTCCATGGCATCCATAGATGCTATATGTCAAAAGTTATTAGTGTGTGATATGACAAAGTGCTATCTCAAATGACGATGGATAGTAGAGAGCCTAAAGTCGTTGCTTGTGAATCAACAATTTTACCCAAAACTCCGTAAAGTAGATGGCAAATTTTTAATGTCAATTGCAGTGATAAAGGATATGTACTTGATCAGGAGTCCATTGAGTTTGAAAAGAACAAAATCATCATAAAAATTATGGTTGCCTATAGTGGTTAACTCATCAGCTATTATGGAGACGTGAGATAAAAATAAGTGATGGTGGCTGCCCTTTTCTTGAGGGTATGAAGTTTCCATTGAAGGAGAGGTCATTGGGACGAGGATTGCTATATTAAATAATATTAAAGAGCCACCTATAGATAATAGGCAATAAAACAATAAAGAGTCAGTCAAGCTACTGAGTTAGTGAGAGATGCAGCGAAGAAAAAGTAGACTAGGCAATCAAATTGTTGTCAATTAAAGTATTTTGGAGAGGAATTTATTGGTTTATATTATGCAGCCAATCAGTTGATTATAGTTTAGTGACAAGTGACAAAATTATTTAAAGATATTCTTTTTTTTATACATATTTAGATGCATATGGTAAATTCTATGGGATAAATATATGTTCAAATGAAAATATGATGATATCATAATTATGAGATTCATATTATATTTATATATTGTCCTTAAATTGTTCTATTAAGACTGAACATCTATACATTACGAGAAAATTACAAATTACTGACGGAAAAAATTTCATAGTAAATTAGCAACGAAAATTTGTTTATATCAGTAAACTTGTCAGTCAAAATGGTATTTTGCTACATAAAAAATTTGTCGATAAAGGAGAAGGGAATTTATCCGCTAAACTTTACCAATGGAATAGTTAAAGTCATCGTAAAAATAGGTGACAATGATTCGTAATAAAAATTAGTGACGAAGTTTATCAATGAAAAAAAATTTATATAGGGAAATTACCTGCAAAAACTCCATTTCGTCGATAATTAACCTACAGAACTATCATTATGTCGGTAAATTCAAACGATGTCGATATTGTTATTTAAATTTAAAGGAAAACGACGTTGTTTTATTGTTAATAAAATCAAAATTTTGAAGCCCCCTATTGTCTTCTTCATTTCTTTTTCTTCTTCATTGGTCCTCTGTATTTTTCGTCTATGATCGTGGATTCTTATCTTCTTTCATTCTTCCAGCAATTGTTCCATTGTCTTCGGTTTGTTGTCTCGAGGTTGGTTATCCACTTACTGCTCTTCGGTTAATTATTTCTGCTTCAATTTTTTAATGTAAAGCGTTGTATTTTCGTTGATTTTTTTTTATTTAGGATTGAATTTTTAGGTTTTTAATGGGTCATTGTTTGTTATTGTGTGGTTATGTTGATGAATAATGGAAAAAGAGAAACAAAATATAGATGAATTTCTGAAGCATTCTAAGTGTTCGAAGAAAGGTTTGTAAGAGATCTCTAAGATCATTAACCCATTGACTTTGGCCCTATGCACATACATATATGTAATTAGATTGAGGATGTTTTATAATATGTATTATTTTACTAACTTGTGATATATTGTTATATTAAATTGAAGTTATTGAAAATCAAATTGCAATTTAGATTTTATTTTTTTAACTCTCCACCATTGTTGAGTATCTTGTAGATTTTAAGTATAAAAGAATATTTTATAACAAAGAATTTCCAATTCAACTGTCTAGGGGTTCAAGGATGTTTTTATATCCTTTTATTACCCTTGATGCACAATCTTGAGGATAATATTGTTCCAGGTGTGGGGGTGGACTAGAGTTAAATCCAATACTATTGATTTTTTGTCAATTTTATATATATTTAGATTTTATTAGGTTATGAGTTTAGGTTCTCATTACTATCTTTAAGTTGATCAAATAAGTTTATACATAATTAAAGATTGAGATTGAGTGTTAAAATTAAATTCATAATATAATTAAGCAGATGTTGAGCAAATCTTGACTTTGTGAGTAATATGAAACTGAATTCGTTAAGTAAAGGACATGAGTGATCTTATAAGGGTTTAAGCATTCATGCAAATTTTCTTTTCTTATGTGGATACGTTCTTTGTAATCTTTCTTAAATAACTTTAAAAGAAAAATAAGTATTTACTCTTTAATTCATAATTAGTATAGTTTTTACTTGTAGTTTGGTGTTTTATAAATGAGATGCAATGAAATAAGTATTGGGAAATTTGTTTTACTTGTATTTTGATTTATTTGTTATTGCTCTACTAATTGTGAATATTTTTGTTTCTCTCATATCCTTTTCTTGGTTAGCCAACTTAAACCTTAGGCCCCATTATAATCATATTCAAAGTACTTTTGATTTTTGCTTGTACATATCTACTTAGGTAGTGGAGATTATATTATTTTCAAACTTATGGTAATTTCACTTTCATAAAAGATGATGAGAGCTCCTTTCTCACATTTCAAAAACTTGTGTGAATGAGTGGTATCTTATGAGGATACGTTAATTAAAGTATTTGAACTTAGTGAAGGAGGAAGAATAGTATTTACTTTGTCTTGCTTATATTGTAATTACTTGAGAAATATTATATGTTTAAAATTTGTTAGTTCAATTGAGACTTGAAAATTTGTATGTTTTATGGTATTAATTATGAAGTTAATTAATGAGTTTAGGTCAGTGTTATACGTAGCACTAAAGGAATCTCTTAAGAGCTATAACTCCTCTATTAAGGACATTTGAGGGTCTAAAGGTTTATGTCATATACTCGACGTCACCATACACATACTAAATTATAATTTTTATGTTTAGTTAGGTAAATCTAGCTTAGTACTTACGGTATATTTGTTATTGATTGCTTGAGGACAAGAAATGACTTAAATATGTAAGAATTTGTTTGGTCTATATTTAATATGATATTGGGGTAATTTACTTGATATTTGTAGATGTATGCATGGATTATATAATGATTTTCTATGTTTAGTTCATTATTATATAGGTGATAATCTTAAGGATAAAATACAAAAATTGACTACAACTTTCTTCATAAATTTCCAATTGATGAGATTTTGAAGTCATTTAGAAGATAAGAAGGTGGACAACAATTTTGAAAAGGATATTGAATGTTATTTCTAGTTTAAAGATATTTAAAATGTGGAGAAATTGGTAGAAAAGAGCATAACAGATGTCGTACTTACCAAGGAGATAAGCATCTGTCTTTCACTAAGTTTAACGAGGTTGAGAAACAAAAAAAAAAAAAGTGTTGGTTACATACTAATTTGTGATACATATTTAGAACAAAAATGAAACTAGTTACAATTTGGTTTTAAGTGATGGTTACAGACTAATTTATGATACATAAAAGTCTCCTAGCAAAATTGGCATCAATATTAATACTAGTGTGTTACCAGTTCTCACACATAAATTACAAGGACATGTTAGTTCTCAAGTTTAAGCATTTTATGACTATATACTAATAACCCTAAATATAAACACTTATATTAAGTTTCACCTAAAAGACTTTTGAAAGTTGTTTGAGAGCCATCTTACATTTTTTTCCTGTAGTTCATTCTTTCTTAACATTGAAGGAGGATTTAAAGCAAGACTAGAGGAGCTCTTGATAGTTTCTCCTCAAACTTTTCTTCTATCCTCTCCTTTATATTGAGATTTAGTTTTTTATGTTTAGTTTTTGTTATGTTTAATGGCTGGAAACCCTAGTTAGGGTTAGTGATATAGATTTTAATGATATTTCAATTATTAATGCATAATATTATTATTTTATTATTAAATTTATTCTTTTCATTTTTAGTTAGTTTATTCTTGGCCATCATGTATGTAATATTAAGGATTGTACGAATGACTAAGAAGTGGAATATGATATGTGAACTAAATGAATAAACTATTTAGCTTTAGAGATTGAAAGTTACTTAAATGAATTTAAATAAGTTAAATTGCATATTGAGAGTTAGTAATTGAATAGTTAGATATATCTGTGTAATTGAAGAGAAAACATAGATACTTTAATTTAATTACTATTGTAACCTAGATAACTAATCTTGTATAAAAATTAGAATTTTATATAAGTAAACTCCGAATCCCTAACATTTAATACTTTGAATTTTCCTTCAATAGTTTATTTGAATTATTTTTATTATTTTAATGATTTCATTATCATTAGTAATCATCCAATTTATTTAGTTTATTTTTAACATCAGATTTATAGAAATAGTGATATAGTTTATGTGTATTGATATTTTGGATTTGTTCTAGTCTTAATTAGTTACTACAATTGACTCAATATGATATCAAGGACTTATTACATCTTATGTTGTAACATCCTGTCCCCATATTAAGGGATTAGGACCCGAAATTTCAATACATGCAAGCTCAAAGAGAGATTAAGGAAATGCATTTTTCTTGCTCATGCATAATGTTAGCATATATGCACATGAATATTGAA
>JAOSBK010000007.1:17884889-17895352 GCA_027568895.1 Erythroxylum shatona | reverse complement strand
AATTTAATCTCAAAAATCCACAATTTTCCCATGAGGATGTAGATAATTGACTTAGGAATCCAATGCTTCAAAAACCAAGTCAATCGTATGTCGGACGAAAAAGTTATAAACAAAAGATTGCAAAAGGGTCGGATTATAAGCAAAAGACCAAAATCAGAAGGAAGCAAAAACGGCGTCGTATGGCGTCAAACGGCAGCGCGCAAAGGAGAAAAACACAAAAGGACGTCGCGCAAAGGAGGAAACAGCAAAGCGAAACAGCGTCGCATGCGGGCGAAACGACCGCGCTCGCTGGGCGAGCAGCGCCCTGACATTTTCTTTCTTTTTTTTCACATATATAAATCTGAATTTCCCAAAAATCATATCTTTTGACTCAAGAGTCCAAAATTTACAAGCTTGGTATCAGAAGAAAGCTGAAAGGAAGCTCTACAACTTCCATGAAGAACCCAAAAATCAATTCCATCTTTAAAGGGGTCAAAAACCCAATCAAAATTTCTATCCCTTTTTATGTCTTCCTAAACAATCACATAACTTCTAAATTTTCTATCTTTCAACTCCAAGACCCAAACATGTCATATTTTATATCAATGCAAAGATCAAAATAAAACCTACAACTTTCATGAAGGACAAAAAAATCAATTTGGCCTCTAAGGAAGTCAAATTTCCAATCAAAGGTTCTGTGCACTTATACTCTTCCCAAACAGTAATAGCAATTTGTAAAAATCATAACTTCACATTTCATGATCCAAAAATTGCATACTTCACATCAATGGAAAGATCAAAACATAATCTAAAACTTTTATGAAGAACTTAAAAATAATTTCAAAGTCTAACTAGGTCAATTTTTCAGTCAAAATTTCTGTCAAATAATTGGTCATCCTATACTACATCCAAACTTCACAATTTCACATCTTTCAATTCTCACATCCACTAATTGCATATTATACATCATTGTAAAGCTATACAATTTCTCTATAACTTTCATGCAGACCACTTACTCTAATTCAGACCAAAACAATACAGAAATTGGCCTTAAAGCAGTACCTACAAACTTACCCTTAATAGCATTTTTCAAAAACAAAGCAAAATAACCTTAACTTCGGAAAATCATAACTTTCAATCCCGATATTGAAAAATATCATACTTTATGGCGATAGAGAGCTCTCAACAGAAGCTACAAGTTTCATGAAGATCATTTTCTCAAATTCTGCCTAAATCAAGCCAGAAAATTTCACAAAGATTTCAGCTCAAAAAGTCAACTCTACTACTATTTATCCCCAAAAAGTCAAACTTTCTTAATTCTCCAAATTCTCACACTTTTACAATTTATTTCTTGCTTTTCAACTTCTTTTCAACTTCCATTTCAATCAACTCATTCACTTTAACTTTCATAACCTATACAAATCTACACAAATATCAAAGTCATCAAAACCAATCAATTCTCTTCTCATCAAGTTGCTTAAAGCATAATTACATCTATAACACAATACATATACAAAAACACTCATTTATGTTCATTTTATAATTCTAAATTCCACTCAAAGATCGGGATCCAATAGTTGGTTACACACTATTTTGTGATACATATTATAGAACAAAAATGAAACTAGTTATAATTTGGTGTCAAGTGCTGGTTACATACTAATTTGTGATACATAAAAGTCTCATAGAAAAATTGGCATCAATATTAATACTAGTTTGTTACCGGTTCTCACACATAAATTATAGGGACATGTTAATTCTCAAGTTTAAGCATTTTATGACTCTATACTAATAACCCTAAATATAAATATTTGTATTAAGTTTCACCTAAAAGACTTTTGAAAGATGTTTAAGAGTCATCTTGCTTTTTTTTCCATAGTTTCATTCTTTCTTAACATTGAAGGAGGATTTAAAGCAAGATTAGAAGAGCTTTTAACAGTTTCTCATCAAACTTTTCTTCTATTCTTTCCTTTATATTGAGATTTATTTATTTATTTTTAGTTTTTGTTATGTTTAATGGCTAGAAACCCTAGTTAGGGTTAGTGATATAGATTTTAACGATATTTCGATTATTAATGCATATTATGATTATTTTATTATTAAATTATTCTTTTCATTTTTAATTATTTTATTTTTGGCCAACATATATACAATATTAGGGATTGTATGAATGACTAAGAAATGGAATATGATATGTGCGCTAAGTGAATAAACAATTTAACTTTAGAGATTGAAAGTATTCCATACTTAAATGAATTTAAATAAGTTAAATTGCATATTGAGAGATAGTAATTGAATAATTAGATATACCTGTGTACTTCAAGAGAAAACATAGATACTTTAGTTTAATTACTATTGCAATCTAGGTAACTAATCTTGTATAAAAATTAGAATTTTATATAAGTAAACTCTGAATCCCCAACATTTAATAGTTTGAATTTTCCTTCAATTGAGTATTTACATTATTTTTGTCATTTTAATGATTTCATTATCTTTAGTAATCATCCAATTTACTTAGTTTATTTTTAACTAAGATTAATAGAAATAATGATATAGTTTATGTGATATTGATATTATGGATTTATTCTAGTCTTAATTACTTACTTTAATTGACTTAATATGATAGCGGAATCAGTAGATCAATATGCAACTAGCTTAGCTTTTAGAGGAGCATGTTGCGGAATGATATCAAGAATATTCGTGCCAATAACCAAAATCCCTATTAACTTTTGAGCAATTTTAAGTGAATTATAAGCTTGCATTAGGTAGAAGGAAAGAGATCGAATAATATACAAATTACTGATGAGATCACTTTTTTGTACCTCTTAATTAAAGGTCACAAACTTGACATTTTGGGGTCATTTCTTCACCTAAACCTACAAGCAGAATGGATATTAGTTCAAAAGACATACTAGACAAATTTATGGTAAACGTAGATTAGCTAGGTAGCTTCCCATCAAATTAAGCTCATTTTAGAAATTCCTTATGTTCAAAATACTCCTTCATATAAATTCTTGATATTTAAATTGAAAAACTACCTTATCAATGCCAGTGGATTTGAAGAGTCTATTATGAAGGTCTAATAGTACATATTGAAGGCTACAAAGTTTAGCAAAGCTCCTATACTTGACATATTTAACTTTTCATTTATTTAAGAAGCTTAGTTTAATCATTCAACAAGTGGGGGTGACCATTTCATAAATTATATACATTACAATATTAGGAATAGATTGATTAGAAGTGAATAGGCTACTAGGATAACCATTTCATAAATTCTATTTATTACTCATAATTAAATCCTACCTGTTGTATAGAGTTCAATTTGATGAATCATAATATTTTTCCTCTCTTTCAATAATGACTATATGATTTTATTTTATTCTTACAACTGTTGTTTTATTGATTGGTTGGAGTGAAGTTAATTTCTTTTTGGTTAGATTATGTTGGCTGCTATCACTGACTTATTACAGCTTATGTCCTGTGCATTTTTCGTTTTGGACACTTTTGTTACTTCATGCGTATCTGTACCTATGCTCAATTCAAAACTTATAAAAACTAGCTACTTGTATATAGGTTGGGTTGCAGGCCATGTTATATGTTAAAGAGCGTTGATAATTATCCAACCTCGTTAGTCTTTTTTGTAGTTTGCGGTTGTCCGTCTGTCAAGGTAAATCGTTCAACTAAGTAATGTCTACAATGTAATCGGTTTTGTGTTGTTCTTTGCAATTTTACCTCTAACAATGATTGATGAGTTTTTGGGCTGGGGTTTAATAGTCTAAGTATTTATGTTTAAGCATTATTTAAGTTTGTAGATAAAGACTTGAACTTTAATATGATTAATTCAAAATTAGTATTAACATAAGAAATTCATATATTTGACATGGCAATCCTTTGCATGATAAACCCTTAGGATGGCATATAGGCTGGAAACCCGTGATTCAACTCCCATTAGGCTTATCGATTTAAAATTTCACGAGCCTAAGAGTCACAACGAGAACTTGCTTTCTTAATTAATGTGGTGTAACAATGCCACGTACCATAGTGCTTGTTTAAAACAAACTTTGGAAATTAACTTGCAGGTGATTAATTCAAACTTAGTGTTAACTTAAGAAATGACTTGGAATGTGTTAATTGTCCAATCACTAAGGTAGAATTGGTTGTGATTAAGTTTTTTAATTATGAAATCATATGGTAGGATTGATTGGCTTCAATTTGGAGGGGAAATGGTCAATGACCAATAAAACCATAAGGAAGGATCTAATAATGGGTAAAGTAAAGATTAAACATTCTATAAGATTAATATGGATCCTACCATAACGATTATTATATCTAACTATGAAATAACTTTTTTAAATAAAAATTTTGCAGAAATGAGTAATGTTGATAGATCTTGGTTATATAGACGATTAACACATGATGGTTTCATTAATCCTGAGTTTTTTTATGGAGTTGAAGCTTTTATTGACTATGCTTGTTCTCAATTTGCATATATGGATTGTCCAAAGATTAGATGTCCTTGTAAAAAGTGCAAACATATTCATTTTCTTCCTATTGATGAAGTAAATCTCCATTTGTTAAGAAAAAGGCTTGTTCCAAATTATTTTGAGTGGACACGACATAGGGATCCATTAATTTGTAGCACCTCAAGGGGTAATGAAGTAAACTCGTTAATAAATATGGATGGGTTTGAAGGGGACTAGATTTATAAAAAATAGTATGAGTGCAACTGAAAATCCTTACATCCAAATGGTTTATGATGCAATTGGTTATACCTTTCAGGCAAATATAGAAAATCTTGAAGAAGAACCAAACCCACATGCAAAAAAGTTTTTTGACTTACTAAAATCAGCTGACTAAGAATTATGGCCAAATTGTGAGACCATAACTCAGTTATCTTCAATTGCTCGAATATTGAATATACAGTTTGAAGGGCATATTTTTGATCGAAGTTTGGATAAAATTCTTGCTCGGTACAATGGTTAATAATTTTTACAATATGAAGAAACTTATTAGGGATCTTGTTTTGCTAGTTGAAAAAATTGATTGTTGCAATTTGGGATTTATGTTGTTTTGGGGAGATGATGTGAAATCACAAGAGTACAAATTTTGTGGTCAATCTAGGTTCAAACCTAGAAAGCATACTATGAAACAAAATTAGAACCTTGGAAGCGGATGCATTATTTCCCGCTAACTCCGAGACTTCAAAGATTATATGCCTCTGATGTTACCGCATCTAACATGAGATGACATAATGAACATGAACAGGAAGATGGAATAATAAGCCATACATCATATGTATTTGTATGGAAACCATTCAATAACACTCATTCTAAGTTTGCAACTAAAAGTCGAAATGTTAGGTTGGGATTGTCGACAGATAGATTGTAACCTTTTGGTCAATCTGGCCAATAATATTCATCATAGCCAATCATCCTTATAATTTGCCTCTATGGATGTGTATGAAGAAGGAATATATGTTCTTAATGATGATTATGTTAGGGTCTACAAATCTAAAGCATAAAATTAATGTATTTTTCAACAATTGGTATCTGAATTGCATCATTTTTAGGAATTTGGTGTGGAGACATATGATGTGTTTCTTAAACAATTTTTTTTATTAAGAGTAGCTTTGATGTAGACTATTAGTGATTTCCTTGTGAATGCTTTGTTGTCTAGATGGAACACAGTAGGGAAATTGGGTTATCCTTGTTGCGGCAATAATTCTGATGCATTTTATCTTCCTAACAAGGCCAAAACATCTTGGTTTGACAACCACATAAAATTTCTTCCTCCAGATCATCCATTTAGACATTATAAACAAAAGTTCATTAAGAATAGGATGGTATAAACACCTCCTCCCCCTCACAAAGATGGTGAAGAGATATTGCAAATGATTGATGATTTAAGGTTGTTGAAAGTTACAGAACCTGAACCTGAAAAAACTAATAAAAGCAATAGTAAAAACTTTGATTGGAGAAAACGAAGTATCTTTTAGGATTTACCATATTGGAAAAATAATTTAATACGTCATAATCCAGACGTGATGCATATTTAAAAAATATATTTTTAACAATTTGTTCAACACTATAATGAACATTGAAGGGAGAAAAAAGGACAATACAAAATCACGATCTGATTTGAAACGTTTTTGTAGAAGGAATAAGTTAGATAAAGATCTTTGCACTGGTAAATATCCAAATCCATGTTACACTTTGGGCAAAAAATAAAAGGAAATTTTGTATGAATGGTTGAAAACTCTAAAGTTTCTCGATGATTATGTTTCAAATTTGGCAAAGTGTGTGGACATGAGGAAGTACAAATTATTTAAGATGAAAAGTCATGACTGCATATGTTTATGCAAAAGCTAATTCCAATTGTATTTCAAGAGTTGCTATCGAATAAGGTTTGGGAAGCTATAACATAATTAAGTTTGTTTTTCATAAGCTTAACATTATCTAAAATAAAGTTAACTGAAATGAAAAAATTAGAAAGGGAAATTCTAGTTATCGTGTGCAAATTAGAAGGGATTTTCCCTCCAAACTTCTTTGACTATATGGAGCATCTATCCGTACATTTAGCACACAAGGCTAAACTTGCTGGTTCAATTCAATATCGATGGATGTATCCGTTTGATATGTAATGGTAGTTAATATTTAAATAAAACTTATAGCACATTTTAATCACAAAATTGTAATATCCCTATTTATAATGTAGGTATTTGCATCACTTGAAGAAAAATGTCAAAAACAAGGCTAGAGTTGAAGGTTCCATATGTAATGCTTATTTAGTGGAGAAGTAAGTGCATTTTGTTTACATTATTTTGAGTCGCATATGCATACAAGAGAAAGAAAAGTTCTTCGTAATGACGATGGGGGAGAAACGGGTGATGTTGATGGTAACTTATCCATTTTCACATATCCTGGGTGAACATATGGACCGTCAACAGGAAGAATGTTAACAGAAGAAGAAATAGAGGTTGCCCATGGTTACATTTTACTGAATTGTCAAGAGGTTCTATCTTTTGTGCAGTAAGTTTCAGTTGATTTTGAAATTGATTATTTAGTTTTTTGAAGTTAGTGTTGTTCACAACTAAAATATATAATAATGCTTTTATATTATATGAATAATGGTTACGAGAGCTAATGCTCGAAAGAACACATGATTATATCAATAAAGAAGTTGAAAGACACTTTCCTCGATGATTTAAGAAATATATAAGTTTTTACTTGCAATAATTGAAATGGTTGAATTATCATGTCAAAGTGATTAAATGACATTATAATATTTTATATGATCCTTTTTTTTGTGGACCTCAGAAAATCCAATAGAGAACAAGTTCATATGTTATCTTGCGAAAGGACCATTGCAAACTGTTAAATCATATCCAGTGTATTTTGTTAATAGATACAATTTCATACAGAATATCATAGTCATAGCATGACAATAGTAAATAGTGGGGTTTGCATACAGGGAGAATCGATTGATTACTATGGCAAAATTATTGAGATACTTGAAATTGAGTACGCTGGATTGCTAATAAAATGAAGTGTGATATTTAAATATAAATGGTTTGATCCAACTCCTAATCTTGGAACAAAGGTACATAGTCGATACAATCTAGTTAAAATTAACTAGCGAAGAAGATTTGGACAATTTGAACATTTCATGTTGGCCATGCAAGCGATCCAGGTGTATTATGTTCCTTTTTCCAGTTTAAGATGAAATAAGTCAGATTGATTGGTCATTTACAAATGAAAACCTAGAGACATTTTTGAATTACATGGAAAACAAGAAAATAAGAAAATTAAAAGTGAAGTGTTTCAAGAAGATGTTTATAAAATAAATGCATGTGTAACATATGATGATAATGAAACTTTGAACTATCCAAATAATGAATATGTTGAAATTTCATCTGGAGAGGATGAGGAGGGCGAGAGATCTGAAGAAAAGTCCTAGTTTGATTTTAATTCTTTAGAAAAAGAAGATGATGATGATTTTGATTTACAATTAAGTAATGATATTAATTATTGTGTTTGTAATAGAATATTATATAAATGTATATATTATTTCATCAACAATATATTGTTATATATTTAATTTATATTGTTCTATCACTTGAATATTTAATAAAACATAAATTTCAGGTTAAAAATATGTCAAAAAAGAGAAAATAGGAAATGATGCAATGCCCAAGGGTCAAGTTATCACCAATTAGATGAGTTAATGCAGGTCCAAGTGAATGTTCACATTCTACAGATGCTATAAAATTAGCTACTGTAAGTCCAACTACTACACATCCAGATGAGGCATCACCTTTCGGACCTACAGTCACCTTTTGTACCTACTGCTACACCATCCACCACCCCTATACTAACAAAGATATCAAGGGTCAATGTTGCAGATAAAGGAGACGGCCCCTAACCTAGAACTAATGGAGTTGATCGAAGAACTTACATTACAATTGTCAACAATCTGTGAGTGAAATTCTAAAAGTTTTGTAATACATGGCAACACCATAGGTTTATACTGAAGTTATAGGTTTTAATTGAAAATGATCTAAAATAGCTTATATATTAGGTTGGCTTCGTCTGAAATGTGCTCCAGAAATATCTCATCTAAATTCAAGGAGAAGATAAATCTTGAGGGTTACATTTAAAAGAATATCTTTCAAGCGACAAAGTATTTTTATTTTCAGAAGTTTAAGGTATGAAAAATATATTTTTAATATTTTTTATTTTATCTAATTTTATACAATAATTAGATAAATATTGTAGTTTATAAGTACTTATAGTATGTTTTTCTTTTTTTAGAAAGATTTATTTTGGGATTCAAAATTTTATATTGTAATTTATAATGTATGGGAGAGGCGAGCTCGTACACATTATGGAAACTTTCTTGGTTTGATACACAAGAATGATATACAATCTTCTTATATATCTAAAAAAATATGGACTCATTGACAGCAGTATTGGGCATCACCCGAGGTAATGTCCATTTTAGAGCATAATTTTGTAAACAGATTTGGAGGACCGGAGGGAGAGAGTCTACACGTACACACTTGAGGATCTATGATCCACCAGTAGTATGTAAAGAAACCTGTAAGCATCTAAACTTTACACTTATATTCTAATTTGATGTATAAAATTAGATTTCAATGTAATTTGGTGTATGAAAATTAAAATGAAATTATATGTTTATTATGGAGAATGATAATGTTATAAATGTATGGTGCTATTAATGACTGAGTAAATTTTTTTGTTTACCAGGAGGTAAATATCATAATAATAGAGGAAACTATGACAAAAATTTTGTAAATTGTAGATCACTTATAACATTTTATTTTGATGTAGGAACATTTTATGGGTAGGAAGCTTACACTACATCAGCTCTTTTTTGCACACCCACACTAAGAAGCATGATAATGTGACCTTCATCAACATCTGATGCAGATAACGTAAAGTATATAAAATTTATACTTTAATATTAATTCTTAAAAATTATCACTTATTAACATAAACAATTATAATGATAGGATTAAATACAAGAAAGCATTCTAAAAGTTTTGTAATACAAGATAACACCATAGGTTTATACTGAAGTTATAAGTTTTAATTTGAAAATGATCTAAAAATAGCTTATATATTAGGTTGGCTTCTTCTGGAATGTGCAGTTCAAGGAGAAGATAGATCTTGAGGGTTATATATGAAAGAATATCTTTCAAGCGATAAAGGATTTTTATTACCAAGAGTTTGAAGTACAAAACATATATTTTTTAATCTTTTTTAGTTTATCTAATTTTATACATTAATTAGATGAATATTGTAGTTTATAAGTATTTATAGTATGTTTTTCTTTTTTTCCAGAAAGAATTTTTTTAGGATTCAAAATTTTATATTGTAATTTATAATGTATGGGAGAGGCGAGCTCGTGTACATTATGGAGACTTTCTTGGTTCGATATACAAAATGATATACGACCTCCTTATTTATCTAAAGGAATATAGACTCATTGACAGTGATATTGGGCATCATCTGAGGTAATGTCCATTTTAGAGTGCAATTTTATAAACAGACGAGGAGAGCCATAGGAAAAGAGTCTACCCGTACACACTGGAGGATCTATGACCCACCAGGAGCACGTAAAGAAACTTGTAAGCATCTAAACTTTACATTTATATTCTAATTTTTGTACTTTGATGAATGAAATTTGATTTCAATGTAATTTGATGTATGAAAATTATAATGAAAATATTTGTGTATTAAGAGAATAATAATGTTATAAATTTCTGGTGCCATTAATGACTGCGTTTGTAGAGCCCCCTTACCGCAGGGTACCCACCGGGATGCCCGGAGGTCATTCCGGCATATATCCCACGATGAAGGCACGCTACGATCGATCACTACATTCACTTCCAATGGCATGGTATCACAATTTACTTAAAAAGCATCATAAAAAGATCACAATATTTTAAAACCTGACTTTTT
>JAOSBK010000007.1:17850593-17860742 GCA_027568895.1 Erythroxylum shatona | reverse complement strand
TCCACACTCGAGGGACACGGACTCGGATATCACCAATGATATCGGGTTCGGGTCACTCGGGAGTGGGGTGTTACATAATATGACATTGCTTGGGTGACCATTTTGAGTAATATCTCTTTGGCCTTATATGTGAGACATTTTTCGTTCCATCCATGTAGTCGTTTCCATACCTTGTCCTAAACATATACAAATATTTCTTTAGTTATCTTACACTCGTGCAATATACCTTGCCTATCTTTGTACTTGATTAGTGATGATAAATCCTTGGCATATAATAAGAAAAGATACATAGATAAGTGATCTCGTCAACCCCATCTTTGAAATAATATGGTACTATTATTATAGGACATATTGTTGGAAAACCAGGCTAGGATCTGTTCCCATATGTAGCAGAATTATTACGATTTTTTTGTATTTTGATTTTCTGAAAAAATAAGATCACTTTAATTCTATAAAATGATTAACATATAAATTATAATAAAGTGCGCATCTTAGTTTATACCTTATTTCGAAGCTTAATCCTTT
Source organism: Erythroxylum shatona (assembly GCA_027568895.1). Classification (NCBI taxonomy): domain Eukaryota; kingdom Viridiplantae; phylum Streptophyta; class Magnoliopsida; order Malpighiales; family Erythroxylaceae; genus Erythroxylum; species Erythroxylum shatona. Next base: position 17,860,217 of record JAOSBK010000007.1, on the reverse strand, counting down.
TCATGTTGTATCTGTTGAACCATTTATGAAATTAGTTCATGTTAACCATCTTAGCCTCACAAGTGTCTGGCCTCTAACAATGTCCACAGAATAAGTTGAGAGAACTTTGTAACTCTTACAGAGAGGGTTAAGCAAGGAGTATTAGCTTTATCAGAGCTTAAGTCTATTTATAATAGGTTTTGGACATTTTAGTAATTTAATTGAAATTAAATTCTAATTTCAATTCAACTTTAATTAGAATTGAAATAATTCTATCTAAATACCAATAATGCCTAAATAAGATCCAATATCTCATATTTAATCATAAATTTTTTCAAATTTGACAATCAAGTCCAACTTGATTAAAATATCTTTGCTCTTTTTAACTCGTTCTTTATGTGAGGACTCATTAGGTTCTCAAATATGTTGACAATGGATACAAATTATAACCCTATATTTAGGATTAGATAAATTTAGTTTCTTTAATTCATCTTTAATTCTCTAATTGAACAATTTAGATCCATAGATCAAGATTGTCATCTAGCAACGCATCATGATCACTCAAATATTTAGGAATGTCAAGGTGGTTTTGACTAACCTTTCAATGCATGGTTGTTCTATATAATTAAATCCTTTCATCATACAATGTTTTAATTAGACATAGAGCATGAAATTAATGTCTACTCTATTTTGAGTCTAATCATATTAGTTCTCTACTATTAGCTATTGATTCGATTAATAATATTTGTAAACTATTTACAAAATGTCATTATACCTTTTCCAAGAATTTATTGAATCAATACTAATCAAGAACAACAAAACATTCCTTCTAATTACTTTAAGGTGACGAATCATATCTTAATCACTCAACTACCTTTATATAGTTCATGTTACATTCAATGGCTACAGAATGAGCTATCCATAATTAGAATATGTCATAAATAGTATCAAAACATAACAATTTCTTTACAAGATAACTTTGGAGATTTCAAGTCAAATGATCACTTACACAATCATCACAATGAAAATTTCCATAGACATACAAGTAATGTTCTAAATGGATTTCTCATATACGGTCAATTCAGTGAACTTGTTCTCTAATAAGCACCTACAAGTTCATTTAAGGAGCTCCATACTCTAACTTATGAGATTAACTACTTTCCTCATAAGTGAAAACATAAGGTGTGCTAGTCTTTCTATTAATGTCTAGTCTTAATAGAACAATGACTAGGAACAATTTAGAGATAATACATAAATGCAATATAAATCTCACCATAATTTTATTGTAATGCTTAATTATCCTATGGACTTTATTATATAAACTACATATGTACATGATAAATAATTCCTTTAAATTATTTTGTCACTTAAATACAACCAATTGATTGGTTGTAAGGCATAATCTAACACAGAAAATATTCCACAGTTAATTCATCCTTAGCAAACTTCATTATAGCAATAAGATCTCTCACCCCCATTCGACTCTATCATAAACCATACTCATATCCATTTAAGTGCTACAAACCCTTGTTTAATTTTCTCCACTGTTATTAGACTATTATTAGTGATTTCATTTATAGTCACATAGACATTTAGTTCTTAAGAAATTATTGACAGGAGAACTTTTTTCATACTTTCAGTTTATTTGTCATCATATTTAACACCTACTTGTTAAGGACATTATAAAATGATGTAGGATTGAAATTCTGTATTGCTTCTACCTTCTCACTTTTGGGAATTAATATAATCATTGTATAGTTGAGCTTTTCTAAAAACGATCCATTGTGAATGATAGTAAGGCATTTCTTTGCTATATCTTTACCTACTATTTCTCAATAGTATTTGTTAAAGGTTGGATTTATAAATTCCAACCATAAGGATTTGTTAGGATTCACAGTAAATAAATAACCTTTTTCTTGCATTTCAATTAAGTCCTCTATCAAACTCGTAGTTTAGACTATTAAAAATTTAAATATTACTCATAATATTTAGATATTATTCACATTAAAAGAATTTAGATATTTCATAAAATATCTAAATAAAGATAAACAATCTATGGCGCAAAAAGAAAATATTATAATTTATATTAATTATAACAAATTGATTGTATGGTTAAAATTAGTTTTATTAACCCATAAATACCTATCAATATTTTTGTTTCATACATCAAGAAACAAATTCAAGCATGCAATACTTGAACTTCTGAGAATTTCAATCTTATAAGGTTAAATTTTAAATTATTATTTGCAACTTATAGTCAGTGAGTGTTTGTATTGTAACTTCTTTTTTTTACTTATAATAATATTTTATGTGTCCTATTTCTTCCAATCTTAATTAAACTGTGATCTTATTCTATCTCTCTAATTATTCCAATAAGTGGTATCAGAGCCTAATTAAGGTGTATATCTCTATATTATAATTGCTTTATGATTGCAATTATAAGTGAAACCTCCATATCGGAAAATAAGATAAAAAATATTCACTCTTTAAAGGTATTAAGTACTATTAACATATAATTATTGTTTACATGAAATAGAGGAAAATATTTCTTTTAGCTCAAAGTAGCTTGATATAGAAGTAATTATAAACAAAATTTAAGATTGAGAAGTTCAATAGAAAGATATTCTTATTATAGAAGTTAAAGATGATAATTATCCTTATAAAGAATAATTGATAGAATTTATAGATAATGCCAACTGGAATGAAATAGACATGAATATTATTACAAATCTTCATCTAATTTTATTTGAAGTTTTATCAAATATAAAGGAAAAGAAAATAACAAAAGAGATATAGCTTCATCTTAGAAAGTTGTACGAGGTCAAGTCACTTTATGATAAGGTTTTTAAAAGGAAACTTTATACTTTTCAGATGTTAGTATCTACTTCGATGACTAAGCACATTAATAATTTAAATACTATATTCTCTCAACTCACATCATTGGGTTATATTATAGATCCACATAATGTATTGTACTTCATAGTCCACCAATTATCAATTTAACTAATAATCTTCTTACAAACTACTTAGTCTTTGATGGTATTTTAGCCATGCTTCTAGAGGAAAATAGTTAGTATAAGAATAAGGAAGATAAGCAGTCTAGTTATAAGTTAAAGTTTTAACCATTATAAGAGGAAGATCAATAAAATGTGACTTAAATGGGAGTTGAAATTATATATGATTAAAATCAAGAAGTTAGAAGAATTTAAAATACTATAAATGTGAGAAGAAAGGTCCCTTACAAAATATTAATGGAATTTGAATAATTTTTTTAAAATACTATAAATGTGAAAAGAAAGGTCCCTTAAAAATATTAATGGAATTTAAATAAAAAAAATTCAATTCTCAAGAAAATTTGAGCCATATATTATAAAGCCATAATAATAATTGAAAATAGGAATTCACTAGTTGATATGTGGGTCTTCAACTCAAAAATTACTTTTCATATGACCTTTAAAAGAGAATAGCTTCATCATTATGAACCTATCTCAAGAGAATCTATGTATAGTTATGATGAATATTCTCTAATGTTTTTTTAGTATTGTAACTTTTAAGTTGATGATGTATGATGGTACAATTCATATGTTTCAAAAAGTATGACATATGGAGGGCTTGAAAAAGAAATTGTTGTTTTTAGAATTTAAATAATCTTATGTGCAAAGAAAATTTCAATAACATTTTGAAGTTAATTCAAAATGCACTTATACTTATAACGGGAGAAAAGATAGATGCAAAGTTGTACAAGTTAAAGGAAGATACATTGCTAGAAGTAGAAACATAAGTCATTTTTAAATGATCCAAATGAAATATATTCAATGTTATGGCATTAAAAAAATTAGACATATATTAAAAGAAGGAATGAAAATCCTTGTTAATGAAAAGCTACTCCCTGAGCTTATAGAGGTATTAATACCCTTTTATGAGCATTATGTTACAAGTAAGTATCATTGTGTAAGATACATTAAATTTAAGAAGTAAGATTGTTCTTCAATTGATTCTCTTTGATGTATGGTAAGCACCAAATCCATCCCTAAGAGGAGCAAAGTAATTTGCATCTTTCATTGATGAATATTCTAAAAGCTATCGGATATATCTTATAAAAGGAAACCATGTTTGCTTTTAGTCTTCAAAGTTTTAAAAGCTTGTATTGAATTTAATTATGGTAAAAAGATTAAGTTCTCAAGTATGAATAATAAAGGAGAAATATATTAGAAATGATTTTATTGAATTTTGTAATCAAGAAGGAATAAAAAAAGTTAATTATTGTGTGAACTCCTAAACAAGATAGAATGGTAGAACAGATAGAACTATGTAAGAGATGAAAAATGCAATGTTGAGAGTTGTAGGCCTAGGTAAGGCTTTTTAGGTAGAAAGTAGTAAATATTGTCTATTATGTGGTAAATCCGGTTCTATAAACTATAATTAAGTTTAAGATGCTAATGGAGATGTAAACTGAGAAACCAGTGGATTATTTCAACCTTTATATATTTGAATGTCCTGTGTACATATTGTATAATACTAAAGAAACAATGAAGTTGGATCCAAATTCCAAAGAATGTTTATTCTTATTATATGATGATGGAGTGAAGAGGTATTGTCTATGGGATCCTACTACTTGCAAAGTATGGTTAGCAAGGATGCAACCTTTATAGAAAATAAATTACAAATGGAAGAAGGAGAAAAAAGTTTTTTCAAAGAAGTTTAAAGACTATGATATAATTACAAAAGGGAATTTCAACAAAAGGCTTCTTTTGAAGTAGCATAAAATTAAGATGTTTAATAATCAATTGCATATGAAGCTCAAGAAGTTCATCAGTTAGATTTCATAAACAACCACCAAATTGACACTCAGATTATATAATGGAAGGTAATATAACATACTACCTTTTAAGAGATGATAAAGAGTTAATAAAATTTAAGGAAATGTTTAATAATCCAAATGCCTCCTAGCAAATGACAACAATGTAGGAAGACATTTAAGCTCTTAAAAAATAATTAAAATTGAGAACTTGTACTATTATTATAGGAAAAGAAACTAATTAGTAATAAATAGTCTTCAAGATCAAGGAAAATGGTAACGATCAAGTGAAGTGATATCATGCAGTGAAATAGTAGACTAAAAAGTGAAAAATTAACTTTAATAAAATATCTCCTGTGGTTTAACTTACTATAGTCATAATAATCTTAGCAATGTATGTTACGTTTAATTTATATTTAAAACAAACAGATGTGAAAAATTGCTTTTTCAATGGAGATATTAAAAAAAATGCTCTAACCAAAAGGTTTTAAAGAAAAAGAAAAAAGAAATTAGTATATAGGTTAAATAAATCTCTATATGGTCTTAAATTGGTGTTGAGGTTTTGGTATTATAATGATCCTTAGATATAATAGACATAATGCAAATCCTTGGGCATACTTTAAGAGATTTGATGATAATGATTTTATTATCTTACTATTTTATGTAGACAATATATTAGTTGCAAGCCTCAATAATGGCTGTGATAAAGATTAAAGGAACATTAGACTAAGGAATTAAATTGAAGTACTCGAGACTAACAAATAAGATTCAAGGGATGTATATTCATTTAAACATAAATAATAGGAATTTGACTTTCTAAAAAAACTACCTAAAAAGGTTTTGCAATGTTTAAACATACATAATTGTAAGCCAATATCAATCCTTCTTCATGTTAATTTCAAGTTTTCATCTAATACGAGTCCTAACAATGATGATGATAGAATGGATATGTTTCTAGTATCATATACATCAATATGGAGTTTAAAGTTCGTTATTAATTTGTACAAGATTAAACTTTGCACATATAATGAGAGTGATTAGTCGCAATATGGTGAATCTTGGTAGATAACATTGGAATGTTGTAAAGAGGACTCTAAGATATATTAAGGGGCCTCTAATGTCACATTATAAGATAAGAATTAGATTTTATTATCAAATGATATGTTGACTCTAATTATATAGGTAAATAATAACAACACAATAATTTAGTAGAAGTCCAATTAATACATGAGGTCTTTGGAGGTCCAAAAGTATGTAGCCTTACCCTTCACTAGTAGAGAGGCTATTTTTGATCCATATATTAAATAATAAAGTAATAAAATAAAATAGATATAAAAGATACTAATAAAATAAATATAAGTAAATACGTACATACAAATAACAATATAAAAATAAATAATACAATAAATGTAGAATAAGGTGAAGAATAAAAATAAAAGATAAAATAAGTAAATAAATAAAACAAGTAAATAAATAAAATAAACATGTCAATACAAGAAAAAGTTTAGGCTAAGAGTATGTTAAAGTTTCCTATTAAAAGCCTTGACCTCTATAAGTTCTAGCATAGTCATAACATTCTTGATCAACCCCCCTTTAATTCTTCTTAAGCCTTCATTTGTTTTCTCTTATAGTCCTTTTGTACAATTTTTATCTCATCTTCTCATTGAACCAGCATGATGTCTCCTTTTAACCTGCCCAAACCACCTAATTCTTATCTCTCTTAATTTTCATTAATATTAGCCACCTTTAAATTTATCTCTTACCATTACATTCTTGACCTTATTTCTTCTACCAAGGTTACAAATCAAATGGAGCATCCTGATCTCTACCACCATTAACTTCTAACTATGCACTTGTTTGGTAAGCCAATGCTCCAACTGATAAAGTATGGCCATTTATAAGTCTAAATTGCATCATATTTTAAGGCATACTTTGATATGCGTTTAGCTGTTAATTCAATCATTTATTATTTGTTTAGGTTAAAATTTTATTATTTTGTTAATTATTTATGTTTTAAGTTTTTTAAGGGTTAATACAAGCTTTTGAGCTTAAATGCTATGTTTTTGAGGTACTTTAATGTGTTTGCTAATATTTTAGGGTCAACATCAAAGAATGGAAGAGTTTCAAAGACATTCAAGTTAAAACAATGGCCCACGATCTTGGCTTACTAGGCCACAATTGTGACAGAAGCTCTAGGTTTGGCCTAAGATCGTGCCTTATCGGGTAAACGTGCAGACACTCACGAACGTCAAGTTCTAAAAATTTTTTTCGAACCTTGAGAAATCCTAAAAAGAGATCATCAAGAGATAAAGGAAGAGAAGAAAGAAGAGAGAAGAGGAGAAGAGGAGAAGAAGTTGACTCAAAGTACTTCTTGGATTAGGAGGTTTTCTGACGTCACTACCTCCTATCATCCATTTTAGATTGTATTTCCTATTCTTTTTAGTTTTATTATTATACAGAATTGGATTGAACAGTTGATGATAGGATCTAGAATGTTAAGGATGTTCTAAACTCACCTTCAGAATTTTATTATTGAATTAATAAGAATATGATTATTTATGTATTGTGGTTCAATTATGTTATTACATAATTAGATAATAAACTAACAGGGTGAATAGAATAAAAATGATTAAATTGGACTAACGAGAGTTAGGTGATTTAATAAAAACTATAATTAAACCAGATCGATAATTTGTGTGGAGAGAGATCTTGTATATGTTTTCGATAGTTTATTAGAGAACTTCAAAACTAATTAGGTTTTTGGATAGGTTATGAATTAAGAGATTGCAGCCTCCATAATCTGATTAGGGTTTATGGTTTAAGGTTAGTGGTTATAACTTGAGAGATAGTAATCAACCCTAAGATAGTTTAGAACTAACAATCCAATAATTCATAATTAGTTAGGTTAGCATTAAGGACAGGTAAAATTCCCTTTCTCTCAATTGGTAATTTCCTTTGGTTAATTCTTGGGTGTGTCGCAAATTGCTTAATAATTAATATTTTCTTGCTTGATTCTTAATTTAATTGATTGAATCAAATTCCCGTATTAGTTTTGTTGCATCTAGTATTCTGTTATTTGTTTCTAGCCTTAGATTTTAGAATTAGATTCGTTCCTTCCTCTTGGGATCGACACCTTTAGTATTACTCTAACAAACTGTGTGTTTGAAGATTATCGAGGGTTAATAATTAAAACTTACACACAACCAAACTCTAATCAAGTTTTTGGCATCGTTTACTGAGAGGCATAGATTAGTTTAATTCTTATATTCTTAAGGTTTTTTTTACCATCTTTTATGAAAAAAAAGTGTAGAAAGTTTGGGTGAAAAGTTAAAAACACATTGATTTGGACATCACAAGGCAGCGATGAAGAATCCATAAAATTAGAGATCAAAAAGAAATAAAAAGAATGATTATGGAGGATATATATTACAAGGAGCAAAGGACTCTTGCCGATTTCAATGAGCCCCAATTTAGTTGGGAAAATCATCATTCTTATATAAACACGTACACTTCGGGTTGGCAGAGCCACCCAAATTTCTATAGTCTAATAATATAAGTACTCATATAAGACATTAAGACTTATTAGGATTTCAGCAAGATGAGTCTAATTCATGGGATTCCAAATTGGACAAAATCATGGATAAGCTAACAAACATGGAAGAGACCCGGAAGAGACTAGAAGATCAAACTGATCAAGTAATGGAAAATCATGGCTCTTCTATTCATAACTTAGAGATTCAAGTGAGATAACTTTCCTGTGAATTTTGTAAGAGAAGTGTGGATGACTCTCTGAGCAATATGGAATTACATCAATAAGTGCAATATGGGGTTTTCACATTTAAGAATGGGGAAGAGCTAGAAGAACTAATGGAACACCAAGCTGAACCCCATCTTGTAGAAGACCAAGAGACTAGGAAAGACGATGAAGAAAAAAATGCCAACTAGTTCTTGATACACCATACTTAAACATCGAAAAAACTTGGGTAAATGTGAAGAGACACTCGGCATTCGAATTAGTGATGACCAAGTGACATTCAACATGAATAATGTATTAAAAATCTAGAGGAGGATATCTCATTCAAAAAAATTGATGTGCTCGAATCTTTGAAGGAATGAGAGGATGAAGAACAAATGAAAATGAACATCATATTTGAAGAAGCTATGGAAGTCTTTGTTCAAGAAGCTAAAGAAGAAGAGGAGATGAGGGCGAATGTTAGAGAACCAAAAAGAGTACAGCTCACCCTTTTACTGGGCAAACTACTGGATTCCATGAAAGATTCAGGGAGTTTTTGTTGGACCCTGAATTTTTCTTAGAATTTAGAACTATGAAATGAGAAATTTTTGCATTTATTCATGTGTAAAGAAAAGAAGAATTCTTGAATTTGAGATGAAGCGGAAAGGATAGTTAGGACAAGATGGGTTATATGTGAAATATTGGAAGTTATAAGTTGAAACATGATCAATAAGTATGCTTCGGTATTTTATCCATAACTTTTTCTCCAGTTATCCGAATGAGGTGATTCGTGATTTGGATTAAACTAGAGAAATAGGGATACATCTTATTTGATGAAATTGAGTTCTAATTTGGTCTTGAAGAATTTCAATTTTTGTATGGAAATTGTGCAAAGAATAATGTTTCAGTATAAGATTAGTTCAGAAATGTTTGGGATATAACTTTCGGATTTCCAAACCAAATTGAATGATTTTGGTGTCATTGAAAAATTAAGACAACGAGGAACATTTTTTGAGAAGGAAGTGTTATCAAATTCTTTCAATTTTCCCATGATCATTAGTCAAGAAGTTAGAAGTATAAGATGTTAGTTATAAAGACAAAGGAGGGTAAATAT
>JAOSBK010000007.1:17779507-17790534 GCA_027568895.1 Erythroxylum shatona | reverse complement strand
GCATACTCAATGAACATATACATTTTCCAGCTTTTAACTTCCAACATATCACATATAACCCATCTTGTGTCTAAACCCTCTTTTCTATTTCATTTTAAGTTCATGAATTTTCCTTTTTTTTTCTATACATGAATAATCCCCAACAATTTCTCATTTAATAGAAAGGTTCGGGGTCCAACATTAAAGCCAGTGGAGCATTTGTTGATCGTTGAGTTTGTGGATGTACAAAAGTTTAAGTGTGGGGGTGTGCACATATGTGGGGTGATTATATTTGTCGGAATGTTATGTTATAAATTCCATTGTTGGTGTAGCTTCTTTTAAATTTTATATAAAAAAGAAAAAAGGAGAAAGAAAAAGAGAAAAGGAAAAGGAAAAGGAAAAGGAAAAGAAAAAGAATATATGTTTAAATAAAATCATAAAGGAGGAAATGCATATATGTTGTAACGTAGTTTATGATTAGTCTTTCTTCCTAAAGTTGTATTGAATGGGTTACTTGAGTATGTTGGATATTAGGTGGACGTTGCTTTCAATGATCACTCCCTATAGTTACAAAATCTTGTTTATGATTAATTTTTGTGAGTGATATATGCTTGATGTGGTTTATAGTGAGACAACTTGAGTTTGAATTGTGAAACATAGTTTTTGCATTCATCGTAACTGATGGTACCCAGTTTTGAATAAATTTTAGTTTTTGTGCTTGATGTTACATTAAATGTTACTTTTGTTTCACTAGCTTTGATGACTTTCATACTACTTTACCCAAATACACCTCACCTTCCCCTCACCCACATTTAATCCTAAAAAGTACTTTGATTCATGATTATGTACATGAACCATAGTGGTGGAGAAAAGAAATTATTTGCAAAGTTGTGGAATGTCATGATTATGACTAGTATTGAGTGTACCTGTGAATACATCTTATTTAGACACATTTTACCCAAGTCTACCATTAGATTGTCAGTTTCTAAAGGTGATGATTATTGATTAATCATAAGTAGAAGCATTGAATGTTAGGTTTTTACAATGGTTTTTGCAAGTCATTCATATTTACTTATGATTATCTATTCTTAGGAAATATAAAAAATGAGTAAGTGTTTTGAGCCTGTAACTTTAATTTAGATATTTAGCCCAAGGATGGTCAAAAGATAAAGTGAACTGAAAGCACTATATTTGAGTCATTCTCCGAAGATTCATACTCACTTGTCTTCATGGAATAAGAAGAAGAAGGATTAAAGTGAAGATGAGATAAGAAAGCACTAAAAAGAATGAAGAATAACTTTGTCATAACATTAATAACACTTAAAGAATTTTTTCTTATCTATAGATTAAAGGGCTTTAGTTCTTATTAAATTCCTTGCTAGAGTTGTCATCTTATTATTACTTGTCCTTATTTTTTGATAAAATAAAACACTTTTATATAAGGATTATTTAAAATTGTGCAACTATTAAATGTTCAAAATTAATTATTATCATCAATGTAATCTTTCTAAGTTCCAACAATTTTTTTCATTCCCTAAATATAGTGAATAAGATAGGGAAACTCATTCTATAATGCGAGGTACACATCCTTATATTTATGTCACTTAATTTACTACTCTTATAGGAACGCAATCGTGTTCATTTAACCTCATCTTGTTATGGATATTCAAATAGGGACATACATAACTATGTATATTGTCGTGTAAGGATGTTCAAACCAAAATAGGAACAACATTAGGTGCCGACCCTAATAAATTGTTGGTTACCCATTGAGATGTGTTTTTAGTTCTGGAACATTATTTTCTCTACTTCAAAGTTAATTATTACTTTTTCAGCTGGGAATTTAAAATTTTACATTTATTAACTTATACTTTGATCTTATTGTTGCATCCAAACAATTTTAGTTGCACATTTGTGTGAATATTTTTGTCAAATCAGACAAGTAGATGTTGTCGAATATTTGATTTATGTTTTTAATTTTATGTCTATAACGAAGCTATAATTGCGAAGAATAGTGTTAATTATTAGCTACTAACAAATTTATGATTGATTAATTAAGAAAATAATTAATTAATTTTTTTTTTAAAAATTAAAATTATATTTCGATTATGGTTTGGATTTTGATGGGTGATATAAGGTGAACTACCGGAGCTGATTTCTCAACTTGAAGAACATCCAATTTCATGTATAAATCTGAACTTTTAAAGATTTTGTAAGATAAAACCTTCAATTCTAAATTGAATCTAGGATTTTAAAACTTTCAATCTAAACCTTTTAGGCTAAAATTACTTAGATCTAATTTGATTTTTTATTTGCAACTATTGCAATTTCAATTCCAAAATTTAATATCAATAACAATCAACAATTTAATTTAAACATAGAATTAAATCGGCTCTGATATCATCATTGGAAAATCGAGCCAGGATTTAATCATGTGTAATGAAATAATTACAAAACTTTTTGTTTGATTTCTCGAAAGCCACGATCACCAAAATTCTATAAAATGATTAATAATTAAATTATAATAAAGCATGAATCTTAATTCGTACCTTATTCTAAAGCTTGATCTTTTTTTTTTGTCGTATCCATCGAATTGCTTCTAAAATCGATCAATCTCAACCACCATGGTCGTACAGATTTATGACCTTTATTGAAATTCATGGAACAAGTTGAGTTAATTTTACAACTATTATAGAGAGGATTAAAGAAGGAGTGCTAGCACCATAAGAGTTTAAGTCTATTTATAATAGATTTTAGACATTTTAGTAATTTAATTGAAATTAAATTTTAATTTCAATTAAACTTTAATTAGAATTAAAAATAATTCTAATTAAATACTAGTTATGCCCAAATAAGATCCAATATCTCATATTACTCCTTATTTTATTAAATTTCATATTTAATAATAAAAGGTTTCTCAAACTTTACAATCAAATCCAACTTGATTAATATATCTTTGCTCTCTTTAACCCATTCTTTATGTGTGACCTATTAGGTTTTCAAATATGTTGACAATTGATGCAAATTATAATCCTAAATCATATTTAAGATTACATAAATTAAACCTTAATTGCTTTTTAATTCTATAATTAAACAATTTATATCAATAGATCAAGATTGGCGTTTAGTAACACATCATGACCATCTAAATATTTAAGAATGTTAAAGTGGTTTTGACTAACCTTTATATGCATGATGTTTTTTCCAATTATTTTATTATACAATGTTCCAATTAGAAATAAAGTATTTAATTAACGTCTACTCTATTTTGAGTCCAATCATATTAGTTCTCCAGCATTAACTATTGATTCAAATAATGACAATTGTATACTATTTACAAAATATCCTTTTACATTGACGAAAGATTTTCTGAATCAATAGTAATGGAGAACAATAGAGCAATCTCCGTAATTACTTTAGGGTGATGAATTTGATATATGTAAATTATACTATGTTTTTATAGATGTTTAAATGTGTTTTTAAGTTTTTCTTAGATGATTATCATGTATATAGGCTTAGAATTATGTTATTATTAGTGTTTGTTTATATTCTAATTGTTTGTGTGGTTTTGAGTATGATTTGGATCTTAATTTTATGTTTCAAGAGGTGTGTGATGTGTGTTTGAGTGTATGGAAGTAGGAAATTGAAGAAAAGAGAAGAATTGGAAGTATGAAAGCAGGTCAAGATTGTGACTTGCTTGTCATGATCGTGACAAAGAGCGCAGACAACAATTCTAGCAAATTTTAGCTTTTCCAACACGCAACTCTTTTTTGTATTTTTAATGATTTGAGGCTATTTTTGGAACCAAATTAAGTGAGTAAACCCTAAAAAGAACCCTAGAATCCCCAAGAACTATTTAACAACATAAAAACTAAAAAAAAGAGTGGCCTCCACCTTACCAAATTGAGATTAATCCAAGGAAGATCAAGAGGAGCATCAGTTGTCCAACATTTTCCAGATTTGCAGATTCAGCTCCAAATCAAGTTTTTCTTCCTTTCCTTTTGTTATTTTCAATAAACTTGATGTGTGAACTGGATTGGAAGATGTTACACACATTGATGATGTTTTAATGTCATATTAGGATTTTTTCTTGACTTATTTTGTGACTTGAACACTTTTGATTTCAATACAATGTTTGGGTGTTGTGATATTTGTGTTTGCTTATACTTCAACAATAAATCGAGAGAGTGAGTCAATAGTAATCTGATTAGGTTAGGTAATGAGAGTTAACGACCTAATAAGTCACATAAATATCAAATTGATGATCAGAGAGATCTTGTGTGAGAACTCAATTATCCAATAGATTGCTTAAAAACTAGTTGAAAATGTTAGATTGTTTTTGTTAATTATGAGATTGCAAATCTGGAATTTTGCTATCAATTAGGGATTACTAATTGAGGTTAAATGATTAGGTCTTGAGAGAGGATACTCAAACCCTTTAGAAATGTAGGATTGACATCGAATTGAATAAAAAATGGTTAAGGGATCAAAATGATGATATAACATATCCTATACTTTCATACTTGATCATCCTTATTTTATTATGATAGCTCAATTGTTAAGTGGTTTAGTGCTCAATTTTATTTGATTGTTTAATTTCTGAATTTTATTTTCTCTCAAATCATATTTCATAACCTTAGACAAAGTTAGGTTCATTTAGTTTTAATTAGTTCCTCGTGGGATCAATACCTCAATTACTACAAGTTTACGATTCGTATGCTTGCAGATATTCAGAGTTTTATATTAGGTAAAACTTGCTCAACAGAATCCTATCTTAATCACTCAACTATTTCCATATAGTTCATGTTATACCCAATGACTACTGACTAAACTATCTAGGATTAGAATAGGTAATAAGTAGGATCAAAACATAACAATCCCCATACAAGATAACTTTGGAGATTTCAAGTCAAAGGATCACTTATAAAATCATTATAATGAGAATTTCCATAGACATACAAGTAATATTTGAAATGAATTTCTCATATGAGGTTAGTTCAGTGAACTTATTCTTTAACAAGCACCCACATGCTTGTTTAGGTATCTCCATACTTTAGCCTATGAGATCAATCACTTCACTTGTAAGGAAAAACATAACACTGAAGTAAATCATTTGTTAGTATAGACTTGACGTACAATATACAAAATGCACAAAAAGGGGGGTTGAATTGTGTATTCTTTTCGTGAATACAAACCACTTTGATATTTCTTTGAAAATGAACTTTTTCAAACTCTTAGATGAATATCAAAAAGTTATACGAGAATAGCTACTTGGTTAAATCGCAAATAACTTCTATATACTAGTATAAGAATAATAGAAATTAAAGTAGAGAGATAGAAGATGGACACATCGATTTTATCCTAGTTCACCCCAAACCTTAGGCTACGTCCAGTCCTCAGAATTCTTTTGAGATTTCACTATTCTTTTCAAAATGTACAAGTATTCTTTTTCTTACAGAGCCTCTTTAGGTATCTTACACAAAGTATTATTTTCACCCTCTTAGCCTCTTCAGGCTCTCATCTTTTCCTTTCTTTCACAAGAAAGATGTTGAGCTTTTTGTTACAGTAATGTTTGCTCTCGTGTTTCGCACAACGAATACAGAATTTTGCGAAAGTTCAAAAACTTAAGTTCACAAAACTTGTTCAACAATCAGTTCAATTCTTCGACTTCGACTCGTATTTATAGCCTTCGTCTCCAACTGCTTCTTATTTCCTGTAGAAACCGTTATTCAATTGAGTTCTATAACTAACTCCAACTGACTAACCGTCCGACATAATATCGTGTCTTTATCTTTGTATCGTCTGTGATTTTACTCTTCTTCTGTGTTTTCCGCACTTCTTCTGTGTTTTGCTTCTTCTGTATTTTGCCACGCTTCTTCTGTGTTTTGTCGCGCTTCTTCTGTGTTTTGCTTCCTTTGTCTTTTGGCACTTCTTCTGTGTTTTTGCTGCACGCTTAACACACTTATCAAAACAGTTTATTTATTTCTAATATTATTATTATTTGATTGTCACCAAAATTAATAGACATGAAGTCATTTTGACTTAACAATCTCCCCCTTCTTGATGATAACAAATAATCATAATTTTAGAAAGATAAGCGAATATTATTTATATACCGAATAAGAAAATATATAGTTGTAAAAAAATTGTAATCAATACTATCTTCTTTTTCTTGTCTCTGGTCTCCCCATTTACTTTCTTTTGCTTCTGCTCTTCTCTTTTCCCATCTTTCGTCTGCTTTTCTCCCCTTATTTGTTATTAATAAAAAATCTTTACTTAAGATGCTTCAAAATTTTAGAGAACATTCGTTGCATGTCAGTTCGGATCAACTTGATGTCTTCTTCCATAGAAACTCGTAAGTGAGCTACTTCCTCATGTAAATCACCCACTGAGTCACGCATTTCATCAACCTTCTCATGAATTTCTTCAATTTCCTTGACTAAGGCTTCAAGACTCCACTGCTGTATGTGACTACCTTCTTCCAAACCAATAGTAGGATCATGTTGGGGTGTTCTCGTTAGAGGGAAGTTTGTAGCAACAGATGTTTATCAAAGTAAAACATCTAATTAAATGATTGTAATAGTAGGAGGTTTGAATGATAGGTTTCCTTCAAGGAGATCAAGGTCATCAGGTCGAGGTAGCTTTGGAACTTGTTTTCCAAGAAGGTGTAGTACATCTCTAATTGAAGATATACAACTCAAGGGTCTAAAGTGCATAATCAGATGCACAAGAGTCTCTAAGTTGAAATTAATACCTCCAACTCTGATGATTCTGTACTGTCCTTCTGTTATTCTTCTAACTACCTGAAAAGTTTCATCTGTGGTGAAGTGGCCACACTAACTTCCTGATGCTTTTGAGATATGGTGTGAAACATAGATTCCTCTTGGTTTCACTGCATTGCATGCCTCATCTATTTTCCTCGCTTATGCCCACTGATGATTTGTCTCAACAAATTGTAGACTCACGATCTTCCTCTGTATGTAGTCTCGTAGGAAATGATGTCTAACTTTAATATGCTTCACCCTCGAGTGTTGTATTGGATTCTTCGATAGATTGATAGCACTTGTGTTGTCACAAAAGATTGGGATTTGTTCTTCTTGTATTGAATAATCTTCTAATTGGTACTTGATCCACAACATCTATGAGCAACAGCTTGCAGCTAACATATATTCAACCTCTATAGTAGATAGAGCAATTGAACTTTGCCTCTTACTTGACCAGGAAACTAGGTTGTGGCCAAGAAAGTGATAACCTCCACTTGTACTCTTCCTATCAATCCTGTCTCCAGTGTAATCAGCATCATAATAGCCAATTAACCTGAAATCTTCACCTTTCTCATACATTAAGCAAAGATCAGTAGAACCTGATAGATATCTCAACATTCTTTTGACAGCAATATAGTGAGATTCTCTAGGATCTGCTTGAAATCTCGCACACAAACAAACACTAAACAAAATATCAGGTCTGCTTGCTGTAAGGTAAAGTAAGGAACCAATAATTCCTCTATAAAGGGTTTGATCAACCTTCTTACTAGCTTCATCCTTAGATAAAAGGTTTGAAGGATGCATAGGAGTTGACATTGGTTTTACTTTTTCCATTCCATACTTAATCAACAGTTCTTTAATATATTTCTGTTGATGAATAAAAATCTTTTCTTCGGTTTGCTTAACTTGCAACCCAAGAAAGAATTTTAATTCACCCATCATGCTCATCTCAAATTCATTCTTCATCAAATTCTCAAAACTAGTACATAACTTTTTAGACGTTGCACCAAAGATAATATCATCAACATAAATTTGAACTATGATGAAATCATTCTTAATGCATTTCCTAAATAACGTCTTATCTACATGACCTGTACTGAAATCATTCTCAATTAGAAAAGAACTCAGACGATCATACCAAGCTCGAGGAGCTTGTTTCAATCCATGCAAAGCTTTATGAAGTCTATAGACATGATCTGGTTTCTTAACATCTTTGAAACCAGGAGGTTGT
The DNA here is from genome assembly GCA_027568895.1 of Erythroxylum shatona. Taxonomy (NCBI): domain Eukaryota; kingdom Viridiplantae; phylum Streptophyta; class Magnoliopsida; order Malpighiales; family Erythroxylaceae; genus Erythroxylum; species Erythroxylum shatona. The sequence goes on along the minus strand of JAOSBK010000007.1, from coordinate 17,782,560 downwards.
TTTACATAAACTTCTTCATCTATAAAACCATCCAAAAATGCACTTTTCACATCCATTTGAAATAGCTTTATATCATGACAGACAGCATATACAAGAAAAATCCTAATAGCTTTTAATCTTGCTACAGGAGTATAAGTCTCATTATAGTCTATTCCTTCCTGTTGATTATAGCCTTGTGCTACTAATATCTATTTGTTACGACTCACTCTACCTGATTCATCTAGTTTATTCTTAAAAACCCATCTAGTTCCTATGATGGACATTTTAGAGGGTTTGGGAACTAAAGAACAAACTTTATTCCTAATAAATTGATTAAGCTTCTCTTGCATAGCTAAAATCTAAGCTTCATCAATTTTCTTAGGCTCTATTTCAAAAATAAAAGCTACATTTGCTTCTCTTCTGAATTTGGACCTAGTTCTCACACCTTCTGAGGTCTCTCCTATAATTAAGTCTTCTGGATGAGAACTCTTATATTTCCAATCCTTTTTCAGATCAAGTGTTTCAAAAGTATCTTCTACTTTGTCTAAAGGAGTATCTGATGGTGACACAACTTCATTGTCATCCAAGGGTACTGATAGGGTTTCATTATCAGTATCATCTCTCTTATTTGGTTGAGAACTTTCAAAAAACTTGACATGAATAGTTTCTTTAATAGTCTTAGAAGTAAGATTGTAAACCCTATAGGCTTTCGAAGATAATGAATAGCCTAGAAAATTTCCTAAATAAGTCTTAGAATCGAATTTATCCAAAATTTCCTTTGTATTCAATATAGTACACTTACAACTAAATGGATGGAAGTAAGATATATTAGGCTTCCTTTCTTTCCATAACGCATATGGAGTTTTCTTCAACAAAGGTCGCATAAATATTGTATTTTGAATATAACAAACTGTATTCACAGCTTCTTCCCATAAATACTTAGGAAGATTCATTTCACACAGCATAGTCCTTGCCATTTCCTGAATCGTCCTGTTTTTCCTTTCTACAACTCCATTTTGTTATGGAGTTCTAGGAGCAGAGAAATTATGGAGAATTCCATTCTCCTCACAAAATATTCTGAATTTCTCATTCTCAAACTCACCACCACGATAACTTCTAATACTAGCAATAGAAATTCCTTTTTCATTCTGTAACTTTTTGGAAAGTACTTTAAAACACTTAAAAGACTCATCTTTATGTGATAAAAATAATATCCAACAAAATCTAGTGAAGTCATTAACAACTACGAGATCATACTTCTTTCCACCAAGACTCAATGTCCCAGTTGGACCAAATAAATCCATATGTTACAATATTTTTAGAAGAAAAATTTATGTTTAACCTGTTTTCCTTTATGACAACTTTCACAAAAGAAAACTAACATGACCTAGCTTTTTATGCCAAATCAGTTTTCCTTCATCTGTTGACTTTGTAAATCTTCTAAATTGATTTTGTAAAGATTGGTTTGTCTTTTGGCAGAAAAGAATATGAAACCATCCTTGTTTTTGACTACACAAGAATTTTGATGAAAGGATACTTCAAAACTAGAATCACATAATTGACTGACACGAATCAAATTGTGTTTTAAACCATCAACTAGCAGCACATTATCAATAGATGCAAAAGAATCTTTACAAATTTTACCGATTTCAATTATTTTGCCCTGCTGGTTGTCTCCAAAAGTTACTGATCCTCCCTTCTTATCTTAAAGATCTAGGAACATAGACTTTCTTCCCGTTCGCGAGCATCCATTGTCCAAATACCATTAGTGCTAGTTGCTTTTTCTAAGAAAGGAGATCTATAATAGATATTATATTTTCCTTAGGTGCCCAGATTTTCTTGGGTCCTTTGGGGTTAGTCTTAACATGATTCATGAAATTTCTTCCTATTAGAAACGAAGTTCTTCTTATACTGAGGAATGTTTTTAGCAGACCCTAATCCACTCTTATCATTTGGGGGTATATATCTTCCTAGCATGTCATTCATCTTTCTTGTACTCTCAGTGAATGTTGATAAATCAGCTGAAAGATTATTAATCCTTTATTTTAGCTGACTGATCTCCTCATATCTATCTATAGCTACCTTTTTCTTCATATCGTCTACCTGTTTTTTTAGGTAGACGTTTTCTCTCTCTAACTCTTGAGTGTTCTTTAAGTTTTCTACAAACTTTTTCTTTAATAATCTATACTACTTAAGTATAGCATGAGAATCTTCTAGTAATTATGAATATGCATCTTGTAATTCCTTAAAATTAGAGGTTACCTCCTCATCACTTTCTCTTTCGTCTACTAGGCAAATGTTTGCTTGAACTGATGCCTCTGAAATAGTATCGAATTTGGACGAATCCAAATCTTCCTATGCTTCCATCATGCTCTTCTTGTTCTCTCTATTTTTCTTGGGTTTCTTTTCAGCAATGGACATTCAGACTTGTAGTGTCCAGGTTTATTGCATTCGTAGTAGATGACAAATGTTTTCTCATTCTTGCCTTCATCTTTACTATTCTTCTTAAAAGAAAACTCTTTGTTTCCTCTTCCTTTCTTCTTCCACATGCGTCTGATCTTCCTTGAGATAAAAGATAATTCATCTTCTTCTTCGCTTGAATCTTGTTCAAATTCACTAGAGTCGTCATCCTTGACTTCTTCGATCTTCAACGCTTTTGACGATGAACTTTTCTTTCTTTAAATCTTATGATTGTTTTGTCCAGCCTTCAATGCTATAGATTTATCCCGTCTGGGTTTATCTTCTACATCGAGCTCTATTTCATGTATCTTCAAGGATCCAAGCAATTCATCAAGCTTTAATACACTCAAGTCCTTAGCTTCTTGTATCACGGTGACTTTAGGTCTCCATCTTTTTGATAGGCTTCTGAGAATCTTTTGAACATGATCTTGATTATCATAGATTCTTCTAAGAGCTTTGAGTCTATTGACGATAGTTTGAAATCATCCAAACATCTGATCGATAGACTCATCTTCCTTCATTTTGAACAGCTCATATTGGTGTACAAGAATGCTTATCTTGGATTCCTTCACTTGGTTGGTGCCTTCATGTGCGATGGATAGAGTATCCCACAT